>CP099840.1:33297100-33628100 GCA_030062745.1 Capitulum mitella | reverse complement strand
AACACTGATTTATGGCGAGACTGGAACGCAAGTAAAGTTACTTCATGCATACGTTTGGGAATTACCATTACAAATGTTCGGCAACTTATCAGAAAAAATGGTATGGGCCAAGTAAGGTCATATAAGGGCAACCATGGTCACATCTTACAACACTTGTGTCTAATGACTGGATAAAGGTAGTAATATCGAACAAGCGCTATTTGTCGCAGTAATCATGCTAATGTGTTCTTGAACGGAAATCAAAGATAGGTCGGGTCAGACCAGGCTAAAGACGATAACAGGCAAAATGTGTCTGTGTCGTTTGAAAAATCATGGTGCCACAGAAGAAAACGAGAATTCACTAAAACAAGAGCTCCTATGGTCAATACAGCCATCCAAGGTCAACCTAGGTCAAATAAATAGTGGTTTGTATCTCATAAATTACTAAAAAATAAATGTGTCGATATGTTGCCTTAAAATGTTCCATGACATTCTACGCCGTTCCAAGTGAAAACTTCCCTTTGAAATGATATGAGACGACGTCAGGTCACATTTGCTCATTCCATCTCAAAACCTTCATGCTGGTGGACTGAGATGTACACCTATTATGTCTCACCAAAAGTGAATGGCAAATGCATTTTATACACCTTTGGCTGTATATCCGATTTTGAAACCACTTCACCTGACCTTAGGTCACTGACCCCTCATAAATGGTAAGATACATTGTTTAAAAAGCGAATAGAGCAATTTGTGTCCCATTTCGATCATTTTGTATGAGGTTTGTAGCTTGTACTGGGTAATTTATGGCCGAAAGACCAAAAACAGCATTTCATTACGGTTGACCTGAGGTTAGGTATGACAATTTTCCGCAAAAACTGAGAATCCACGTTTGGTATAGAAATAGCTGGGATCGAATTGTGTTTTCCGTTTGTGAATGCCTCTTTTTAACAACCACTGGCACAAGCTTCAACGTTTTTGACGTGCCTTGCTTAAAGGTCACATAGATCAGTGACCTGTTAAGACCTCACTTTGAAATATTGCCACAAGATGTAAAAATGACGCACAAACAGCTAATGAAAATTTCACTTCCATAACTCTCTTTGTTTTGCGCCATATTTAGAAAAGCTGCGGGGTCCTTCGAGACCTCCTCCGGTGAGCGAAGGTTAAAAACAAGCCGTCTGTGCACGGTCGCGTGCGATATTGCCCATAACTTTTCGATGAGCTGTTGCGCTGAGACGTGCACTGCACGTGCACGACACTTGGTCGCGTGACCAGTGCAGTGCGAACTTGGATTTAGCTAAAATCCGGTGCACGTGAGACCCCGCGGCGGCACGTGGCACGCACAGACATTCCCCGCGGGTAAGCACGTAAGACTGTCGCGCGGCCGACTCGGTCCGTTTTCGGGCGTCCGATCTAGGCGACGTCGTGTTGCACCGAGACGAAACGAGGTGAGAATGACAGAGAATCGATCGAGAAATCGCATCGTGCAAAAAAGCGGCTGACACAGATTGGCACCTGGCGCGAACCCCGCCCGCCAACGCCTTAACCCTATCCCCGGAGGGCTAGACGGTATGGCCGATTCCCGGCAGGGGGGGCGGATTCGCCCCCCCCCCTGAGATCTCGAGAACTACTTATCCGATTTCATCGCAACAAACGGCAATCGATTTGTGGTGACGTGAACTACATTTTTATAAAAAGAAATTTTCAAAATTTTGAAATTTTTGGATACAGGGGGGCAAAAATGTCAAAATGGGGGGTACTTTTTGACTGCTTATAACTCCGTTGTTTATGGACCGATTTCGATGAAACTGGCATCAATCGAGAGATTATGGATAGGGCTTTTACCATGGGTATGCAAATTTGAAATTTTGAGAAAATTCATGGGGGTTCACAGGGTTTCAAAAATAGGGGGATTAGTTTTCTAATAACGGAATGAACAAAAGAGGCCAAAACGCTTTTTTAGCTTCTGCTAGTCATGTTATGCTAAAGAAGTACAAATCGCATTACAATGTTTGTATAATGTTAGCATAGGCGGTGCCAGGGACATAAAAAAGGGGGAGCTGTCATGGTCACACGTTCTTCAGATCAACTTGTGACCTTTGACCTTAAATGACCTCCAGTGACCTTGGGGTCACCTGGAATGATGTCGTGTGCATTCAATATTATCTGTAAACGTTTTTAATCGATTAAATTCACTCTATTCCAAAAAATTCATTTTTTGGCTTTTGCGATATAAGGTACGTGCACTGACATTTTAGGCCATAGCTCCGTGACCCGACCTGATATCAAGCTGAAACTTGGTACACAAGTAGAGGGCATCTTTCTACGTCATATATATTCCGGGTTTGGCATTTGAAAAAAACGGCGCCGAAATTATTGCCAAAAAACAAATTTTGACTTTTGACCTTGACCTGACCTTGTAAAGTGACCTCAAATAAACAAAATTACGTATGCACATTGCCCAACTATTTAGCTATATATTCATATAAAGTTTTAAGTTCTATCTTAAAAACTCTGTTTTTGGCAGACATTTTCCTTTTACCCTCAACATGGCCAAAAATGACCTGAGGTGCCTCCCAAAAACGTTGCCTGGCTCCGCCCCTGAGCAAAATAGAATTTCGAAATTTTGTCACGGCGCGTAGAAGGAATAGCTAGGAAAAGTGACCAAGTTTCGTGAAGCTGCGTTAAAAAGCCTGGAATTGGCAAGCAAAAAACCCGAGGGGGGGCGGATTCCGCCCCCCCCCTGCCGGGAATAGGGTTAAGCACCCATTTTCCAAGGTTTACAGACAATGGTGTGAATTTTGGGAACCAGCGGCGCCACGAAATCTGAGACCACTCGACCTCACGTAGCAAGTTGCCGTCTGAAAATCGTGCCGGAGGACCGACTCCGCCCGCGTGATGGGATTGGTTCAACACACACTTCAATAGGGGACATTGACGAATTTAGGATATTTTCTGTTCGCACTGCAATTTCAAAACCAAAGGAATACATTCATGATAAGCAATCGGTAACGCTGGCAAACTCATGCTTTTCACATTGCGACAGTGTCAAACACCAATCGCACATGTCGCAGCTGCTGAGGGTTTGAGGCACCACTGGAATCGGTGCAGACGGTGATTTCAACCATTTTTTCAACCGAGTTCGAGACGAATGCCGACCGCAGACACAGTCCCCTTCCGGGCGCCTGATGTGACAAACCACGAGCCGCACCGAAACGAAACCGGTTGCTTTGGACGGAGAATCAACTGGCAAATCGCATGGTGTCAGAAATGACGTGTGGGGAGCAGCACGTGCCGCGTGCTGGCAGATATAACCCTGGAAAATACTGTTTTGCAAGGCTTACAAAATAGGATGCGAATAAATTATGTAATGATAATGGTGACCACTTGGGGACTCCATGACCTCGCGCCGTCATGTACCGACTGTAAATAATTCCAGGGGAAGGACCTGGCCCGCCAAACGGGGTAGCCTTTGCCCTCGCTCAGAAACGAGACATTTTCGATTTTAAAGTTATTTATGTTCACATTGCGACTGCGACCGCATGATACGTCTGGGCAGGAAAATCGCCAGTATTGTCAGAAAGTCATGCTTTTTGCGGTTTTGATAGTGCAATAAAATAAACATCAATCACGTAATTTTCCCTGGTATGAGCTAGATAGTAAGCCTGCGCGGCCGTGATTTTGCACTAATTCTGCGCATTTCGAGTAAATGTGGTTAGAAATACTACCAGTAAGTTCCTCAATGAATTCTGAACACGTCAGTCTAAACCAATGGTCGTGTTTCTTTGTGGTTGACTCCAATGAAAGCGTACAAAAAAAGATCTGTTTGTCGCGCTTAGCGTGATATTTGCCGATCATCATCCGAACCAGCTCCTTTTGTCCATGGCTAAAAATGAAACTGTTTTATCGTGCTGTGATTGATGCGCCCTCCGCGCTATCAAAATCATTTCCAGGCAACGTGATTATGGATGTGCCGGAACAGTTCTTTCGGAGCTAATATGAGTGGAACTTTTGGGGCTGGAACAAGAATAGAAATAAGGACGAGGATTGCGAACAGAAATAATAGGAAAACGATACTAGAGAAAAGCAGAAGCAAGCTAAAAGAGAAAACAGACGAAGCAGAGGGCATAGACAAGATAACTGGAACAGGGACAAAACAAAAAACATTGGACCATGGCACGGGACAAAAGAGAGGCAAAAGGGATATGAGAGAAGTTAGACTGAAGACAGGAACAGGGGAGTGGCACAAGGCCGTTGACAAGAGAACGGGGATAGGTGACCGTGACACGAAACTGGAACCGGAACGAACACTAGGGGCAGGAAACGGGAACAAGGGGCGGTGAACCAAAGCAGGGAACTGAGACGGGGTGCCGCTGGAGCATGGGAGAGCCGGAACAGGCAGACGGAAACAGGGGGGGGGGGGTCACGGGCAGTGATGTAGACGCAATACAGGCAAGAGCCAATTGCTACCCAGAGGAACAGCGTATGGAAACAGGGATGGGATGGAGGTCAGGGAAACTGAACTGGGACAGAGGGAGAGGGACAGGAACATAGCTGCGAGTTGGTACAACGACTGTCGCGGGGTCATGGACACGGACACGAATGGCGACACTGACGCTGAAGTGCATAGGAAGAGTGACGACAGTAGTCATGACACGGGATCGGAACAAGAAAACCGAGAGAGGGGACCATGCAGGAAACTGGGAACAGGACGAGAAGCAAGGTGCCGTGACAGGGACAGGCGACGAAGGCAGGGGACAGGGGACAAGGGAGGGTGGGCCGGAACTTGGGTCTGAGAAATGGGTCGGGGTGAGTGGAGCCATACAAGGAGCAACACAGGTGACCGGATGGGCGATAACTGCAGGTAGCCATCAATGATCCAAATTGTGCTTCGCGCAAGACGGGCTTTCTGCTGTTCTCTGAAATTTAAAAATGTGTAAATCGTCATGGAGGCTGCAAACAACGCATGTCTTTGAGTTCAATGCATCAAAGCATCATAGTCTTCGTTTGTTCACGACAAATTTAGCCAATTTAGTTTCATACTCCGTCATATGCGAGCATGAAGATGTGCGAATACATTTTTGTTTTCTTGAAGTCTTTTTCAGTTTTGCTACAATTTGCTTGGGTTGTTTCTGTTGCAGTCTTGAGCCAAAGACCCAAGCTATCCCTTCGCCCTGCCCTTGCCCTTTGTGCCTCCCCATCTCATCCCTCTTGGTCTTCGGAATCACGGGTGAGGCATCTCTGCGAGCTGTCAAACGCAGGCCCACCTCGCGACTGTTTCACTCCAATCGGCAGAGAGGTGCGGTGTGCACTGTGCACCCATGCACGCCTCTGGTCTGAACCGCCGGACGAAGCTCTGACTCTAGCCTGTAGGCATCCGCGCCACAGCACGATGGCCTGTTGAGTTCTCTCACCGTTTTAAGACTGTCATCTTTGAAGAAAGAAGGGAAAAACAGAAACGCGGAGGCGCTTTGCCACGGTCAAACAGTGTAACTGAACGAGAAGATATGCATTGGAGAGCGAAGGGCTGAAGTACGATCACATCACTCAGCAGTGGACGGCTCAAGAGCCGTTTGAAAGGTGGGATAACAAATGAGTGCAATGAAATGAGATACAGTGGACTCCCTCTATGCGCGGAGGTTATACACCGATCCCCCCGCGAAAAGGCGAGTCCACGAATAGGTCGAACTTTCCCCCCCAAACCATTGTTTTACTGTCCATTATTCCATTACTCACAGACCCCAAACGAGAACAGCAAGTGCATGTTAAGGCGCACTTATATTTCCCGAAAAATACACAGCTACATGAATACAGCAATACACCAGACTTGCTGCTTACAGTGTACAGTACTCACCGTGCTGCACAGCTATAGCACATGCATACCATAACTGTATATACAACAGTATTTTTCAACGGAAATGTACAATAAAGGCACTATGAACCGCTACGAGCATCTTCCGCCGCAAAAAGGAAGGAGATATCCTGCTATTTTTTAGTTTAGTTTCCCAAAACAAATCCACGAATACGCGAACCCGCAAATGGCCAACTCGCGAACGGCAGTGGTCCACGCAGTACGATCTGTTAAGTTTGTAACGGAACAAAACGCTGCCGCATGAGGCGTAGCGTGACGTGAAGTGCAGAGCGTTTTCTGTTTGCATACCACTGATTTTGTTTTTTTACGGAACGGCAAAATACAATTTGCCTATAATGTATATATATATAATGTATGTTTTTTTCCGTTCCACCATCCTGAATCAGGCAACCTGGATTTGCTGCGCATTATTTTGCAGGATGACGCTTTGGATTCAGAGCATCTCTAGTGGGAGTGGAGAGGGGCATTGTCACGGTGTCCGAGCGCACCAGCCGATCGTACAGTTCCGGTAACGAGTTGATTTTGCAGAGAAAGATTGACGTGTCGGCAGCCATACGGCAGGACGGTACGGTTCTGAGGACAGCCTCCTATTGAACTGTTGCCAGCTGACTCGTTGTCCAAATATTGAGCGCAGAGGCGTCTCGAGCCAGTCTTGCTTGTTCGGAGAGACCAGCGTTCTAACTGAGCCACTGGCCACGGTGCTGGATACTTGTTTTATGCGTTGAACATACTTCAGTTCACACCGTCATGTCACCAGCCGCAATAGGCCACGGCGTGCGACCATCAGGCTCCAACTGGGCCACGAGGTTACGGTTCAATCGCCAGACCCACGGGGGCTGAGAGCACCCAGAGGCTGCAGTTCCCGCCGTCAGACCCACTGGCGCTGAAATGATCGAGAGGCTACAGTTCGCAAGGAATCATCCATAGCCGAAGGGACCACCGTGTGTGACTCGTAGCAGCTCCAGGCAGTTTGATTTGCGGTGGTGTCCTGATTGCTGACTGCACTTTACTGGATTTCGTGTTGTCAGCTGAAACACTGTTACATTCTGCCCTGGTGATGCGTCCCCGTGTCTTAAGCGCAGAGCCTAATTTAGTGCGCCGTCCTCGTAGTATGCTTGGCGTCACATCCCGCTGCCCAGTCAGCGACGACTGAACGACGGCCCTTTGTTAAAGGTCGGCTTGCGCGTGAGCAAGTTTGGGATTTGGTCACGTGAGGTCTGGGACCGTCCAGATATTGTCGTACTGCTCCGGAAACGCTGTACTTGTAGAAGGCGAGAGCGGCAGAGGCAGTCAGAATAGTCCAGGTTAGTCTGATTCCCGATAGTTTGGCGTTTGCGTGACGTCGCAACGGACGAATATCTGATGTATACAGAACGCCTGCAATGACTTGTTCTGAAGCGTGGGTTGCATTCTTGGGGATTTCCTTACAGAAAACGTTTAAGAAGCCGGAACAAAACAACCGTTTTGCAAGAATAATACTTCTCTGACCACAACGCATAACAACCTTTTATAGCAGTTAAGCCGAAGAGGAAACTATTCTGGCCATGTCTATGACAAGAAAACCGCTTTTAATTTTAACGACGTCTGTTATAAATCTACATATTAAGGCTTGGAAATATACATACTTCGGGTATGATAGTTCTAGTTTCTCTAGCAGCAGCACGCATTTTATTCATCGTGATATGTGATCACCAAACAACGTATGCACATCATTCACTGTGTCATTGTGATAATAAAGCTCCGTCATCTCCAGCCGGTAGCACAATCACAGGCTCCCTCAGGATATCACATGTCGTCGAATGCCAGGTTCCCGCCGACTGCACATTCAGTGCCGTTCACACCAAACAAGCCGGAACAATATAGCCTCATCTCGTTCCTTTTTGAAATGCGTTCACTCCAAGCGCTGGAAATGACTTGAAATGTTTCGGCGCATGGTGTCGTTCGGTTGTGGCCTCCATAAATTTCATCTCAATCTCGCCTGGATCATCAGAAGTTCTCTTCTAGAAATTATCAGCTGCATGAAGTGCGCCAGTTTTAATGGATGGTTCAGACGGCATTGGGTGGCAAATACTTGCTGGGAGGCCGTGTGGCTGGGGGAAGGTATTTCCTGGGTGGCTGGGTTACCGGAGGAAGATACTTCGGTGGGGGCTGGGTCACGGGAGGAAGGTACTTCCTGGGTGGCTGGGTTACTGGAGGAAGATACTTCGGTGGGGGCTGGGTTACCGGAGGAAGATACTTCGGTGGGGGCTGGGTCACAGGAGGAAGGTACTTCCTAGGTGGCTGGGTTACCGGAGGAAGATACTTCGGTGGCGGCTGGGTCACGGGAGGAAGATACTTCCTGGGTGGCTGGGTTACCGGAGGAAGATACTTCGGTGGGGGCTGGGTCACGGGAGGAAGATACTTCGCTGGGGGCCTGGTCACCGGAGGAAGATATTTTTGTGGGGGCTTAGTCACAGGAGGAAGATATTTAGCAGGAGGCTGAGTCACTGGCGGCAGGTATCCTCCTGGCAGCTGGTGCAAGAGCCCGGAGCAAGTTGTTGCCATAATCATCAGCCCGAGAATCACCTGCGAATAAAACAAAACCGAGGTATTTATTGGAAAATTCGAAGAAAACTGCTGGGAAATAGCGGCGCAATTCAGGCATCAGACGACTCAAAGCAGCAGCTGCTATCGTACAGCGAAACAATATCTTTTGTACAGCTGTTTCGAAATCAGCCGATTGCATCAGCAGCATTCAGCCTCGCGTGTAAAATAAAACTGAGAAAATAAGCAAAATGACATCGCAGAAGATAATGCATCGCCTGCTATCATTATATGTCCCCTGTATGTATAAATCAATGCGGTGCCCATTTTATATAAAAAGGTGAAATGGGATACCAGAAATGATTATTTTGTCATACCAATATGACAGACTGACTATGTGATATGGTAGAATGTGAATTCTGTGAAGATGTAAAATTTCAATTTCTCGGAGTCAGTTTTGCAGAAGAATATTGATGTCTTACCTCCATATTTAGATTTGCTTGCCGCAAAAGGCCGATTTTCGTCGACGTCTCAGCTGATACAAGGCTGGCCGGCTGTTCCCCACAGGAAGGCACGGCCTCGACTGTGCCCCGCATGAGCAAGAAACCCCCTTATATCGTGCACTGAAGCGGCTGGGAAGCCCGGGACTCGTCTGACGGGGCCACGTTTGGGTCGTCAGACGAGTCAGACGAAAGGACGCGTCACCGGACTGCAGGCACGCCGAGTTTCGACCACTCTGGCCTTCTTCACTACGAGAAATCCGGCAAGAATTCCATAGCACTAGGCCAGGGGCGTTGATTTCTGTAAATGACTTTGGGGGGGAGCCGACGGCTCGACGACCTAACCCCTCACCAAATGTGGATTTCTCAGCGGGTTAAGCCCACTTTTTTGGGTAAAGGAAATTTATAAGTTTCTGTTACTGTTTATTAAATAAAAAAGTATTTATCCCATGTATTTAGGTATATATGTATATAGATAGAAAATAAGGAGATTGATAGATATGTCACTTTACACTTTGTTCTTCTCTTTCCGCCTATCTCTTATCTGTTGCAGCCGTTCTTTTTGTTTTTCGTTCCCATTTCCCTTTAAAACCGGCATGAAAATACTGGGGGGGGGGGACAAACCAACATTAGGAGGGCCCCAGTCAACATTAGGTAGGCCAACGTCCCTCTCAAAAGAAAACAAATCGACACCCCTGCGCTGAGCTGTGTCATGGAAGAATTCTGTATTTGATACGGTCATACTAGTCATCGATGTTTCAATACTGTTTGAGGAGTGATTCGCATTCTAGATGGTAGTGGAATGTTGGGACATTTCTTGGTTACGTCCATGTTTTTTTTTGCGTATGTCTACAAGACGTTTTCAAAGGTAGTTCCTCCAATAGCTGGGAGATGTCACCTGACCCGACAATGCTACCGCGGAGGGCATGGAGGCTGTTGAGAAAACCATTTTCCAAGAGCGAATGGTCCTGGCCCAGCTCATGCGAAGCGTGGAGTCGGCTTTGAACACGATCTACCACTGGTTCACTTACAACCCCACGGAGCTGAACTCCAGCAGAACTCAGCTCACAACATTCAACACTCGTCAGATGCCTAATGATTTTCCTGCAGTCTACCTGTGAACGGTACCACCAACCAAGACAGCGCTAGAGTAAATGAAAACTTAGATACAATCACGACCCATATGTTGACTTTTGAACCGCATATTAAACATATCCAGATGAGAAAATGTACCCGACTCCAGGCTGGATCGAGCCGCGTCAAGCATAGTCTGCCCCACCATGTACTTTATATTTCCTGTTTCACAGAACGGCATAGTGACCTAGCTAGGCCTAGCTCTACGTGCTCAGATTCGCTGCCTACGGCATTACTTCCAGTACAAACACCGCTCCCATCCACAAGCGCATAAACTTCTGCGCGAAAAAGACCATTGGGCGCAGGAAGCGTGACAGTTGTTAAAGACGCCTTGACCAAACTGAATTGGTTTCCAGTGGGTTGGCTTGCCAAGTTTCAAACGCTGTGCCTTTTAAAAGGATTGGTTCGCTGCCGTCAACCATCCGATGTAGCAAAGTATTTTTACAAATGCCAAAGTGTGAACGACAAGGCTACCAGCTACACTAATTGAAATTCACACAGAGTTCGGTTAGTCCAGGCGATTTCTTCACCAGACATCGCAGCGCCACAATGTCTTACCTGCCACAATCCGAGAGAGTGGTATTTACGGTAATTTCGGACACCAATAACGATTTTTAGAAATCGGCATACCTTTTTTGAGACAAGAATGTTCACATTGCTACTTATGCAACGCCAGCACCCAACGAAACCCGACACATCATCATCATCATTATCGTCATGTATTTCCTTCGGATCATCCACTTGAAAACACGAGGCTTAAACGATCCTGCGTCAGTTGTAAAGAGTCAGTTATAAAGCCTCCGTCAGGTCGGAGCGGGGCGGCGCCTTGCGCCTTGGCCTTGCCTTGGCCCGCTCCGACCTGACGGCGCTTTGCGCGCCACAGGGACAGGGTAGAGTGGCGTAGCGAGAGAGCCTCGGGCCAGCCGGCTGGACGGCGACTTGCGTGCGGTCACGCTCGCCGCCTGGGGGCACAGCCGACCGGGAGAACGGAGCACAGTGCGGGCCGGGCCTACCGGGATGTCAGGCGGTGACGTTACGCATCAAGCGTTCGTCCGGGTTCAAGATGTTGTTCGCGTTGCAGAAGTTGATGGGGTTCCGCGGGGTGCAGGCCATGACCAGGACCCTGCAGACGGCGAACAGGGTGACGAGGCGAGCGATGTCTCGATGCCCCGTGATGACGGTAGAGTTTCAACGGGAGGATACCGTTGCGGTCAGATGTTCCTCTGGTTCAGAGGAATCCAGTTCACGTAGGGCTCCAAACGATCACAGGCGTACTCCAGGGACCGGACACCAACAAGCGTCTTATTACAGCCAGTCGCTCCACACGATAAGGTGGCGGGATGAGCGTTACGGGAGTGAACCGTGAAGTGTCCGCGCGCGGCGACGCGCTCAGCTGAACTGAGGACATCGTCATGGAAGACAAATAACCGGAAACAGACTATTAATAACCGAGAACTGACCGAAACGCTAAATGAGGATTGAAGCGTATGACGGCTATATTATTGTGAAACACTTCTTGTAGCAGTTATTGTGTGGAGATCAGGAAATCATCGCAAGGGAGTTATTTATCTTAGACTGTTTTTATTTGTCGTAGTTCGCTATTCGTTAAGATGCACCTTAATGCCAAATTGATACCATTCAGACAGAACTGAACTAGATTTGCTCCAGATGTGGTTTAAATTGGTTTAATCATTACTGTCATCTAGTGCATTTTATCACTCTATTGAACCCACTCCTTCGTCCTGAATTTACGGTCTCCGATTTTTTTGTATCGCATTTGTCTGCTCAATCCGCACAACGTTGTATGAGCGCATTATCCCCGCAGACATGATAAAAATAGAACCTGAGAGACGTCAGACGAGCCAAGGCGTTCAAGTTCTGCAGCTTACCAAAGTAGGCGCATTGCTTGTAATGTGCAGTCCTGTTCCCTTTGTCTCCGAAATGTATTAAGCGGTCGGTTGTTACTTTACATAGCAAGCATTGCACGCGTCGGACTGTGTCAATCCGTCCAATTTCCGCAATCGTCTTGGTCAGTTATTTCATGCAGAACCGTCGATTCCTGTAAATGACTGGGGCAAGCCAAGGACCAGACAACTTAACCTCCACCGAAATGTGGGTTTTTCCACGGATTTAGCATATGTTGTCTTGGCGAAACGAATTTTAGAAGACGTCGTTGCTATTTATCAAATAAAAATTACATTTATCCCCATGTATGTAGGTATATATGTAGACAGAAGACAGGAACATAAATACATCGCTTAAGGCTTTATTCTTTACGCTCTGCTTATCGCTTATCTACTTCGGCCATTTTCCGTTATTATTGCTAATTTTCCTTTAAAACCGTCAGAAAATATTGGGGGTCCAAACCAGCACTGCAGGGGCCCAAATCAACACTGGATAGGCCAAGGCCCTCTCAAAAAAAATGCAAATCGACACCCCTGATTTCATCAGTGAGTTTTCGTTCACTGATCTCGGATTGACGTGACGTCAGGCGGCTGTTCCTGACTGTCGTTACTCGATAGAGGTTCCACGCTGGAGCTCCCAAGCAAAGAAGAAAATAAGACCGTCCATCCAAGTCGGATGAACCGCTCTCCACGGCGGAACAGTAACATCACGTGACTCGGCTCACGTGACTCCATCAGGACGGCACTCAGCGCGCGTGCCGGCAAAGGTGAACCAGATGAGGCCGGGATTCACATTGCTCCGGCTGAGGCCGCCGCAGCACGCGACATCCGTCCCCCGCAGGGTGGGGGAGGGGGTTTCCTGTCCGGGTCGGCGCCAAGGTCGCCGCTCCACTGCACCGGACCTGACCGCGCCGTCCTCTCTCCGGACACGGCAGGAGATGTCACCGCACACACAGAGGGTCACGCACAACGGCCACGGGAGACGCGCCAGCCGCTACGACAGCTGACACGGAAAACATGGCGTACCCCCTTCCTTGTATCGGTGTGCCACCGATATGCCACCCCACGTCGGTGGCATAAAATGGGCCAAATTAGGTATCATTCTAATGGGAATGAAACGTGTTCAGTGTGCAGGTCTCTACTGTCGATCTATCTTGATTGGGGAAGGAAATTGACGAGGGGGGGGGGTACTCCCTGCTTGTCCGAGGCGTGAGCAAAAATCCTTACGTTCGGCGAGAGATACGATTCTTGGCTCTGTTAACAACGCGTTTGAGAGCATGGCATGTTTACAAGGTGAAGGGTAATTCCACTGTATACATTTAGTCAATAAAGGACCTTCATTATACCGGGGGCCACTGTATTGTTTTATAAATAAATTGCAGATCAAAAATATATTGGACTAAACGTTTCGGGCAGGGGCCTTTGTCAGGAATAAACTAGAGCACGAAGTCAGAATCCAAATACGCATGAAAAAAGAAAAACGCATGGCAAGCAGAAAAACTACGACAACAATGCAGACACTAAAAAACAACGAATATATCACACAGCAAGGCACTGCAAAAAAGGCTTAACTTTATTCATAGTCCAAACGACAAAAAAAAAAAAAACACACACACACACACATATGTATATGTGTATATATATATATATATATATATATATATATATATTTATAGTCCACGAATTACGCGGCTAACAAATAAGCCAACTATGATAAGACCACCCCCGAAAAAAACACAACAAGCCATGAAATCCTAGAAGGGTAAAAGGAATCACACACACACACACACACACACACACACATATATATATATATATAGATAGATAGATAGATAGATAGATAGACCGATAGATATAGATATAGATATGTGGTCCTCCGAGCTAACAAACAGCCTAACAGCTTTCGTACCAGGGTGACCCGTCATTGTTTTGGACATGAATAAAGATTGGTTGTATTTACTTGTTGCAGTGCTTTGCTGCGTGCATTCATATTCGCTGTTATTGAGTGCTTGCAGTGTCGAGGTAGCTTTTCTGTTTGCCGCGCGCCTTTTTTCCATGTGCATTTGAATGTCGTCTTCGTGACTTCATGCCCTAGATTACCTCTGACGAAGGCCCTTGGCCAAAACGTTGAGTCCAATATACTTTTGATCTATAGCTGATTCGTGTAACTATGCAATGGCTCCTGGTATACTGAAGGTCGTCCATTAATTGAAATAATGTCGCAAAACCAGGAACATTTAAGAGTCATTCTTCAAGCTATTAGAGGGATAATCCCGGATATGTGGGGATGACTTATTCATGTTTCATCGTTCATCGTTCAAACCCATGACGGATTACCAACACAACCGCTGACCTTGTGCGGGAAAAAAATGTTGCAAGTGGTCTCCGGTGCTGCATTGAACACCATTGCGGCGGACCTATCCGACGCTTCGATAGACCAATGTTTAGCTGTCACGCAGACCACAAAACGCAGCCTGAGCAGTCGTGGGGGCTTCAGAGCAGCGATGAGCTTTCTTCGGTGAGGCTGTCGGCGGGGGGTAAGTGTCCGGCGCCGGCCGGCTCCGGCCCAGACGGACGACGATTGCCCAAACATGGCCGGCCTCAGCTGCCGCCCTTTAAGTTAGCTGACGCCCGGTCGTGTCGCCGGCCAGGTGGCGCGGTGCCACCGCACATGACGCGAGCCACGTTCACTTTCGCCCCGTCCCAGTGCCGGCCGTGCAGGGCGGCCTGCGTTTTGGCCGAACCGCATTCCGCGCTGGGCCGCCGTCGATTGGCCCGATAGCGAAACAAATGGACGAGGTCGCCTGCATTCTGGGCCGGTCGCCAGGTCCTCTGCATATCTCGCGAATCGCGCCGGCCTCTGGGACATCGAGTCCCTGTCGCCCGGCGTCCGCGCGTTGTGGTCTGCCCGTGGTCCCGCTTGTTGCCCCTGATGCATCCCAAGCGAGGTCATGTTTCTGGAGAAAGCCCAACTTTACAACGCGTACTTCATCGGCAAAACTATGAAATTACCCCCATTGATAACATTACGACCTCACCTTACACGGTCGCAACGCTCTGCATGTTTTGGTGGTCGAATATTTGTTTCAAAATAGACTTAACGAATGCAATGCCAGCGAGTCAAAAAGCCGTAATTAAGTTACACGTTTAAAGAGCCATACGTTCTCTGTCATGCCTTCATTTAAAGATGTCTTTCAGAGTGACTGTTTATGCAGTACTGCGTTTGATCTTGATAGTAACTAAACTGACATAACACGTAAGATGTCTCGTGGATAACAAGGTTATTGTGTGTTTATCTTCAAATTGTACGTTGGTAGGCTCGCTGGTTGCTTTGCTTGGCCCCTCTACGATCCCCTTTTAACGCTGGTATATTAGTTTCGAGTCAGCGTGGTCTTTGGGTGTAATCGCCGGTTCTCACGCGTGAGCACGACGTGTTTTCTGCTTACAAACCTGCGCATCATAGGCATCATTTGCTATTGCGCAGGTCACACCCGATACAAATGATGTTTTAATTTATTTTCGCCCGTACAAAGGCCCGGTTCTAGTTCTGCTGTTCAAAGTAACATGATTGAAACGGTCATTATGCTCTTATGCTTATCATTATGCTCTTCCCGCGTGTGACGCCTGCCGTGATCTGTTTCAGATTCATGACGATGTAAGATCTGCTGTTTAATTCCCTTTACAGCCGGTTTGCTCAAACCGGTACCATACTTAACACGAAGCATGACGATTTTTATTACGCAGATGACGTGTTTTGCTGCACGTCTGCGCCAAGTGGCACGTCTGCCGTAAATGTCTAAAGTCGGTAACGCCGGGTTGTCATTTTCATAAAACCAGCTTAAAAACATGAAGACCAGACCACGACCGGAGTATGGCGCCCAGGGCATACCTTTATCAACAGCGGCCGACGACTTAGGCGTGACCAAGGGTCCTCGTATGCAAGGGCCGGCCGCAAAGGCTCTCGCCGCCCGAAAGGTCTGATCGCACCAGCTGAAGCGGCCAGGCGAAGGCCCGTCTCGTGACCCCCCCTCCCCTCCCCTCGTCCCGCCAGTTTTGCGGTCCCCAGGCGCGCCTGTGACCTGACTGAGGTTCACACAGAGGTCAGTGGACCGCAGCGGGCTTGGACACGGCCCCCGGCCGTTCCATCCGGCTCCTGGTGACCGTGTGGTGGGGACAGCCCGGGGTCAGAGCAGCGCCGAGCCGCGGACACCCAGGTCCACACACCAGCCACGGTCTCAGCCCACCGCCGGATTATGACGTCAGGGGGTAACCCGTCGGCGATCGGCCGCTGCCTGAGCACATCTCTCCTCGCTCAACTCCTTGTTCTGGAATGCATGAGTGTGTGACTGCCTTTACGAATGGGGTAAAGGACCATTTAGCGCTGTATCAGGCTTAACAACAACAATAATAATAATAACAATAACAACAACAACAACAACAACAGTAATAATAATAATAATAATAATAATAATATCAAATGATAACCACTGGTAACATTCAGGCCTTTCCTTGCAACACACTAATGCAATGAGACAAATCAACACTGTGGGCAGTGAGTAATTTGAACGGAACTGCGTTTTTTGTACCGGCTACCACTTTCATTGGATTTCACACTTTAACCACATGGTATGCTGACTGGCGTTGTACGCATTACCTGATGTTTATTTGCACACAAGGGTGGCGATCTGTATTTTTTTGAGAGGGCCCTGCCCCACCTAATGTTGATTTGGGCCCACCCAATGTTGGTTTTCCCTCCCTCCAATATTTTCTGCCATATTTTAAGGGAAATGAGTAATAACAATGAAAAGAACGGCCGCAGTAGATAAGAGATAGGCAGAAAGTAAAGAATAGAGTTTAAAGTGACATTTCTATCTTCCTACCTTATATATATATAAAATATATATAATATGTACGTATATATGTATATATTATATATATACCTATATACATGGGGATAAATGCAATTTTTCATTTCATAACTAGTAAAAAAAAAACTGACAAATTTCCCTTGGTTAAAATAAAGTGGGCTAAATCCGTTCAGAAACTCACATTTGGGGGAAGTTAAGTTGTCGGGCCATCGGCTGCCCCCCCCCCAACAATTTCCAGAAATCGACATCCCTTTTTGCACATTCGTATCCTTTAAGGATCTTGAACATAAACCAGTGACCTGAATCTTGAGGGAGGCGGAATCATTGAGATGCTAGGGCGCTGTGCCCACAACAAATAGGCGCATTCAAGGGAAGGGGGCGCAGGGGACACGGGCTCCAGCCTTAGCAGTTTAAGCAATGGTTTTTTTCGCTCAGGAGAAAAGGGAAAAGAAGAATGGGATAGGGTTAAAAGGTGGCGAAGGTCCCGGTTTTTAGGCAGCTAGTTTTGTAAGGATGCCATTTCATGTGGTAGGTTTGTTGATTTTTCACAAATGAACATAGTTTTGCCGTTCTTGACGGGTGACATAGCGGCGTATTCATGACCGTCTAATTAGCAGAATGCATAGCTTTCCGACTTTCACTTGAAAAATGTATTACCGCAACCCAAAAATAAAGTGGCCGAAATCCTGGAGTTTTGTTGAGGGGGTTACGTGTGCCCTGAGTCGGGCCCCTTCCTTAGGAAATTCCCGGATGTGCCACTGGTTGCGTCCTCCCGCCCCCTAAACACTAGAATTTAGCATTAACCTCATGGCGTTGACTGTAAAAAAAATAATTTCACCCCCAGCACCGTCTGGGGGACTAAAACTGAACCCTCGTCATATCTCAGGAACTAAGGATCTGACCGAAATGATTTTATTGGTAATCGAGAGCGCGTGACTGTCTAATCCCACGATGTGAAAACTGACCTTCTCCCATGTTGACTGACGGCGACACTGGTCAGAAAAATTTCGGAATTTATGTCCGAAAAATGCGTGACGCCTTTGGCACGATCGAACAAGTTTATTGATTGAATGATAGGTTTCAAACTGATGCAAAACAAAAGATCGCAGTCTGGCGTACCTGGCATGGCGCAAATTGCATAGGAAAGGCGGGGCGCTTATGACCAGACCCGTAGCCGTGACGGACGCTTACAAAGCGATCGTACTCCTGGCCGTTCTTTCCTGCTCCTCTCTCCGTGTGTTGCATTAACGCACAGCCGCATGGACATCACGCAACACGACGCTTACGTCTCGCATTGCTAATAAGTAGCCTGACCAACTGTACCGGCGCTCGGCCCGTGCCGCTCCCAGCGCCCGACCCCAGTGACGCCTGACGAGCACGTCTGTGAAACCAACATCGCGTCATCGATATTGCAGATTTGTCAGAATGTTATGCCTCTGGTATCATTAGATGCAGAATTGTGTGATTATCTTATGGCCGCGAATTTACCATGGTAGGATTCTCTATTGGAGCTCAGTTCTAAGATAATGTTCAAAATTCTTTAAAAATTTGAACCATCAAGTTAATCCTCAAGTTCTTAGCCTTTTATGACTAAGTCTTACCATATAAATAACAAAGTATATGCGCTTCTCAACTGCACACAAGGTGGTACATTTTGCTATGTTTCTCTTGGAGGCATAGGTACATTATCAAATGGGAATAGTATAAAAGTGTGCCGCGCACTTGCTTTTAATTTGGGTGCGCTCTAAGGCACAGCAGCCTTTTATGACTAAATCTTACCATATAAATAACAAAGTATATGCGCCTCTCAACTGCACACAAGGTGATACATTTTGCTATGTTTCTCTTGGAGGCATAGGTACACTATCAAATGGAAATAGTATAAAAGTGTGCCGCGCACTTGCTTTTAATTTGGGTGCGCTTTAAGGCACAGCAGCGTTTTTTTTGCGTCATGATGTGTCAAATGGAAGAACGAACAGGCAATCTAAGTTTGGCGGTTTCAGCGTGTACGATTAGGACGCAGTCGGCAAAACATCGTACATGAAAGGGAACTGAGGCCGAAACTCCAGGACTAACGCTGCGCTCCCATTGCTCCCTCGTCGGATTATCCGACTTAGTCCATCGGGGCAAAACCAGAGACAACGCCCACCGCGAGTAGATTAGAGCGTTGCCATGCGCGCAGATTCGTTCTGGAGGGCGTGCATAGGGCAGACATGCAATGGGCATGACTCCTGTGCAGGTGTCGGCTGTGCATTTGTAAGTGCCCCAGTCAGTCGGTCGTTTACACTGCTTCACACGGGTCTGTCTTCACAGCTGAACTGATGGGCATCATTAAGGCACTCTGTTTTATTGAAGTTAGTAATGAGACATTATATGTATATCATCATTATATTACATTATATCTCACTTAAACAGACTCCTCGAGCAGTCTTTTGTCTCCGAGTACTTTCTACCCGTCACATCCCCTAGTACAAGATGTTTTAATGCGCCTCGATGTACTGGACCAGGCTGAGAGGAGAAGCATGTTGTGTTGGATCCCCAATCACATTCGTGACACGGAAAACCGGCTTGCAGACGCCGCTGCGAAACGTGCCATACTGACTTCATGCACAAGTACACTGCCGTCGCCTGCCAGAGATAAGTTTCCGACTATATCTGTTTTTCTGCATCAGAAATAGCAGTCCAGCTAGGACGCACTAGTCTTCAACAACCTAGCTGAGAGCAGTTACGCCCCGATTTGACAAGTGGTCGTCGGGCTAACTTTAAGCGAGACGCGGGGAGGTTATTTTGTGCCGTTTGCGTATTGGCCACACGTATGCATCGCACGGCTGTGTGTTGTGTGGGGGCGAGAGGCCGCTCTGTCCTCGCTGTGCCGAGCCGCTAACGTGTGTCCATTGTTGACCTCCTGTCAGGACTTAATGGCGGAGCGGCCGTACTATTTCGGGAGGAATGTGTGTCCTCCCATTATGCTGGATTTGCTGATAGATGACTCTCCTTTTATTGAGACGGGACAGTTGTTTCGATCTCTGTCGGACATCGGTTTTCTTGCGGAGCATGCGCCTCATTAGTGGCGCGTGCTTTTTTCTGTGTATGCATTATTTTCATGTTGCCATCACTTGCGCTTTGGCGTGTTTTTGCTATATTCCTTTTATGGGATATATAAGCCGTTATCACTGTTACTGAAGGCACCTCTCAAATGATCTATGGGCGCCATATGACTGCGGAGTCGGTGCGCCCCTGAGCCCTAATAACTAACTAAAGGCATGGCTCCTCCTCCCTCGCGGGATGGCTACTGGGAAGTACAGCGGACCCCCGCTGTGCGCGGCGGTTATGTCCGGAGCCCCTCCCCCCCCCTCTGTGAATAAGACGAACCCTCTTCCCAGAACAAATAGTTTTTGCTGTTTAAGTTGTTCCCATTACCTACAGGTCATCTACGAGACCAGCAAATGGATGTCAAGTGATAGTAGTGCACCACGCAGTAAGTGTGAAATAATACAGCAGTAATACATCCTGGAAAAAATGCATAGATACATAAACACAGTAAAACACAAGTCTCACTTGGTGCAGTGGACATTTCTCACTGCACAGAACATGCAAATAGTAACCACACAGCATAACCATATATGGCGGACACATGCAATAAAAACATTACGAACCGCTCCGAACATCTTCCGCAGCGAGAAGTGCAACAGATATCCTGTAATTTTTTACAATAATTTTCCCCAAAAATCTGCGCATATACGGACCCGCAAACGGCGAAACCGCGAATAGCCCGGACAAACTGTTAAAGATATTAGAGGTTTCAAGACCAATTGTACGGATTATACCCAGGAATACCCTGCTGTTGATGTGTTTCGTGAACAAATTAAAGCGCTTAATGATGAACTGGAGATGGCATAACGCCATCGCGTCTGAAACATGATATGATATTTGATGATATGATATGATAAGGCTGTGAGCAACTGCAAAGTCGTGAAAGCGAAGACGTTGATGTTTTTACACCGCAGTATCAGAGCCTCACAATGCAACCATATTTAAAGCCAAAATAATTTTCATCATTTTTACAATTTTGCGCAAACCTTGCGACGTTGTTTTCTCTTGGCAATTTCGTTTTGTAAAGGTCTTAAAAGGACATGTCCTCACACAAGCAAGACGACATCAAGTTCTATACTTAAGCACGACCTGAAGTAATACTGAAGTACTTGTAAACTGACAATGCTTTATGTTTATTGTTCCAAAACAATTTTGCAGTGAAAGAGGAGAGAACCTGTCAGAAGTCGTTCCAGCGGACCTCATTTTCTGCCTGAGTATTTTTGTGCAATAAATCACGCATAACTGCGTATTCCTTTGCAAAAATACTTGCAGCGCGTCCTATCGGTAGCGTGAATGACGCTTTAGCAGGTACATAAAGAGCTCTGTCGTCGCAAAGGTCAAGCGTTTGCTGCGCTCGACATTGCCGCTAAGTTTTCTTTCCGACTGTCACTGTTTCTCAGCGGACAGATAGATAGATATGACTCCTCGTATGTATTCGTATGTACCGTAATTCTTTTTCTCGCCACTCTAGTCTTTGATTCTGTGTCTGTGCGAGACTTACTGGGTCGAATGTATCTTTTCACGGATACCCTTTGAGCTTTTTCACCTTTTCCATTTTCATTCGCTTTGTTTTCAGCGATCATCCCTCCAAACTAGGGATGTTCAAGTTTCGGGAACTTAATGCAGCATTCTGGCGGAATGGAGTAGATCGGTGTTGTTGCCATTACAATAATTTTCAGTATGTCCACAGGATTTACAAATATCAGTTTGATGCAGGCATCTGTCGTACCTACTTCTAACGCTGCTTACCTGTGGTGCTCCTTTAAAGAAGCCTCTTTATTCGGAGCGACCATTAAATATAGCTCTGATGTAGCATCCTGTGTGTAGAGCTCCATGTCGAAGTGACGGAGGTCATCACACAATATCCCACGTGAGGATTTCTACGTTCTAAAAAATAACGGATCTATTGTACCATGTACCCTGTCATGAGCTCAGTGCCAAAAGTGATAGTGATCCTCACTTGCTATTCCACCTGTGCCACTGTTCGTCACGAGGGCAGTCAAGCTCACGTCCGATGTCTCCTGTGAGGAGCTCCTGGTCAAAAGTGATAGCAAAGCTCCCGTCTGAGGTCTCCTGCAGGGGCGCAGACAGGATTGTCTTAAGTGGGGGTGGGGGCGGAACTCAGAGTAAACTGAAATCGCACGGAAACCGCCTGCCGGGAAGGAGATATGCGATGGTTTTCACAAAAATGTGGTCCTAGGAGGGGGGGGGGGGGGGCGCCCACCTTTCGCTGCGTCTGTGGTGTCATGTGAGGAGCTCCTGGTCATGAGTGACAGCAAAGCTCCTGTTCGATGTCTCCTGCGACGGTCTCCACGTCACAGCTGACAGCGAAGCCTGCCAGCCGGCCACCCAACTTCGGGCCCTCCAGGTCAGGCCAGTTCAGCCACGTAGCCAGGAGTCGGCCGGGAGGGGGGGGGGGCAGTCATCAGGAGGGGCCTCCTCACCCCAAAGGGGCCTCCTCGGACCAAGGCGGGCCTCTAACAAAAAGTCCTGAAGTAGCGTCCTATGACCTAAAAAGGGAACTTACCAACTGCAGGGGCCTCCCATAGCACAAAGGGATAGGCCTCCAATAGCTTCATTGGGCCTCTTACGGGATCAAGGAGGTCTCCTATATCTTCAATGGGGGACCTCCTGTAGCTTCAAGAAGTCTCCTATGGTCCGCTTATAGCAACATGGAGGGCCTGCCATGGCTCAAATATGGTCCCAGGGACCATGTTTAAGAATCCTCTAAGACCGCAAAGAGGTTAAATGGGTCCGACCTTTTGTACCAAGGGCGGGAGGAAGGCGCCCCCTCCGTCTCCCCTGACTACGTCCTTGTGCCAGGTCCACAAATGACACGCCCCCGACCTTCTAGAGCAGCCTGGCGCCAGTGGCCGAGCCTGGTCGGTGCCAGTGGGGCCCCGGCTAGGATGCCTCCACGACCAAAACACGGCACGATGTAACGAAATGAACCCCCGGCCAGGACCGGTACCGGAGCGGGGCGCCAGGCACAGACCGCCCTGCCAAGGCCGATTACAATCGGCGTGCCACCATCTATGCAATGCAAATGGGGGAGCAGCTGATCCCCTGGCCGCCCACGAGATGGGGAGGAGCTGCTCGGCGCCGCCTCGGGTAACGGTGTGCATCGGTGGCGTTTGTTTCATTGAGATATGTACGTGATGCGCCAACTAACCTGTCCTGGTGAATTTTATCCAAAATGTCGGTTTTATTTACTCTTGTTTATATCTGTTACGGAATCAATAAATTAACTTTACTAACCGTCCACGGCAAACACATAGCATCAAACCACGACCTAGCTAACAGCTCATGGCTTTTGGTGGGAAATGCCAGTTGTAGATTATGCTTCGAGAAAAGGGTAAGCGGAGGGTTTAGCGGAGGCAAGGGGATTCTCATCACGAATTCGCTGACCTAAAAAATGTCCAAATGCCACATCTGAAAGGGATTGGAAAAGCACATCCTGCAATACCCCGAGATACGCTCCCAGCAGCACACCAAACATTCTGTCAACAGGGAAAATTATACATTTGGGAAGCTACCATATCGTCTACAAATACTGCGCAGTTGTGACGCGCAAAACTTGAATTCTCTGGTTTCGTAAGGCAGAAACGTGTACGGATTAGAGAGCTGGATTATGCCGTCGTTTCAAGGAAGACACGGTTGGCCCGACTTCAAAGTTGGCGGGGAGGACAGGGTATGAGGATAAGAGATAGCTGAAGTGGTCTGATCATTCTTGCATTGGATCATTCGCAGTAACGCGATAAAGGAAACTTGTGTGCCCTGACTACCCGCAAAGCCTTTACCCAAGTCTGAGTATAAGAATCAGGTCACTCATTGCAAGGATGAGGGTTCAAAGCCCATTGCTGCTGGATCTCCTTCATTGATTAGTCTGGAATGAACTAGATGCTGGAGGCATGGGCCTGAACCTGGGTTGGAAATTGGGTTCTTGTTCTTGGCGTTGGGGCATAATTTTTGTTTTGGAGTCCAAATTTTGCAAACAGTAATACTGGTTTAAGCTTGCATTCTTGCTGTAAGTGTTTCATGAGATACTTACTGCTTACCAAATGTAGGCAGAGTCATTTGCTTGCAGAGTTAGGAATTCATCAGCATGGCTACAATGCAGCTTTCTGATGGAGGCACAAGGTCAAACTTCTGTAGTGTATAATGTGCTTGGAGCACATATTTTCTGGTGTTCTCCAGCACCAGAAAACAACACCTTTCCCAATCTTGGCCTGAACTTTTGGGTCCTAAAAACTCAAAGCCAAAGTCACATTTTCTAATTTGTTTTGTTTTGTGGTCTTCAAAACATCAAGGTGATGTCATGAAAACTTATGTATTGTAAGTGGTGTGCCAGTGCAATAGTGGTCTCCTGTACTCATCGCTATTTAGGATGATTAGTGGTAGTTGCAAAACCGGAAGGCATTTGCATTATCAGTGCAGTTTTGCAGTTTGCAGCATCCTAAAACAAGTTTTAAAGTTGATGGTGAAGGTTTATGATACTGGTAACGTAATATGCAAGGACAGTCACACCAGTAAATTCCTTTTGCAACACCAGACCTCCGCATGGTCAACCAGTGGTGATCCCAAGTTAATAAGCACACTGTAGTGGGGAGGTGGAGGCACTTTTGTAACCCATCTGTTGAATAAATAGTGAAAATATGGGATTGGAACATGCAGTCTTACAGAGAATATTCCCACCTTAAACAGATTTTCTTTGCATCATGCAATCTTATGAAGAATATTCCACCTTAAACATATTTTTTTAACAATGATAGCCAAGGGATTGCTTATAGTCTTGGAATTCAACTTGTAGTATTTCTTTTCAAAACTCTGTTTACAAACTTTCAAGGTGAATTCCCCTCAAATTTCCATGCATTATATCTGTTTTGGCCCTGATGTCAGCTGCCGGATGGCACTAGTCAAGGACACATCACTGATTGCCAGCAGAAGACCTGTATTGCATTATTGTCATTGAGTGATGTCAAAATATGTGTTATGGTGAATCACATTTTGTTATGCTTCTGCATTCATCCTTTGTTATGAACAGTATGTGAAATTCCTACATATTATGAACTGTATGAAGTAGTCAGTGCACAGACGTTTATGTAGCACATTTTGGCATCGTGATTATTGTCTCTGTAAGCGTTTGTGTTACCGTTGATTGATCCTCTGTTCCTAAACAAGAAGATGGCCGGTACAGTGCACATTACTCTGCAGATGGACCAGTCCCTGTTTACTGATACATTTGATGACACTGGCCTGCTGGCGTCGCTGGACCGTCTGGACCCGCGCCAGTTAACAGCAGCAGCCTGCCGGGCCACGTCAGACTCTGGAAACGGCGCGCCTCAGGTCACTGGCCCACCAGTCTGCCAGGCCGTCCCAGGGCCCGTGGCTGACTCGGCTGTGGTCAGTGACCCGGCGGGCGGCCGGCCGGTGCGGCGGTCTGGCCGCCTGCGGCGGACGGGATCGGCCGGCGGGACGCCTCCGGCCCGGACGAGCGGCGGCGGCAGCACGCTGTTCGGAGACGACACGCTGCTCCGGCTGGTCGCCGGTGACGACCCCTGCGAGCGCGAGGCGGCGCCGCCTAGGGCGTCGCCGGCGCCGGCGCCGTCAGCCGACTGCCGTGCCCCCCCGCGGACAGGCACGGCGCCGGCCCACCGGTCGGAAGAGGTGATCCAGGGGGTGGCGTCGCCGCCGTCCCGCAGTGCCGTCCGGCGGGCTGAGACGGTGGTGGCGCCGCCGGTCGCCACCAGTCAGGGACGTCGCCGGCCCTGCGAGGCGTCTGTGATGGAGCCGCCGCGCCCGGCCGGAACTCAAACCAGGGCGGCGAACCCGGCCAACCGGAGCACCAGGGGGCGGGCGCGACGGCGGCCGGGTGGCCGCGGCAGGGCCGCGAACCCCCGGGCCATGGCGGCGCTCGAGTTCACCTCCAGCTCGTCCGACCTGAGCGGCGCGGCCCGCGACACCCAGACGTCGAGCTCCGGCGCGGCGGACACGTTCAGCTGCGGTCCTGGCGACCGCACGGGGCCTGCGGAGGGCGGCGCCGTGCCCTCCCGGCTCGGGCGGAGACGGTCGGTGTCCTCAGCTGGGGCTGGCCGGGCCGCCGCCGACCTGCCGCCCGGCGCCGAGCCGGGCTTGGGGTCCGGCGCCGGCCGGTCCGCCCGACGCTCCGCCGGCGCTGCGGCCGCGCGCGGTCCTTGTCCTGGCGAGAAGGTCGCGTCGCCGGCCGGGACGGCCGAGCGGCACCGGCGGAAAGCCCCGATCCTGCAGCGCGACATCACCGCCTGGGGACTACCCGACTGCATCGCCCAGGCATGTCCGGTGGCCGAACGTCGTGTCATGCTGTTGGGGTTGCGTTTTCCTTCTGTCTTAGTGGTTTAGTGCCCTGTGACGTCTCGGTTCAGCGAAATACGTGCATTACTGGGCGTTATTCAGTTAACGTGGTTTGCACGAATGGTGCATGGTGAATGAGTAGTTTTCGGGACGACAATGATTACGCTGTAAGAAAAAAAAACATAATATGTTTACTTGAAGAGGTTCAGTGTGAAATTGCATTGTATCTCTGAGGGGAGGACGCTTTTTGGATTTTAAAATGTCCACATCAAGGATTCATGCGTACACGGTACCACTTGGTGAGAACAGTTCGGTGCAGTAGCGCTTTGGTTAACATGTTCCTTGAAGCCATTTGTCGTCTGAATCGGATTCTTGCGACTTCAGCCGAGAGTGTCCAGCAAATCGCATACCATATCGTACCGATCCTTGGTCTGGTGATCTTTTCGGCAGAGGTTCAGTTCGACAGTTGTTTGTCGTCTTTCACCGTCTCATTTCGTTGTGGATTTCCTCAGTATCATATATTTCAACTGCTGGCCACGGGGCGTGCTTTTCTTTCCCTATTTTTCACCCGCGATATTCGATGAGATTGTCGGTTGGCGCGGTGCTCCATCCTGTCTGTAGCTGTCTAAGCTGACGTGACTACCGTCCGTGCCCGGTGGAAGGTGACGCTGACGCTGGCTGGACGTTTGTTACAGAACTACATCGCCTCGGGTCTGCATCGACTGTACGAATGGCAGGCCGAGTGTCTGACCACCGGGGACGTCCTGGACGGAGAAAACCTGGTCTACTCAGCCCCCACCTCCTCCGGTACGGTCCCATTCGGCCCCGTCCGCTCGGGCGGGGTCCCAGTTTGTCCGTCTCCATGGTCGCACCCCTGATAGTCTCATGTTACCCCCGTCTGCCTCGTTTAGTGTAGTCCCTTTTGGTCCCACCAACAGTGATACGCCATTTCAGTGTGGTACGGATCGATCCCACCTCTATAACGACCTCTTGTACCGTTCCTCCTCCGTTCGAATCATTGTCGCTGCGTGCCTGATGAGACGAGCAGTCGGCCTTGTTCCCTCCGGGCTCCGTTCGGCCCCGGTGGACCCGCGTCCCGTCTGCCGCCGCGCCGTCCTGGGGCTCCTCTGCCGATCGGGCCTCGGCGGTGCCCGGAGACACCTGGCGGCGGCCCGGAGCGGCAGCCGGCCTCCCGCTGACAGCTGACTGTGCGGCCGGCCGGCCAGCCGGGCCGGCGGCTGACCAGTTGGGAACTTCGGCCCCGTGGGAGGATGGCGGAGGTCGCGGCGGCACGTGACCAATGCATCAGACCTATGAGTCAGTGGATGCCTTTGTTTGGTTTCTATCCCTGCCGGTTTGCATGGTCGTCTGTCGGAGACGAAAGGGTGTGCAACACGATATGAAGCAACAGTAGCGGTTCAGTGGTTTGTACCTATACCTAACGCGGAGTTGTGTGCATTCATTCCAGAAAAAATAGTTGCATCTAAGCATCATAGTAAGCGGGGCGTGGTGTCGCTTTCACCTCGCGGCACGCCGTTATCCGCGCTGTTCGCACCAGTTCGGGGCGGGGATTGGTAACGTTATCACCGCTGGCGGGTCCACGGCGCGCCCGGTGGACTGTTTCCGCTCTGACGCGAGTGCCCGTCGTCAGGCAAGACGCTGGTGGCCGAGCTGCTGATGCTGCGCCGCGTGACGCAGCAGAAGCGGAAGGCGATCGTGGTGGTGCCGTTCGTCTCGCTGGCCCGGGAGAAGACGCTGTACCTGCAGGTGGGCACTCTTGGCCGATGGTCGGCGATCGCAGCATCTGAAATGGCTTGGTGTGGTTTTTCAACGGCGAAGTTTTAATTTGGTACGCGAACCGTCCAGCACCTTCTGCATATCTGCCTTGCTTTTTCTGCCGCACGCGCCTTCTTGTGCCCAAGAAAAAAACACGATATCTAGTATTCATAATAGGACAGTCCAGCTCATTCCAAGCTTTGTTTGATTTGGAAACTAAAAGTCATTTGCGATTGGCTTGTCATACTCGTCACGTGGCCAATATCCAGGAATGAATTTTTGCACACGGTTGAGGTGGCTCAGCGCTCGTCAGTGGATCAACCAAATAGATTGTTTGCAGCCCTTAGCTTTCATGTTCCGTCGGTTTTCCCGTTGAACCCAGCCGCTGGGACTGTGACAAAGATAGCTTAACGGTGGGCGGCTCGAAGCTGCATCGTCCGGACGCAGCTGTTTGAAATACTGGCCGTGTTTGACACTGCTCGTGGGAACAGCGGCCTTGCCGGCCCGTGCAGCCCTTTCGATTTGCATTTTTCTCCGGAGCGGGAAGCGTATCGACGCCTTGGCCTTGGTTTGGGGGACGACGGCCATGTAAATCGGCCATCGTAAGACGGCGTAATCGGACCCTGCATCCGCCAGCCGCAACGTGAAAGTCGCGTCGTTGACGGCTGCGTCGCGTCGTTTCGGTCCGGCCACCGACGAGCCCGGGTATGGACGCGGCCCTGACCGGCAATCTGTGCCCGGGCTCCGCAGAAAGTGTGCATCGGCTCCGGCCTCCGGGTGGACGGCTTCCACGGCAGCCAGGCGCCGCCCGGCGGCCTGCGGCGCGTCGACGTGGCCGTCTGCACCATCGAGAAGGCCAACAGCCTCGTCAACAGGTGGGCTCGGCGGCCGGCCGAGCGGCACTCTCCTGGGGTACTGGAGTCCCGGCCGAACGGCGCCTCTGCCGTCTCGTCGCAGACGACCTCGAGCGTGTTCTGAAATGCTTGCGGTTTGTTTTCATAATGTCCGTGGTTTTTGCAGTCCCGAAGTCCTTGGATCAGAATCATATAATGAAAACAAGCTTCGGCGCCGTGGCCTCGTCTTGACATGGAGCCCGTCAGACCTTGTCCGAGGAGCTATACATGGACTGGGGCCCGGCGGTGGGACGGGACTGTCTGCCGCTGCACCTGCGGCCGTCCGCCCTGCCGGACGGCGCGGTGCCCGCCGGGGTTCCCGGTGGCGAGCGGCTGGATTCTGCCGGTGTCCGCCGCGCCGTCAGACGGCCGCCTGACCGGCGCCGCGCCGCGGGCCCGCAGGCTGATGGAGGAGCACGCCCTGGACCGGGTCGGCTGCGTGGTGGCCGACGAGCTGCACCTGCTGGGCGACCCGCGCCGCGGCTACCTGCTCGAGGTGCTGCTCACCAAGCTGCTCTACGTGAACGGCGCCGCCGACAGGTGGGCGCCGGCGGCGGCGGTTGACGCGGCGTGACGCGGAGGGGGGTGAAGACGACTGCCAGACGTCAGGCATTTGTCGGACTTGGGGGTGGGCGGGGGAGAAGGGGGTCGTCTGCTGTGAGTCGTGCCTTGACATGGTCCGGTCTGTGATAGTCTGCCGTCGTAGGCACCAGCGTGGTAGTGGCCACGCGCAAAGCCATCGGCGTAGTTGGCGTAATAGGACATGCCGTGATCCGTTCCGGACCGCTGTGGCGTGGGGCTTGAGCGCCTCCTCCTGCCGGCAGTATCGAGAGCCGGATCCAGCTGGTGGGCATGTCGGCGACGCTGCCGAACCTGCGGCTGCTGGCCGACTGGCTGTCGGCGGCGCTCTACCTGACCGAGTACCGGCCGGTGCCGCTGCGCCAGTTCGCCAAGCTGGCGGGCACCGTATACGACGAGCGGCTGCGGCCGGTGCGCGCTGTCGACACCTCGCTCGGCTCCGGGGTACGGGCCGAGGCGGGACGGACGGCCGGTGCCGCTGTGAGCGGCCGCCGCCCGTCCGGCTGTCCGGGTCTGGCGTCGGTGGCGCCCTCTGTGGAGCGGGGGCCGTCAGCGGCTGTCCTGCTGGGATGTGAAGTCGTCGATGTTCGTTTGAGGCGCGAAACTGTCCATTCTGTTTTATCGGCACGGGATGGTGTGAATGCTTTCCTGTGAAGATGATGAGCGGTCCGTGCATATTGTTTCTTCTGTTCAAGTTCTGCAACCCCTTGTTTTACCGCTTGCTGTTCATTGAACAACATTTATAGTGCAAGTTTTAAAGCTTGGTTGCGAACGCGTGCATTCTGTTTGCTCTCATCTGAACAAGTTAACGAAAGGGCTATGGTGGCGTCGTCGGACAGACCTGGTGTGCCAGACTTAAGCGTCTATTTAGACCGAAATGTGCGGCGGTGTACCGCTGGGCCGTGACTCAGTCCGCTGGTCCCCTCGGCGGGAAACCGATCCCTCCTGCGGCAGAGTCGGCGACGCCGAAACAGCGGCCCGTGGACCGCCGGGCGGCGTCCCAGCCAGCCGGCCGTGCCGGCGGCGGACTGGCACCTCCTCTGACTGAGCCGCCGCCGCCGCAGAACGACCCGGACCTGGTGATCGACCTCTGTCTGGAGACGGTGACGGCCGGCCACGGCGTGCTCGTCTTCTGTCCGACCAAGGCCTGGTGCGAGCAGCTGGCCGCCAACCTGGCCGCCGAGTTCTGCCGACTCGGTAAGCTGCGACGGTCGGCCGCCGGGCCTGGCCAGTGCGCTTAACTCCGGCTTGCTCGGTCACTGTTCACACCGCCGCTGCCTGGTTTGGCTTTTAATTCTGCCAATACCTTCAGCTGCTTTGTTTAAAATCTGTCGCGTCGCGCACCGGAGGCACTGTGCAAAACTCTGCCGTCCTGTTCAGGGTCATGCTCGTGGTTCTGTCTTGGCAGTCATTGACGAGCCGGTCTGAGAAATGCGCATTAGCTGCCTTTCCAGCCACGTTCGGTTTAGTCTCCTGCTTCGCGACGTAGATTACCCGCCTTTGAGAGGGAAGGTTCAAGTAAATGGCATGCGGATTGCAGTGATTGCCATCGTCTGTTATTTACCATTCGCATGGAGGCCGCCTTACCAGACTTATCCAGGCACCCGGCGAGGTAACTGCGAAATATCTTGGCGTGTCTGTCGAGGTAACTTTGGCGACGTCACAGGCTGGTTCTTGAACGTCTTTAGGCTGAACGAGACAGCCGATATAACCGGATATGCCTAATCAGTCATCCTGCTAGTGGCATACAATAGTCAGCGACTCATCCCATCCATAAATGCTCAGAGCTGCAAAAATTTGCCACCAGATGATGCGGTTATGCATAATACACGTCGGAAACGTTTGATATGCTTGACCTTATCTCCTTAACCTCACTATTGGGATGTATTGTAGGCATCAGAGAAGACCGTGATGGTGGTTTAGCATTACAGGAGCTGGATTTCCTCATCGTTTTCCTGATCAAAAGTATTCTTGAAATGAACAATATCGTTGGTACGAAACAGTGGTAGCAACGACCGCATGGGTAGGTGTGACGGGTTAATTTGACCATTGGCACTATTTTGAACAAGAGTTGAATTGCGGACTTCCATTTGTGGAGAACGTGATGTAAAGGGTAGGTATTCAGTCTTCTTTGAGACCAGTGAGATAACGACAATATAATATGGTATGATAACATAAGTTAATGTCACAGTGGAAGAATTTGAACTTACTGTTCGTCGGTTTTAGTGAGAACAGCGTGATGTTGCATCAGATTCTTGCCTAACGTTTGCTCATTTTTCTTATTTATTGCATCGTTTGCAAGGATACCGTTTTATATTGCCCTTTCGACGAATGGATTTTATTCAAATGTTGCCACTTCCTTACACTGAACCGTTCTTTGGCAGGTAACTTGGGAACAAGCTTGTATCGCTATTTTGTCAGGTTAATCGGGGCCTGCCGACTGTTGTTGAAAGGGCTGAAATCTCATCTCCAATAAATACTGAGCCAGTGCGTGCGCTTTTCCGCGGTGCTTCGCCAATACCTTGCCAGTCCAGCAAAGCGTCGTGGCAAACGGCGCCACTCCGCTTATGCAGAACTGTCGCACGTCCAGTCAGACCGAGACAGCGTAGTCCGTGCACGACCCCGATGCGAGGCGAGGAAGCAGAGGCTTATCTGCCAGTGTCGTGCTGTAAAAAAAAAACAAGAACGAACAGTGGTCCATTCTGTCAGGTTACACGAGTCGTGGGCCGAGCAAAACGAGGCAGAGTGGTTTCTTTGCAGACTGGTGACGCTTCGAATCAGTCTGCCAAGCCGAGCTGGAACCAGCCGGCCTAGGGCCTGTGATTCCGGCCAGTGCATCAGCATTACGATCCAGCCGTATGTGGCGGGCTTGCGTCAGATACCGAAGCTGACATTATTTATTGCTGATGATGTCGTTAAAGGTTTTGCTTTGGTGTTTTATTAATTTCAGGACGCGGGGAATTATTCAGTTTGATAAGCATTGCATGGTTCAGGCTAATTCTCAAATATTATTTGTTTCGTATTATACAGCTTTGGGTTTGTTTAACGGTGAACAAAACCTGCATTGATTGACCAGGGATGAGCCATATGCAGAATGGCAGGTGGTTTAACAATGCACTATTTAATCTGTTTTTTTTTTGTTCCGTAAAAAACAGTCGATGCGATTCCATCATTAAATGTACGCCGACGGTGTGCATCAGAGCCGATAGATGTTGTCCCGTTTCGGGCTCGAATGTGGTTGTTGGAGTGGTTGTTTTGACCTAACATGATCTTGATCCTATAAAGGACTGAAATGTGGGGGTCGCTGATATCATGGGCGACACCCCTGCATACCATTTAGTAGAACTTATTACCGTAGAGCACTGAAAACGTGTGTTATCCGATGACGACCGTCGCCGTATCGTGATTTCACGACGATATGTCCGTGAGAAAAAGCTCGTAGGTCAGCGATCTGTCAAGGTCGTTGACTGCAGATTTTGAAAAAGCATGTAAAAACTCAGCTAGGCGAAATTTCAGAGCGATGGCAGCGGTCATTCTGGGATTGCTTGCGCGAAGACCTCAGGGGTGTTGCACCATTATCATGGGCCCCGTGCCGGCGAACGTTGAAAAAGCGCAGCGTGCTGGGGCACATGTCTGAGAGAGGCCATTCCAGGCCAAACCAACGCGCACGAAAACGTGCACGAAACACCGCTTGGTTCGGGCCAAACGACACCGCGGAAATTGGAGCGAATATGTGCCGCTGCTCTGCCTCTGTTCACAGGCGGGCCTGGCCTCCCCCTGCTCTCACTTTGGACTGACCTGACTTCTGCCTGTGTCCGCAGGTCGGCCGGGCCAGACGGGCCTGACGCCGGGCCAGCAGGGGGCGGGCGCGGCGCTGCGCTGCCTGCTGGCCGCCGACCGTCTCTCGGAGCTGCTGGCCGCGCTGCGCCGGACCCCGGCCGGCCTGGACCCGGCCCTGGCCAAGACCGTCGCGTTCGGAGTGGCCTTCCACCACGCCGGTGGGTGATGTCCTCCGCCCGGGCGGCGTCTGCGGGACCAGTCTCATGTCTGAAGTCTCAAGTCGGAAGCGCCACTGTCTCGCGACAGGGAAAAAATGAATATCGGACGTGACAGTGACAGTGACATGCATATGCTGGGTGTGCTCACTAAAGCTATTTACTGGCATCCCTGTCGTCACCCCTACGGTTTTGATACCCGTGCCGTCACTCCTGACGGGTCTGGCGCCCCAGCAGTCTTTCTGACAGGTCTGACACCCCTGCGTCATCTGACAGGCGTGACGGTGGACGAGCGGGGTCGCTGGAGCTGGGGACCACTGTGACAGGTCTGACACCCCTGCCTCATCTGACAGGCCTGACGGTGGACGAGCGGGACCTGCTGGAGCTGGGGTTTCGTTCGGGCACGCTGCGTGTCCTGGTCGCCACCAGCACGCTCAGCTCGGGCGTGAACCTGCCGGCGCGGCGCGTGATCGTCCGCTCGCCGCTGCAGGGGGGCGCTCTGCTCGACCTGCTCACCTACCGGCAGATGGCGGGCCGGGCCGGCCGCACGGGCATCGACACGCACGGTACGGCCGGCCGTGGCCCGGCGCGGCGCCGCTGCCGCTGAACTTTCCCTAAAATAAGGCTGTCCGCTGCTTTTCTACGCCTGCTTTGGGAAGTCCAGAATGTCCACCGTGGCATGAAGCATTAAGAGGCATTCATCTGTTCGAACCATGACATCTGTTCATCTGTTCGAACCATGACAGCGGCTGAAGACTAGGGGCCAATTTGTTTTTTGTACGTTTTTGTCGTGAGGCTGGTTCAGGGAGCGACCTATGGGTCCCTTCTGCCGCAGGGTAGAGTATCCTGGTGTGTTGGGACAGACCGAAGTAGTGACACCCACCTGAGCAGCCTACTATTGGCTCTCGTGCCGGCAGGGGAAAGTATCCTGGTGTGCCGTGACTGTGACCGGGCCAGCGCCATGCACCTGATGACGTCACAGCTGCCGCCGATCTCCAGCTGCTTGACGGGCTCCGGGGAGGCTCTGAAGCGGGCCGTGTTAGAGGTGAGAGGTGTGCCGACCAGCAGGGCTCTGAAGCGGGCCGTGTTAGAGGTGAGAGGTGTGCCGACCAGCAGGGCTCTGAAGGGGGCTGTGTTAGAGGTGAGAGGTGTGCCGACCAGCGGGGCTCTGAAGGGGGCTGTGTTGTAACCAGCTGGGTTCCATAAGGTCCTATGATGAGTGGCGCCACTGTTTGGCAGATGTCTTAGGGCGCCTAGTGCGGTCTTAGGAGGCTGCCTGGGTGTCCCAGCGGCGCTAAAGCATTGCTGAATCGGTGCCGAATGTTTGATCTAAACCAGTGCCGTATCGCTTTAGCTGGCACCGTGAGCGTCAGCAAGCTGATGTGCGCTGAAGATGTGCTCGGTAATACCATTCCGCCTGTCCATCTGTAGTGTTATTGTCTGGGGAATACATTGCTTGTGTTCCGCTAGATAATTTCCCTCCGCATTACGCTCTCCGTTCACTAGGTGTTCATCCTCCTCCCGACAGAAGGTTGCCCTCTGTCCCCCAGTTCGCCACCCTTTGTCCGCCAGGTCGCTACCCTCTCTCCACCAGGTCATTATCCTCTGCGGTACAGGTGATCGTGAGCGGCGCGGCCGCCAGTCGCGCTGACGTGGCCCGGTTCGCCGGCTGCACCATGCCCTGCGCCGAGAGCGGCCCTCAGTCCCAGAGCGGCCCTCTCACGCAGAGCCGGCCCGTGGACGACTGCCTGGCCTGGCTGGAGGAGCACGAGTTTGTCCGGTGAGTTGGACAGTGCAGCCGCTCTTTGCTCCAGAGCCTGGCCAAGGAGCCGTGTGATAGGTGGAGTGGGCGGGTGCTTGGCTCGTGGCTGGCCCAGACTGAGATCCTGTATGTCGCCTTCTAGCCCACGGAGTCAGGTGGTGGTGAATTCGTTGTTTGGGTACGTTACATATTCTGATCAGTTTTTGGGAGTATTCCTCACAGAAGCGCAGCGTATGTCTAAACTGGGCCAACTGCTACGCTATCGTGTGTCGGGTGGTAAACCAATCTTCAACTCTTAATGACGACAAGGATCGTTTTGAGTCGCCGATTCTGACATTTCAGCGTTGCTCCGTGATCCCTACTGTTTGCCCGACATCCCAGCGGTCCTCGGTGTCCGCTGGGGCGGGCGTGACCGGCGGTGCCTCGTGCCGTCAGGTGCGGAGACGGCGGCTCGCTGTCGGCCACCCAGCTCGGCTCGGCGGCGCTGGCCTCCTCTCTGGGGCCGTCCGACTCGCTGGCCGTGGTCGCCGAGCTGCAGAGAGCGCGGCGCTGCTTCGTGCTCGAGACGGAGCTCCACCTGGTCTACCTGGTGAGCTCCCCCGTCTGGAACGGCAGCCGTGTCGGTGACGCGGTCGCGTAAGCCGGTTCGTGGTTCGAAATATGACGACAACCCGTGTTGCGGAGTGTTTGGTGTGGAGGATGCTGTGCGAAACAGCCGTTTGAGAGTGTTTTGGCGAAGTGACAGAGGAGGGAGTTTCTGCCGCTGAGGGCTGTCTTCGGCCGCGTTTGACAGTGCTGTTCTCATCGAAGCCAGAACGCTCGTGTGATGTCGTCATCCTGAGCGACGGTCGGCTGGGTGCTGTGACCCGGCCCCGCCCTGCTCTCCGTGACTTCCCAGTTGCCTCTCAGGAGACCTGCAGCTGGAGACCTCTCCGGGGGCATTCAGCCGGCATCTGGCCGTGCGCCATCACCCGTTCATGTGCCCGCTGCGTCGTCGTCTGCGCGCACCGCCGTGCGCCGGCTGACCTGTGACCTCGCCTCCACTCAGGTGACGCCCGTCTACTCCGGCGACCTGTGGCCTCAGATGGACTGGCTCGGCTACCTCACTATCCTGGAGGAGCTGCCGGCCGCCGCGCGCCGCGTCGCGGAGCTGGTCGACGTCGACCAGCGGTTCGTGGTGCGCGCGCTGAAGGGCACGGTGAACCCGCGCAACGGTCGCCAGGCGGCCCAGCTGGCCACGCACAAGCGCTTCTTCACGGCGCTGGCGCTGTTCGACCTGGTGAACGAGGCGCCCCTGCGCCAGACGGCCGAGAAGTTCGGTTGTAACCGGGGCACGCTGCAGGCGCTGCAGCAGTCGGCCGCCACGTTCGCCGGTCAGTGGCCGTGGCGTGCCGTGTGTCTGTGACAGTGGCGACGGTGGCGACGGCCGGACGTGGTCGACGGTTTGCTGAGCTTGCGCGGGACTCTGGGAACCTTTTCATCCGTTCGCTGGGTTATGGGGATATTGGTTTTCTCGCGGAATCGAGCTGCCTCCCGGGACATCATAAGCGTCGGCCATTACTGTGATAAATTGTTGTTCACTTCGCACTCTGTGTGCTGATACTATAGCAAAAGCAGTGCAGTGTGATATGACCCCCCCCCCCAAGTTTTTTTGCCTATCTTTTGTCGTGTTTCATGTGTAGGCTCTGATTGGTTTTTCTACATCGACCTTATCTGGTCTGATCCGAATCTGGAATAGCCTTGTCCTAGCCAGACCACATGCGGCGTTTTTTAAATTTTACCCCAGCTATAGTCGGGTGGCAAGGAGTACTTCCGTCTCGATTCTGATCTGTCTCTGACCTGACCTTGTCTGGCGTAACACGTGGCCCGGGCTGTCTTTTCCTGACCTTAACAATCTGACCTGACCTGGATCCTGACTTGCCGTCACTCAGCGCGACTTGGAATGCCCAGACCTGACCGGTCTTTGACCTGGCTGACCTGACTGACGTGACGAACCCACCTGACCTGTCGTGTCCGGTCTCCAACCTGCCTGCCCTGCCCTGGCCTGACCTGACCTGACCCACGGTGACCGGGCAGGCATGGTGACGGCGTTCTGCGGGCGGCTGGGCTGGCGGTGTCTGGAGCTGCTGCTGGACCAGTTCCAGTCGCGGCTAGAGTTCGGCGTGCAACCGGAGCTGGTGCCGCTCGTGCGGCTCTCGCTGGTGAACGGGCGGCGAGCGCGCGCGCTCCGCCGCGCCGGCCTCGAGCGGCTGCCGCAGCTGGCCAACTGCCGGCCGGAGCGGGTCGAGGCCGCCCTGCGCGACGACGCGCCGTTTCAGAGGTGAGCGGAGGCGCCGGCCGGCCGGCCCGGCGCGTCACGGGCTCACGAGCCAACGTCCGAACGGCAGAGAATGTGACGTTTCGAGCGTTCCAGGGCAGGGCGTCCGTTGGCGTCACATCAGCGTCCTTTGCCAGATTTGTTCTCGAGTCTGAAGGGACGTACGGATGCAGTGGAGTGCGAGAACGTGGGTAGCCGTGAGCGCCACGTGCAGCTGCCTTGCACGCCTCTGCCGCGCATGCGACCCGACTGTGACCGTGTCGACAGTGCCGCGGACACCGAGGCGGCCGCCGGAGGCGGGCAGCGACTTCATCTGCGTGGACGGCAGCCGCTACATCCCCGTGGCAGAGGCGGCCCGCCACATCGTGCGCGAGGCTCGTCAGCTGGTGGAGGTAAGGGCTGGCCGGTGGCCGGGAGGTTTGCGCCGCTCGTGTGCGGGCCCGGGCGGGCATGTCAGGACCACGCCCGAGGGTTACGTGATACGTGAGGTTTTGCTCCCAGTTTTGCGACTGTCTGATATTGGTTTTGTTGAGAGCATGGTAGCTGACATGAACAAATAGTGCGATGTTGAGGCAGTGTAGCTGTACACGACAGGAGGCATAATTTTACTTTTCGTGATGCACTCGGTTTTACCGCTGTTGGTGCCAAATACGTTGCGCAAGCGGTCTGATTTGTCATTGAGTATTTCTGAGCACTACTTGAATGACGTATCGAACACTCGTTTCATGCATTGCCAGGCTTTCGTTCGTAAACAGTTACCCGTCATGATGTTGTTAATGTCAGTCCAAGTTGTTTTATTTATTTGTTTGTTTACTTATTTATTTATTTATTTATTTGTTTATTTACTTATTTACTTATTTATTTACGCTGTTCCAAGTTCCATTATTTTCTGATGACGTAGGACAAGAGTCTTAATGTACACTAAAGCACACAGTTGTTTTGCGAAACACAACGAACGATTACGATTAATGTCATGCTGCCACGAACTGATGATGATTTTTGAGTGATGTTAAATATAGAAACCCTTCGTGGCAGGCGTCTGCGCCCATTCACTTGTAACCTATGGACGCAAAATATCTACATCACAATTAAGTACACCACAGTATTCCATCTCCAAACCGAGCCATTGCAGTATGCAGTATATTTATCGCACAGTCTTTTTTTTGCGTCGAAAACTTTATCACAGTGTCTTGAAATCAACGTTGCTGCTATTAATTCTGTTTTGTTTTCCAGAGTGACCTCGGTATGGCGGGTATCGCCTGGCGTGAGGAGGAACAGGTGCCGGAGACCAGTCCCCGTCGGACGGCGATGGAGTCGGCTGACTGCACGGACCGGGGTCTCTCGCGCCTCAAACCGAGCCACCCGGAGCCCACGGACGGCTCACCGGAGCCTGCTGAGGCCGAGCCCGCAACGGACCATTCCGCGGCCGCTGGAGATAGGCCAGACAAGCGTGAGGAGGACGTTCCTCCAGTCGAGCCAGTGCCACGGCCGGCTGATGTTGTGTCGAGACCGGCTGAGGATGTCTTGAGGCCAGCTCAGGCCGTCTTGGGACCGGTTGGTCCTGTGTCGGGGCCGGCTGGTCCTGTGTCGGGGTCGGCTGGTCCTGTGTCGGGGCCGGCTGGTCCTGTGCCGGGGCCGGCTGGTCCTGTGTCGGGGTTGGTTGTTCCTGTGCCGGGGCCGGCTGGTCCTGTGTCGGGGTCGGCTGGTCCTGTGTCGGGGCCGGCTGGTCCTGTGCCGGGGCCGGCTGGTCCTGTGCCGGGGCCGGCTGGTCCTGTGTCGGGGTCGGCTGGTCCTGTGTCGGGGCCGGCTGGTCCTGTGTCGGGGCCGGCTGGTCCTGTGCCGGGGCCGGCTGGTCCTGTGTCGGGGTCGGCTGCTCCTGTGTCGAGACCGGCTGGTCCTGTGTCGGGACCGGCTGGTCCTGTGTCGGGGCCGGCTGACGCTGGGTCGGGACCGGCTGAAGTCCGGCCGGCCGGAGCGGCTGGCGGCAGTCTGGGCGCCGCCTCTCTGGCGGCCAGCCTCCGCCGGCTCTCGGTCGGTCCCGCGCCAGAGCGGCCGGCCGACTCGGGCCGCCGCCAGCCGCGGCTGTTCGGCCGGCGGCGCCGCCCGGACCGGCCGTCGGCCGCCGCTTCACCCTGTCTGGAGGCCGAGTCACCGGAGCTGCGGCCGCGCCGGCCGCCGCCGGAGCTCGGACAGCCGGGCGGAGACGTTGCCCAGACGGCCCCGGCCGCTGTCGGCGGCGGAGTGTCGCGGCTGTCTGTGGACGGCACCGGCAGGTCGTCAGAAACGAACGCCGATCTGTTCGAGAGTCTCGAGCTCAGCTCCAGAATGGAGGGCCTGGTGGGCGCCCCGGAGGACAGGTCGTCCGCGGAGTCTGACGCGGGACGGGAGTGCGGTGTGTCGGCTGGGGCGAACTCGACCATTTTGTATCAGGCCAATTCAGAAGAGATTGATTTTGGCTTTGAAGTTACTAAGAGCGCTAAGAAAGATTGCTACGCTTTGTGAACAACTAGCTTCCGCGAAGAAACTGAACGAAACTTTGCGGGTGGATAAACTTTGCTTGAATTCAAACCTGGTGACCTCTGCAATGTTCGAAGATGCGTTCACCGTAGAACAAATCGCCTTCGACGACAGTGTTAAGGAGAACGTGCCGCCTCGTTCCAAAGATCGCTCCGAGACCGACGAGCCGGCGACCCCGGCCGCTGACCTCGAACCGCTCCCCGTGCCCGACCAGCCCGTGCCGAGGCGGAGCGCGCGCCTGACGGCCGGCCAGAGCTGCTCCCCGCGGGACGGCGGCGGCTGGACGGACCTGCCGGACCCGGGCGGCGCCGGGCCGGCCGGGCGCGCCAGGAAGCGCCGCAGCTCGTCCCCGCTGTTCGGGGACGAGCGGCGCCGCAGTGGCCGGCTGTCGGCCGACGGGAGCCCGGCCGGGCCGGCCGCGGCCGCCGCCGCCGGCGAGGACGGCCGGCCGCCGGCCACCGGGCGACTGGAGATCGGACGCCGCCGGCGAACGGCTCAGCAGCCGCCGGCCGCCGGCCGCCGCCGGGCCAGCTCGCCAGGCGGGGCTGCCCAGAGCGAGAGCCTTGATCGCAGCAGCGCCAGGCCGCCCAGGCCCGGAGCTGCTGTGTTCAAGGTCACACAGGTCCCTGAGCTCGGCAGGGTCAGGACCCCCAAACCGGTCCGGACTCCGTCAGCGGAAGTTGCCCGGAACGCCAGGATCACCAGAGCCAGTGACGCTACCTCGGAGGTCGCCAGCGGCCCGGCCGCGGAGGGTGCCGGCGTCTGGCTCTCGAGCAGGGCGTCCCACTCGGACCCGGGCCCTGCCCGGCCTGGCCGCGAGCCGGGCGCGGCGCCGCCGGCCGGCCCGGAGCTGGTGGAGGCGGTCGGGGCTGACCCGGAGGTGGTGGAGGTGGTCGAGGCTGACCTGGAGGTGGTGGAGGCGGTCGGGGCCAACCCGGCGGTGGTGGAGGTGGCCGGAGTCGGACCGGCGCTGGACAGTCTCCGGGAGGCCAGCCTCGGCCGCTGGGACTGGGTCTGCCTGGCGCCGGCCGTGGAGCGCCGCCCGGCCAAGACAGGTGGGTGGCAGCGAGTGTCAGAGGGACACCGGACCGGACCGGACCGGACCGGAGCGGACTGGACCGGACCGGACCGGACTGATACAGATAGGATAATAGGTGCAGCAGAGAAGTTACATGACATTGCAGGTGTGCATGATTAATACGCCACCGTGACGCTTTTGGTTGGACATGCAGAACAACACTTGTATGTTTTGCGCTTCAGAATTGACGTTGGAATTATTGGACTAACTGGTAGTGCTTGGGCCTCCACACCCTGTTGTTACTTCAGGGTGTGGAGGCAATATATATATATATATATATATATATATATATATATATATATATATATATATATATATATGGCAAAATTTCTGTTACGTCAGTCAGTCTTATCAGGCAAAAGCTGTGGCTATTTCAATGTTATTTACAAGTCGCTATTTCATGGCCATTGTCGTCCACCAGAATAGATGAAAGGTATTGACTTAGCTGCCCGGTGAGACGCCGGCAGATGAAGTGGTTCACCGTGTGACGCCCTCCCGTCGGTCTGCGTGAGGCGTGTGCCCCGCGCACGGCGTGACGGTCGCGTGACGGTCGGCGGCGTCCGTTCCAGCGGCCCGGCGGCGGCGCCCCGACCCGTCCGGTCTGACGCTGGACGACGGGCGGCGGCTGACCGGGCTGGCCGTGCTGGGGCCGGACCGGCGGCTCTTCTACCTCCCCCTCAGCACAGACCAGTTCACGGACGGTGAGTCTGTCCCTCAGCACGGACCACTTCACGGACGGTGAGTCTGTGTCCCTCAGCGCGGACCAGTTCACGGACGGTGAGTCTCTGTCCCTCACCACGGACCACTTCACGGACGGTGAGTCTCTGTCTGTCCCTCACCACGGACCACTTCACGGACGGTGAGCCTCTGTCCGTCGACACAGACCAGTTCACGGAAGGTTAGTCTACCTCTCCATGAGCACAAGCCAGTTCACAGACCTTGAATCAGAGTCTACACCTGTAGCTGCAAGCGGTTAGTTTGCAGGCGTTGAATCTCTACCTGTCCATAAGCACAGAGCAGACCAGCACGGACCATTTCAACGATGAATATCACATGTCTGGTTGGCTTAAAAGTGTTGGGTGGGGACACGACCATTACCTTCTGTCTGAGGTTCCGAACGAAAAAACTAAGGTCGTAATGGTTTCAGATAACACAGTTGATATTGGCAGCAAGTCCGTGATATGCCGTTATTACCGTCCGCTCCGTGTTATTCGGTTCCCTGTGGAGCTGACTAGTCTCCCCGTGTACCGGCAGTGTGTCTGCAGTGGCTGTCGTCCGTGCTGCGTCGGCCGGGCCTGCCGGTGCTGCTGCACCAGGCCCGCCGCTGGCTGGTGGCCCTGGGACGTTATCTGCCGGCGGCGCCCCGCTGTCGGCTGCAGGACCCGGCCGTGGCCGCCTGGCTCCTGGACCCCGCCGGCGACGACCTGCCGCTGCACCGGCTGGTCAGTCGTCTCGGGCGTCCCGACGGCTGCGCTGTTTACCGCTTTACCAACCGGTCGGTTGTCTCAATCGTCCCAACGACTGCGCTGCATACTGCTTCGATTTTCTTCAAATTATAGTATATTACGTTGGTCTGTTGTCGGCATTTTTTAGCGTCATTGCTAAGCGGAAGAACAGAAGTGATGCGTCAGATAGGGCTTCGCTTTCGTGTTACGCGGCCCATTCCCAGTGACTGCTTGATTTATGCATTTTTGGAAGTTTAACTGAAAGGAGACAACACACCGAAACTACTGCATCCATTTATGAAGAGGATCTCTGCATTAGCATATTCACACATTTTGTGGTAAGGATGCTATATGGAAGCATGTGTACAGGTATTCTGTCTGGATTTTTGCTCTCTTAATGCCGCTGGGGTCTGACATCTCACGAACTTTCCTTTTAGTACAGTGGTATATTCAGGCTTTGCTTTATCGTAGCGCTTTTGGTCGTATGGGCAGCATAAAGTTGGCAGGTAATGTTCGGTTTTGGTTTTCGGTATACGTACCGAACGGCACCGTGCATTGGATACCGTTACTGTTCGCGACTTCGTGACGTCAGTGCAGCTGCCGTTCCGCCCCAGGCGTCCAGCACACTGGCGCCGGCAGGCCACCTGCTGGAGGCCTGCAGTTCGGGCGCGGGCCGCGAGATGGCAGTGGCGGCGACCGTCCTGACCCGGGCCGTGATGAGTGTGCTGCGACAGCGGCTGCAACAGGCTCAGCTATGGGGCGCCTTCGTGGGTGAGTCCTCTGAGTTCGGCGCCGTCCGAGAGAGGCTGTTACGCGGCTGGGGACTTGGGTGGTCAGGTGACGTCGAAATCGGACTCTGCGGAGTGTGTAACGGTTTGTACTCGTCAGTTTGGCCGGCAGAATGTATACCGGGCTGTACCGGTCAGTTTGGTCCTGCTGGTTTGCAGACGTAAAGGAGTCGGCGGCTCTGCTCTCTCCGTCCCCTGGGCGTGCCCCTCTTTCCTTTCACCAGGGGTGGAGATGGAGTCAACGGGTCTGTAGCACTCAGTGCGTCTCTCTCCTTTCGCCAGAGGTGGAGATAGAGTCGGTGGATGTATACCACTCAGTGTATCTCTATCTCTTGTCACGAGAGGTCGAGATGGAGTCAGCGGACCTGTATCTCTCAGTGTGTCTCTCTCTCCTTTCGCCAGAGGTGGAGATGGAGTCGGTGGCTCCGCTGGCAGCTCTGGAGCTGGCCGGTTTCTGCGTGGACCCGGCCGAGCTGGCCGCCCGGGTCGCCGAGCTGCAGCAGCTGAAAGCTCAGCTGGAGCGGAAGGCCCAGGCCCTGGCCGGCCGCCGGGTCAACCTCGGCTCGGCCGCCGACGTCGGACGAGTGAGCCGCCCCCTTCCCCCGTAGGTTACGTCATCGTGCCGCTCTCTGGCGTCACCGTGCCGCTACCAGTGACGTCGCCGTGATGCTTTCCTTGGCGTCACTGCACCGTCGTGATGTTGCCACCGTGCAGTTGTCCGTGACGTTAATACACCTTTGCCCGTGGCGTCTCTGTAACGCTACCTGTGACATCACTGTACCGCGGTTCGTGACGTCACCTTACAGCTGTTTGTGACGACACTGCATCGATTTCCGAGATGTCTGTCCGTCATCCGTGATCTGCTACCGTCCTGCTGCCTTTCACATTGTTCCTCTGTCTGACATCATAATGCTCTTCATAACATCATCATATTGCTGGCCATGACTTCAGGAACCATTGCCTATGCCGTCACCGTTTTGCTGTCCGTGGCGCCATCGTCCTGCCCTGGCGCCTGTGCACCGCTGTCCGCAGCGGCATTTGACGTATCTCGGTGACGTCACCGCCCCGCTGTTTGGCCGGGACGCAGCCCGTACCGTCGCCGTATTGCTGGCCACAGCGTGACTGAACCATTGTCTGCGGCGTCACCGCGCCGCTATGCCTTGACAACGCTGCCGTCGCGTCGGCCGTCGCGTCGCCGCGCGGCGCCGTCGACGGCCGCAGCCCTTGCAGCGTCTGTCTCCGGCTGTTTTGTTCAGGACCGCGGCCCGGCGCCGGCGGGTGCCCTGGCGACGGAGACGCTGCTTTGCGGCGGGTTTCTGCGTAATCCCGCCTGGTCCCCCGGATATCGTGTGCGGCGCCGTCGGGCTGTTTGCTAACGAGGTGGCCGCCGCGGGGGCGGTGTATGCAGCTAATTAGTGCCCGGCGCACGATAGCGTAGAAGCATGGCCACGTATTTCCATAACGGCTACGCAAGATGATTAAAATGCGTAGTCTCATACTCTGTGTGCTGTTTGTGGTGGTCGGTCTGAAGTGCGCAGTCGCATATCCTGCGTGCTCATTGTGGTGGTCGGTCACGGTACCATTCCCGGACGACGCCTATGGCCGGTTTCGCGCATCCAGCAGCTGGCGGCTCTGTGGTGGGCTTCGCTATAACTGGGGTATCGAGTTTCGGCCCGTTGTGCCGTGGTGCGCGGTCCCGGGACGTGGCTGAATTTGGCCGGCGCACCTACTCCCAATTAGCGTCGACGCGTATAGCGGCTGCTGCGGGCGAAGGCGAGCGGCCGGCTGCGCCCCCCGTCACTTTCCCGGATACTGGGGCGGGCGGCCCTCCGCCCTCCTGACCGACCGTGCTGCTCCTCACTGGCGGTGGACCGACCCCCCCCCCCCGGCCGACTCTATTGCTCCTCATTGACGGCGGGCCGACCCTGCCACCCCCTCACCGATTCTGCTGCTCCTCATTGGCGACGGGCTGTCCCTGTCCTCTTCACGGACTGCTGCTCCTTACTGACGGTGGGCTGACCCTGTTCCTCCTCACCGATCCTGCTCTACAGTGAACTTGCCCCTCCTCGCTGACCTTGCCCCTCCTTTCTGACCGTGTTTCTCTTCAGTTGACGGCGGGCAGTCTGTACTCCTCGGCTCTGCTTCATAATTTGGCTCCTGAACATTGGCTTGTTAACCCGGCATTGACTGGGGCGCTTTGACACCTTTCATGAACGGAGAGGGGAGGGGGGGGGGTTAACGACCCCCTGTCTGTATCGGGAACCAGTCGCCTGATTCGACTGATACGATTGATAGCGCGGAACCCTGCGATCATGTGACATATTTTTTTCTTTGCTTTTGTGTCGTGGATGAAGTTCCAGGGCAGGTCAGACAACTAGAAGTGGCCCCTTTCTCCAGAGTTGCATAATCGCAATGAAAAGCAGACCGAGACTGAGGTGTGCATGGCAATATGTGTGGCCGTTTGGTCTCATACTCTGAGTGATACCTGACTCAGGGTCATCAAAGGTCAAGGTCGCAGGCTGGGCCAAATTGGACGTTCGTGATAACATGTCATGCAATGCATGTTGTCTGGTCCATTTGACACGGAGATTCTAAAAAAGATACAAAGACAAAAAAGAATGTGCTTTGAGCGCAAGAAAAGTCTTGAAACGGTCCAAATTACTGTGCGCATGCAGTATTGCATCATGTTGTATTTTCAGACTCGGAGTATCACGAGCGCGCCAGTGACCTCCGCATGACCCTGCAAGCCAATTTGCCCCATGTTGCACATTTTCGCGGAATTTTGGGTAATGTTGCAAAGACCGATATCTCTGCACCGGTCACCCAGAACGTGGAGCAAACGCCTCCACTTTGCTTGCTAAGGTGAAATCTGCATAATACCGCCAAACGTCAGACTACAAAAAATGCACTCAGGCCATATTGATGTATAATGTAGGCCACAGTCGCCATACATTGTGAAAGCACCGTCAATATAGCTGCGAAGTAAAATTGGACGTCTAATCGCAAAACATGGTTCTCCTTATGACGTCATTAGGATAGGACTTGAGATGATCGCGTCTCAAAATTACTGTCGGCATGTGCACAGTTGATGTAAGAAAAGTTACTGAAAATTTCAGGAAGTTGTATTTATTCATTCGGGAGATATCTTAGAAATGCGCCCGGCAGGGCGGGGGGGGGGCGCTACACCTGTCTAACTGCCGCCAGGACACGAACACCGGATATCCCGAAGTAAAAGCGAAATATGGCAAAAGAGGAAGATTACGCTGGCATAAATCCAGGCTGGCTGCCATGATTGACATTCGGAAGATTCTCACCTCAGCAGCTATAAAAACAATTCAGTGGAACCCAGACACGTCTGTCGGATTTCGCCATTAACAACGTTGACAGATATTTCTCGCCGGGAGGGAGGGGGAGCGGATTTCCGGCCCAGAAATAACAAACCCGAGATTGTTCTCTCATCGGAGGCAATCATTCATCTTGAATTGCGGCTTCTGAAGCGGCCCGGCAGGTGAAAAGCCGTGGCCGCGAATCTCGCGATAGCAGAGCCATTACACGGGCTTCAGCGTCGCCGGATTCCTTTAAAATGGGTTCGGATTTTGTGACGCCTATTCAGTCTCCCGCAGCGCCGCGTTAACGGCTTCCCTCCGTCGGGTGTCGGAGATCGGCGTCGCATTGATGCGTCGTGATGAAGCGTCGGCGCGGCGCCGAATGGGGCCATCGTTCTCTGCGAGCCTGCCGGTGACGGCCGCGCGATGAGCCGGACTTTTCGTACGGCGATTATGTCCCGGCAGACCCGAGAAGTCGGCGATTATGTCCCGACGGGCGCCGGACGGGCGGATGGGATCAGGCGGGCCCGGAGTGGTCCCCGGACGCTCCGCCGAGCAGTGTTGAAGAGCTGGCCGATGAGCTGGCGTGATCCGTTCGTCTCGGCCGGCGACCGCTCGGCTCTTAAGCCGAGCGGTCGGGGTCTTCAGGCAGCGAGGGCCTGCCAATGGCCGTTGACAGGTCCCATTTAGCCTGCTCGTCCCGTGCACTCAGTTGGCGGGGGAGGGGGGGGGAGAGGGATCTGCTGTCCGTTGCCAGCCGTTGTTCTCTGAGCTGGGTCTGTCTGTCTGTCGTCAGCTGTTATTCTCTGAGCTGGGTCTGTCTGTCGGCAGCTGTTGTTCTCTGAGCTGGGTCTGTCGGCCGAGGCTGGCTCGGAGCGGGGCCGTCAGCGGCCGAGCCGCGGTCTCTGCAGCCGCCGCGGCCGCCCGCTGCCCACCAACAGAGAGGCTCTGGCCCACCTTCGGCACCTGCACCCGGTCGTGGACGTCATCACCGACTGGAGGAAGGTCACGCACGTGCTGACCATGGTGGGTGGATGGCTTGGGCAGGCTCGGGCACCTGAAGTGGTCTGGGCCGCGTGTGACGCAGGTAACTACGTGTAAATGTGAATGTTTCCCGTTTGTCCAGTCGCTGGCAGTTGCTGGTCTCCCTGATCTGCCACCATAATGGTGGGCGTTTTATTAGTTGGCCGTTAGGAGTGGTGAGCTGATGTGCAGTTTCAGCACTGACTGCTACTGATGCATTTGGCTGGCGCGGAATTAATCCACGTCATGGCGGCCATGCCGGAACCTGTTTGGTAGAGTGCAAACGTGCTGCTTTACTGCCCTCCAAGTGGCCTTTGTGGCGCCACTATCGCTGGCGAAGGCTGGCTGAATTACTGAAAGAAAGCTCAGGCCTGGGAAAAAAGCCACCGTGTGGGGACCGTGTTCCTGTCTGGGGTAACATTGTACTGATAACTTGACTGCACGCAACGTGGCGATACGTAGTAGTAATGTTGCACTGTTACAGATGAGAAAAAATAACGTCTGGCATAAAAAATCAAGCGTGCCAGCCCGATGGACTTGAACCCTTGCTCACAGTTATGCACCATCATCAGCTGTTCGCTGTTCATCACATTCATTGTAGTCGGCGGTGCCTGGCCGTCCATCCCCGCCCTGTCCGTCGGAGTCAGGGTCGTCAGAGTCAGAGTCTCTGCGGTCGGCAGATCGCGCTGCCCCTGCAGCGGGAGGCGGTGCCCTGCTGCGGCGGCCGTCACCGCGTGCGGGGCCGCTGGCTCACCCACACGGCCACCGGCCGGGTCAGCATGCAGGAGCCCAGCCTGCAGACGGTGCCGCGCCCGTTCAGCGTCGCCGGCGGCCGGCCGCTCCGACTGCGGCGCGCCTTCGTGGCGCCGCCAGGTGAGCAGACTGCCGGCTCCCGGCTCGGCGGCTCCCGGCTGGCCGGTTCCCGGCTCGATGGCTCCCAGCCGGGCGGCTCCCGGCCAGCCGGCTCAGGCGCGGCGGGGCGTGCGCCGGCGGCTGTGCGACCACGCTCCGGGTGGCCGGCCGGCGGAAATACGTTGACTTATGACGGCCTGTCGGCGCCTTGTCGCTCCCGTCGTCGGCGTGCCGCCGGAATGCGGCGGCGGCTGAACTGCGGCGGGTCTTTTGTGGCCACCTGTTGTGGGATGGCACGGCCTTGCTTGCCGTGTGCGTTGTGTGCGGACCGCTGTTTTGCGGGTGGCGGGCTGCGTTGTGTACGGACCGTCGTGTTCTGTGGGTGGCAGGCCGCGATGAGCACGGGCTGTTGTGTTCCGCGGCCGGCAGGCTGCGTGCTGGTGTCGGCCGATTACTGTCAGCTGGAGCTACGGCTGCTGGCGCACCTGAGCGGGGAACGGCGCCTGCAGGAGCTCTTCGGGCGGGGCGGCGACCCGTTCCGTAGCATCGCCGCCGCCTGGAACTCGGTCCCCACCGGCCAGGTGAGCGCGCTGAGGAGGAGCCGAGAAGACTGGCCGTCCCCGGTCTGGCTGATGGGAACGCTGTTCTCCGCGATCGAAAATGCCACGGATTTCTGAGTTCTTGTGGTGAGAAGATATTATGCTCAGAAGCGGCGGCCTGCGTCAGCTGATGTCGGGTTTCCTCGCTGCCGGGACTGCGTCAGCATGGTGCTAACAGTTTTCGGGCTGTTGTTTCGTCTGAAGGAGGTATGGCAGTGTCATCACGTTTCTGCGAAGTGGATCAGACGCCGTCAGCTATATATATAGGACAGTTATATATATATATATATATATATATATATATATGTGTGTATATATATGTGCACATATACATATATTAGACCGGATCGATGTTAGACTTTGCTTCTGTGGAGCATTTCCTCCAAGAACTGTAGCTTGTGTTGAACCCTTAAACAATGGAAAACTTCGGAATAAAAATCCCCCAAAATATTCTTGGTTTGCCAGCTTTTCGTCGAAATGGTCAAGTTTTGCGCTACCGAGACATTAAAGTCTCCATTGGCATAAGCATGCATAACAGGAATATAACGCAGGGCATTGGCATCGTCTTTGGTCTCGCGGAAACTGGAAGTGTCTGGATGATAAGGCATCGCTTGTGAAATGCGTTGATAGCATTTAGTATATTTTCCGGATGCAGCTGGTGTGCATGGAACCTGATGAATGAGGACGCATTACAGCGAAAACGGATGGGTCACTGCCGGACTGCCATGTCCCCTTTGGTGACATGTCGATGCAATGATGACTTCCGGAAAAAGCTCAGTCGCCTTTGCTGTCGTGTTTATGACGAGAATTCTCCCTTTCTGACGAGCACAGGCACTGGGCAGGCACGTCTCGAGAAGACAGGACGGTCTTGAGTATTCAATGGCAAACGCTGTCTGGTGGCTGCTCTGGGATCGCGAGACACGGCTTGTCATTAGGGGAGTACGGAGTGATACGCACAATCGTTAATGGGTGTGACACGTAAAGGCGAAAGCAGTGGCATTCACAAACAAAACGCAGCACAGAGAAATTATGATGTTTGGTTTATGAATGCCTGTGTTCTCGACTTTATGTGAATTACACAAAAGGTCGTTTACGTGAATCACATATAAATTCGAGAATAGCGGGATTCAGAAAGCAACCACAGCACAGAAAAACGGTACGCTGTGTAAATTGATAGCCTATGTGCCGCAGCTTCGGTGGCTGGAATGAGCGGGGTATTTTGCAGTGGTTTCGATTGAGGGCCTTCTTCGGTGCCCTCGATCTGCCAGTTTCTGCCAACAGCAGACTGTAAATACAGGCCGGACTGGAGCTACGTGGCTGTGGCTACGGTCCGCTCCTGGCAGCCGCCGCGACTGGACGTCCCGACGCACCGAAGAAGGTCCACGACTTCTTGGTCTTGCAGTCCCGAAACGACTGCAAGACACTCGGCTCTTTCCAGCCACCAACTCCGCTGCGCCATACAATCGATAATGCCGCACATTAACATCCAGCGGGCTCCCCGAGAACTCCAACTGCATGGACAACTTAAAATAAAACATATCGATTAAGCATAACGTAATAACGTTATGCATACGTAAATATAACGTAATAAAGCACAGAAACATCTGCGCTGTACAGTTGGCGCTGTATTCACTTGCCGCTCCTCACATGCTGCGCAGCTGCCGGCATCCAGCCACCAGTGACGTCACCGCCCTGTGCTGAGCGTCGAATCGAATACTCGAATACTGAAGACCGTTCTGTTATCATCGAATACCCAAGACCGTTCTGTCTTCTCGAGACGTCCCTGCCCAGTGCCAGTGCTTGTCAAAAATGGAGAATTCTCCCCATAAACACGATAGCAAAAGCGACTGAACTTTTTCTGGGAATCGTCATTCCATCGACATGTCACCAAAGGGTAGGCGGTAGTCCGGCAGTGACCCATCCGTTTTCACTTTAATGCATTGTCATTTATCGAGTTGCAAATACATCATTTACATTTTTCGTGAAACATACCAAATGCTATCAGTGCACTTGACAAGCATTGTCCTTATCATTCTGGAACTTAAAGTTTCCCGCATGACGCAAACGATGAAAATGTTGTGTGTTACCTTCCTGTTTTACATCTCAATGTCAGTAGGACTTGAATTGTCTCGGGAACGCGAAGCATGACCTTTTGAACAAAAAGTTGGTACTCCAAGAATATTTCTGGCAGTTTTTCTTTCGAGGTTTTGCACTGTTTGGAGGGTGCAGTGCCAACTACAGTACGTGGGTGAATGCTCCCCTGAATAAAAAAGTCTAAAATGGTTCCGGTTAAATATATATATATATATATATATATATATATATATATATATATATATATGCGTATAATTAATCACACTATGAAGGCCTGCCTTGTCGCAGACATTCCTTAGAACCGTGCCCGCCGTCGTGACCGGCCTGCCGCTGGCTGCCGCCTGTCTTGGCTTCTGTCTGACCTGGTCGGGCGTACGCCGCGCCTGCCGGTGCAGCCGTCGGCGTGACGTCAGCACGTCTCGGCGGCGGCCCGGGGACAGCGTCATCGCCGTCTGCGGACCTCCCGAGGCCGTGGCGCCTCCGGACAGGAGGCGGCCGCTGCGAGGGTCGAGCTTCAGTCGCCGGGCGGACGGTGCGGTTCCGTTTTCCGGCCGGCTTTCGGCTCGTGACCCGGCTCTGGCGCCGCCCGTCCGAGATTCCGTCACCGCCCACGCCGGCGGCCGAAGCCCTGAAGGGGCGATTACGGCGCCATTCAGGCTTCCATGACCTCGTGCGGCTTCATCACTTCGCCGCCTTCGTAATCCGTTTTTGGTGATGACGTGGACATTCCGCGCACCGGGAACGGTTACCGTATCTTGTGCCCGGTAACGCATTCGTGCGATTTTACGACTCGAGAAAATGAACCCGGCAAGCTGTGGCCGGAACGCGTGGGAGGCAAGTGCTAGTTCCCGCCAGGTGAAACGACTTGGCCCGTGTTAGACGTCTTACGGCCATTCTGGGTCATTTCTGTTGCCACAAGTGCCACAGCTGCCTGGCGGCTGTCCGTGATGGTGATTTGTGGGGCCGCTGACAGGTTGGGAGGGCCGGGACGGCGGCAGGGTCGGGATCAGACGCGGTCGTTCCTGGAGCCTCGGGGCACATATCGGCTGACGGCATGGGCGCGGTCGGACCCGCGTCTGCGTCGGACCCATGGCGACGGCAGAGGGTACGAGGATGAGTGGTCTCGACGCCGCCTCGGCTGACCTACGGGGAGCGGCGAGTGGAAGCCAGGACAGGCCAAGTGGACTCTCAGACGTCGCAGAGCTGGTCGTGTGGCAGCTACCAGCTGCGTCTCCCCAGGGTCTGACGGACGGTCCTCCACCGTCGCACCGTCGGTCGAAACAGCTCCCAGTGGCCTGGGACCTCGGTTGCGTACGGGCGAGGTCGTCAGTGAGTCAGAAATGCCGATCGGTGTCTTGGCTTGTCTATTTCGGAACTGAAAGCGCACATACATGAGTCCCTTGCGTCTTTAGATTACTAGCCTGCTAGTGCTTCTGACTGCCGCGTTCCCACATATCCGGCGTTGTGTTCACCACGTGTTGTTGGACATCGTTCTGCAGTTTTGCTGTTTTCCTTTTTTCTGTGGTGGATTTCAGCGTCGACTAAATAGGAAATTTCGTCTGCGACATAGCTTGAGTCGCGTGATCGGGACAGTGGCCCCACTCCTCCACGAGTCGGTAAACGTGGATGTCCTGCCAACGCTGAAGCAGGCCAATGACGGGAAAGCTGTAGTGCACAAATACCAGCGAGGTACCGCTGGTATACCGCCGGGGTCCTACCGACGTCGGGGGTAGCTGAACGAGTCCAAATTGGTCGGCTAGTGATGGTCAGATGACGTTCGGACGCGAGAGAGGAAAGCAGAAGCTTGCCCGTCTTCTGCGGCCGTTTCCTGCGTGGCTGCGGCGTGTAGAGCTGCGTGACAGGGACGGGCACTGTGACGCAGTGCAGACGTGCGATTTCGGCCGCAGTTCGTGGAACAGTGAACGCTTTGCTTGAGTCATACTCGGACAAACGTCATCCGTGGGAACTCTTCAGCTGAAAAGCCGTGTTCTCGAGGCGAGGTGACAGAAGATGTTTTGGGAACTTTTTGTCGTCCGTTTATTTTTACCCTCTTGTTTTTCTTTCTCATCTTAAGTTGTTTTCTGAAAATACAGAACACAAAAGAAAACTTGGCTGAACATAACTATGCGCTTAGTGTCACTGTGGACTCATTAATGCCCCTAAACCCAAGACTAGCTTTGTTTTCAGGCGAGTGGTCGCTTTCAGATGGGAAATAGCGACTACCAAAGGACAGCGTATGTTTGATTTTGTTTTTGTACCACAGGCACGTTTTTGTTAAGACTTTACCGCAATCAGTAAAGCGACTGTTTGGGAACAAAACCACCACATACGTCGCTAACATTTTGGCCCACTGGAATTGCGAAGTCATTAAAAGGCTGCATTGACATGTCTTTTGTAATTTCTGAATGCACCAATGGGAAGCTTGCTATTTCCTTGGTACCTACGACTTCTCGTATGCATGAACGCGCTCTTTACGATACTCGCTTAGACATAAATTTTATGCTTGAGCCACAGTCGGTTCAGGATAAGTGTTTTGTCTGAATTGCCGTGATGCATACAACTAAACCCAAGCGATCTCCTTTTCCGTGGTCGCCGTCTCCCGAACAATCTCCTGTTCTGTGGTCGCCGTCTCCCGAGCGATCTCCTGTTCTATGATCACGATCTCCCGAGCGATCTCCCGTTCTGTGGTCACCGTCTCCTGTTCTGTGGTCAGTGTCTCCCGAGCGATCTCCTGTTCTGGGGCCACCGTCTCCTGTTCTGTGGTCGCTGTCTCCCGGACGACGTCGGCCGTGGTGACGGCGGCGCGGGTTCGTCTGCCAGCGATTCACTCGGTGCCTCGGTCTCAGGTGACCGACGAGCAGAGGCAGCGCACCAAGGCCGTCTGCTACGGCCTCATCTACGGCATGGGCGACCGCTCGCTGGCCGGCCAGATGCAGGTGTCGGAGGAGGAGGCCGCCCTGTTCCAGGACTCGTTCCACTCCCAGTTTCCCGGTCAGTGCGCCAGGCTGTCGGTCAGCGTTATGCTGAACCCGCTACACATTGTTTTGTATGTGCTGTTTGGCTTGGTGGCGGCCGTTCTGTACGACTGTGACTGTCGCCTGCGACGAACCACGAGCGACGATCACGAGCCGCGAGTAGCGACCACCGCGGTCGTTGTTCCTGTGTGCTCTTCGTGGCCGTCCTACGCAAGTTGTTTTCAGTCTGATGTATGGTGGATGCGCTCGGTTTGTTAAAGCTCCGTCATTATTCGTGTTTTCAGATGTGCACGGAATATTGTGTGCAAATTCTTTTCTTCCGAGATATGGGAACAGTAGGTAGGATGTTTGCAGGTTGCGTCCGCAGCCAGACGTTTGCTGGCTGTAGCTGGAACCAGCCGCCGGCGGGGGGAGAGGTTATGTCATGCCTCAGCGGTCTGTAAATGGGATATCAAGTCAGCATGTGCTGTTGTAACATTGCGTTTATGTTAGCAGTGTCCAATTTTTGTAGTATTTTAATGGATCATCATTCTCTTACGTTGTCGCTGAATATGGACCAACAACATGTTAACTCGTTTTCAGTTTCACGTGTACTGGTGTAAATTATCCCAGAAGCTGAGAAATCCGAGGATTGGCGCCATAAGTATGTTCGGGAATGTCGTACCTGCTCTGCAGCGGGACCGGGTTTGACAGTCTGCGTTGGAGAACTGTTCACATTGAAAATGTGATTCGCCGTCCTTGTCCTGAAACATTTCGGAAACGAACAAACATAAGATACGAGCACAGGAAACAGGATATGGAAACCAGCAGACCAGAAACACAAGAAACAGGATGTGGAAACCAGCAGACGTAGTGCATTTTCATGAACCTAATGGGGGATCCCCCAAAACGTTAAGACCGTAGGCTTGTTGCTACATCTGCTCACGAAATGCACTTACATGAATTACCTATGAGCAAACAATAAAATTTTTGCACTTCAATTTCCTTGCTTTATCCCCACCCATCTCTCCGTGCGTCGCTGCCGGAAGCCATATGCTGCGTGCGCTCTTGACACTGTGACACACGCCGCCCGTATCCTGGTGTCACGAGCGGGCATGCGGGCGGATTCTTGACTAGATCAAGGACAAGAGAGTCGTTGCTGTCGTCATGTCTGCGGCCTATATCCGCACCCCAGAAGCTCCCTCAGCGTGGGCTGAGGGCTTCTATAATTAGTTTGGCGCGGGATGAATGGACGTTCACGTGTCACGTTCGCTCGTGCCGTTTTGGCACTGTGGTGGCCCAGTGGCATAACCTGACCTCACTCGGTGCATTCCTGTCGTTGAATCTGGTCATGCCTGATGTCGGTGACGGCCGAATGACCTGACCTGATCTGACCTGACAGAATGGTCCCGTTGGCACTACGTATTTGGCCATGCCTGGCGTCGGTGGTGACCGAGTGACCTGACCTGGCCTGACCTGAACTGACCTGACCTGACAGTCTGGTCCCGTTGGCAGGTATCCGGCCATACCTGACGTCGGTGGTGACCGAGGGACCTGACCTGGCCTGACCTGAACTGACTTGACCTGACCTGACCTGACCTGACAGTCTGGTCCCGTTGGCAGGTATCCGGCCATACCTGACGTCGGTGGTGGCCGAGTGCGGCCGGCTGGGGTACGTGACCACCCTGGCGGGCCGGCGGCGCTACCTGCCCGACATCACCAGCACCAACACCGCCGCCCGTGGTCAGTCGGACCCCTCCCCTCCCTTCCCCTGCCCCAGCGTAGCGTAAATGCGGAATATTTGTGATGGCAGTCTGAGTGCAAAATCCCGTTTAGTTTTATATTTGCCAGTCGCGCGAGGCCCGTATCGCTGCCCTGTTTCTCGCAGCCTCCCGCTGGGACGTGAACTGCAATGGACTCGTTCCTCCCGGACCCCGGATTGCGCGATTTCACGCCTGGGCGGAGGCGCGGCCGGCGCTGGCGATGCCTCTCGCGCCGGCCGACGGCGAGGCGATTTGGCGGCCGCACATGAGCGGTGCCCGAGCCGCTGTCACCTCGGCCGGCCGTAACGCGCGTCCGCCGGCGGCGGCCAGATCGCCGTCAGTCCCGCGCCCCGCCCGGCGTCCCGGCCGGCCCGGGCGGCGCCGGAGCGGCTCGTGACGCGACGTGACGTGACGTGACGTGACGCCGGCCGCCAGGTCACGCCGAGCGGCGGGCGGTCAACACCGTCGTGCAGGGCTCCGCGGCGGACCTGGTGAAGCGGGCCACCAGCGAGATCCACCGGCGGATGGCCGGCCTGGCCGGCGACGGCGCCGCGGCCTGCTGCGGCGGCCCTGCCCGGCTCGTGCTGCACCTGCACGACGAGTTCGTGTTTGAGGTGAGTGGGCGGCCCGTCGGCCGGTCGCCGGCCACGGCCGCGCCCGGCCCGCAGAGCCCCGGTGTACAGCGGCACAGTATCACGCAGCCGGGCGCCACGCGCATACACTGGGCGTTTGAAGGTCGCTGGGCTGTTTTTGGCATTGAAATGATGTGTTTACGTGGAAGCTGACGTTTGTTGGCAAAATTCACATTTGTTGCTTTTATCTCCTCGTAAATATGGGTGTTGTGTCGAATGCATCGGTGAGGATGAGTTGTGCCGTTTCCCTTTCGACGTTTTTTTTCTGGACGGCGACGTATCTCTGCTTCGAAAAAAATAACCATATAAATGCCGATTTGGACACGATGCCATAGGTCCGTGATGCTGCCATCAGCGCAGTCTTTTCGTGTTCTGTGGTCATTACATCGACGGTTCTTGCGATGCCTTTTTTACGGCCGGCCAGCCGAGACCGTTCGTTTGGCGTGTGAGGTCCGTCTGGTTCGGCGAAACTGAGCAGGTCCGTCTGGTTCATCGAAACTGAGCGCTACTAACGAGCGCCTGCCCCCTCCCGGCTATGCCCGTCCAGATCTGAATCCGGCCAGCTGTGGACTGCTCTCGACCGCACCGTTACCGACGGGGAGGGGGGCGACTCGGTGCGGTAACGACGAGTTTTTGCCGCTGCTCTATTAGCGTCGGCCGGTGGACACTGATAGCGGGCCGGCCCCTGCCGTCAGCCGCGGGGCGGAGTCGTGATTAAGCGGGCAGGGGGCTCGCGCGGACCACGCCTTGTATTGGGTGAGTGACGGCGGGCGGTGAAATGATGGAGAACGGTGATGCCGAAGGCTGCGGCTTTCTGCGTATAGATGCTTCGGGCAGAGTCGATGTTAAATGAAATGTGTCGTTTAAGCCGTTTTCACGACGATAAACTGGCTTGTGTTGCGCCAAACGTGACCCGACGTGATTCCACAAGTTTTACGACTCTTTATCGATATAGTTTTATAAATGCCAACGATTTTGGGATCGCTTGATTAAAGGTAAGCCTCTTTTTGAGACTGGGTGATATATTACCAACAAAAGATGACTTTGTTCTCAGAAATTGCTGAATTTACCAGGGGAATCGAAATGATCAATCTGAACAGTATATTTCGGCAACCAGGCCCACGTGAGGTACAAAATTACACATCGGCAATCGGAGAAAATCAGGGCAGAGATGAAAGGAGAAAAATAAATGTAATGGCACGTTCGTTTAGATGGTAGAACTTCTGCGTAAAAAGGTACCAGCAAAGGTCAAATACTTCCGTACGATTCTTAAGGGATTATATCCTAGTTAAACAGGTGTGTTCATGTCCGGGCATAGTTCGCGAATGAATAGCGTCTACAGGCGTTTCTGGCAGGACGTCCAGTGGATGACATGCCTGGAAATGTATCCCAACAGGATTATTCTCGTCTTCCCAGAAAGCCGCTCTCCAGTGCTCCATGAAGCGGTCCTTAATTGGTCTCATGTATTCGGCAAAGTAGGAAACGCTGCAGAAAGTGCAGATAATCTGTCGCACCACATTACCAACCCCTCACTTGTCCTCCCGGTCAGCTGCACAGGTCATGCACGTACCACCAGTTACACCGCAGGAAGGGCCCTGATGTCACTTGCAGCCAGTTGTTTTCTCATAGTGTTCTGACAGATCCACGATGTCCTGAAATTAGGGCCGCTCAGTCGGCTTTCTTTCGACCCGCCGGCTTTTTATAGCATTCATAAACGACAGCAACAAGACAGGATGACCTTTTTTCCTTTTGGCCTGGCTCGTTTGATTTGCCTGGTGAACTTTGATTTCCATTCTTGGATCGAACGATTGACTGGATTTTAATTTTGGGGGGCTTTTGGGTTGAATGACAGGCTGTGATATGGCGATGCATTTTATTTCTTTTTAACCCCTCATCTTTCCATATTGAAATTTTGTCTGTGATCCTAGGTTGGTCTTGTTTTCCTTTCGGCCGCCGTTGGGGCACGAAGAAAGTTGCGTCCCCAGCTGGATTTCAGCCCGGGCTTTACGGTTAGTGAGATGATCCAACCAATCTGTTTCTTTGCGTCCTTTTCATGCGCAGTCGGGCTATGAACACGTACCTGCCATACTAAAATGAAACTGTTCACTTTCGTAAAAGAAAGCAGACAGGAGCTGACCGGTCTGTTGGTAGTATTCACTTTCGTAAAAGAAAGCAGACAGGAGCTGGCCGGTCTGTTGGTAGTATTCCCAGTGCGCAGAAATCTTGAAAATTCCTTCAATGATGACAGCGAGGCTATCCTGACATTTAAAGATGAAACTTCCTTCACCCTAAAGATGTAAAGAGATAAAAACTTGGGGCGAGAGATTTTCTGGACGTCATGAAAGAGCCGAACCTCGCTTCGAGACCGTTCGCTAAAATCGCAAAGCAGGAGGCTGAACGGCAAAACATTTGAGTCGGCATTTGCAAGCTTCACAAATGGCGAGCTGTCGCCGCCTGGCGCGGTCCCCGCTCCGTCCCGCGGTCGCCGCCGCCGCCGGCCGCTCTGCAGTGGCCCGTGACGGCTTTCAGCAAACTCTGGCGCTGGCAGCCGGCCGGATGGACGCACTTCCCGGGGGCGCGGCGGCCAGTGAGGCGCCGCGGGCCGCCGATTTTTCGGCCGCCGTCCGGCCGCGCCGCGTGGCTCCAGTGGAAGCGGCGCTCCGAGCCGAGGAGCGTTGCGGCTGGCAGCGGCGGCTGAGAGTCTGGCGGACGTGTCCGGTTTAGGCCGGTCCGTCCCCCCCCCCGCCCGCCGGAGGATGTGGTTTCCGCAGCGGCCGGCCGGGAGCTAGCGTCGGAGATCCCTGCCCTGACAGAGCTGGTGTGAGTCCGGTCTACGCCTCCGCCTCTGCGCCTCGGGCTAGCTAATTACCGCTGGTGTAGGCCGACCGCGCCGTCTGCGACGCTGCCGCCGCTGTTCACGCAGCTCGGGAGCGCCGCCGGCGGAGCTGCGCTGCGGCTGGGCTCGGAAACGGACCGCCGCCGGCGGAGCGGGCCGGTCTCGGCCCACGCCGCGCCGCCGGCGCTCACGTGAGCCGGGATTGCCGCCACCGGCGGCCGCGGCGGCCCCAGTTCTGAGGCCGCCGGACGGCCGGGCGCCGGGCCGGAGACGCCCGGCGGCGTCCGGCCGGCGGCCGGGCTGCGGCCAAGTCGCAGCCGCCTGACGACGGTCTGCGCACCACCGAGCCAGACGGCGTGAAACCGACCTCCCTGGCGTCTGCCGCCGGCCAGACATCTGTCTGCCCTCCGCTGTGCCGGGCAGTCGGAGTCAGACCTCCCTGACGTCTGACGCCGACCAGACATCTGTCTGCCCTCCGCTTGGCCGGACAGCCGGAGTCAGACCTCCGTGACGTGTCACGCACCCGACATCTGTCTGCTCCCGCTGCAGTTGACAGTCAGGACCAGGTCTCCCTGGCACCTGTTGACCCCCGCTTGACTGCGGCGTGTTCGGAGTTCCGTGGGAGTCGACTCGAGCTCCTGTCGGAGTGGCCTCCCTCGGCGGGCGCCCTGCGGGCGGTTTACGGGGCGCCCGGCCGCCGGCCCGCTGGTCTGCCAGCGCGGCTCGGCGGCCGGCGCCCGGCCGCGGCCGTCGGCCGACACGTGCCCGGTTGTCCCGCCAGCGCCGCGGCGAAAAAAGTCGAGCGCCTGTCTCCGGTCCGGGGGGACAGAGCTCAACCGGCGCGCAGAGCGAGCCCATTGTTTTCGGCCGCGTCTGTTATGTCCAACAACAGGGCGTGTTTACTCGCGCTGGTTCATTTGACTTGGGACGTTTGTATAGCTGTTCAGGACTTCTTTGGCTGTCGTTAGGGAGCTGAGCCCGCCGTCATTTGGCTCTGTGTTCGCGCCCTCAAAATACGACACGGCTGTGCTTCTCTTTCGGGTGTTGACAGCGCGGACGACGCCCCGGAACGGCATAGCGCCCGTCCCCACAGTTGCCGACTCGGTACAAACACGATCTATCGAGTGGCCAGACAACACTTCCGCGGCCGTTTCGGCGTGTGCAGGGCGAAGTGGGCGGCGGCGTTCAAGTGCCGCTCGCCTCCGTCGGGGCTTCCCCGTCTCAGAGCCGGGTCGGTGCTCCGGATGAGTGTGACGCCCGTCCTCGCCGGAACGTCCGCCGAGTCGATCTCTGCAGGCGACATGCGGGGACGGACGGTAACGGGCGGCCGCTGCTGTCTCCCTCGCGACGGCGAGGTTCTGACGCGGCGGTCGCGGCAGGCAGTCGCCGCCCGCCGGCCTGACGGCTTCAGATCTCTCCGGGAGGGGCGGGGAGGGGTCAGGACTGGGCCGTTACTGGCGCGCCTTAGACTGGCCGCCGGATGTGGGCTGCTGTGTCTGGGCGGCGGTTATGGCCGTCTGTCTGTAGCGGTTTCCGTCGCCGATGCTAGAAATCCGCATGATATTTTGTCTCTGGTAGGACAGGGTTATGGTCGCTTTGAAGCGCCGGCGCTTGGATTTTAGAAATTAAAACTAGGCTTAAAATACATTCAGCCGACTCAAATAACACACTTCACCCAGACGTTTGCCAGCATTGCTCAACATACTCGCGACATCCTGCGTTCTTTCCCCAAGGCCCGCGCCGTCCCCGTGTGCGTTACACTCCTATTACATTGCTTCGGAGTTCTGGGAAGCCATGCATAAATCTGTCCGCTCGGATGTACACAGCTGGTCCACGAAGCGGGTTTTCCTGTCGTTCACCAAACATCGCACAATAAAGAAGGTCAAACGCTGGTCCGAAAAAGACTAAAACACGTAAAAGAGGGCAAAATATTTAAAGCACTCGCCGAGTCTTAACAGTGAGAGCAGTGCGCTAATTGTTGATAATGTCCATGATTATGTCCGTGATTATGTCCAATTAATGATACGTTCATTCTGATCATGTGTTATGCATTGCAGTAACGCAAGAGGGATAGTCGCCTTGGAACATGTGTGAGCGGCCGCGCTCGGGCTGTAGACGCTTTCCGATCTCAGTCGCCTGGTATGAACATCAGGTTCTCTGGTGGCTGTGCGTGTAGATCTTGCGTGCCCGCATTTCCGAACGCGCAAACCGCCTCGCTCAGAAAGACGCGTTCTACGTCCAACGGCCCCGGAGTCGGCGTCAGCAGTGTATGGAGCAGTGCTGACGCTCCCTCATCTTTGAGCGCGAGAAACGTTTTCAGTGTTCCACTGCGCCGCCGTTTGATTGATTGTCGGCCGTACCAGAGCTGTCAGAGTGGCTGAGATCTGCTGACGTTTTCGGCCGTGAGCGGCGCTAAATGATCGTTCGATTTTTTTTTCGTAAGCTAACTGTTGTCCATCATGCCTCACATGCTGAAACCACGACTGATACTGAAAACACGCGTTATTTGCGGTTTCGATAGCCGTAGACATGAAGTACCCTGTGAAATTATAGAGATTGTGTTCGATTATATTTGTTATTCCCCCCCTCCCCTATGTACGAGATGTGCACCCAGCGTCAGGCTTTCTAGTCTGCCACTACAAAAATGTCCTGGCCAGGAAAACAAACCCGTTTAATGTTTATTACTGCCAACGAGCTGGCACCATACGAGATCCGGAGCTCGCTATTGGATTCTTGCAGTCGGGGATTTATTGTCTCGCGCCTCTAGACATCGATGGAAATGCGGTCCATGTTCATGACGTCCGTGTGCGAGATGAGGCGGTCTCGAGTGACATGAGAGGCAGTGCTATGCGTGCACACAGATGAGGAAAATTGGACGGAAGATCCGGCTGTCCTGGGCTGAGGAGCGTCGCCGCCTGATATCGCTGACAGTGTCATTACCGTCCGATCATGTCGGAGCCGTCGCCGCAGCTCGGCGCCGACCGGCGAGGCAGTCTGCCTTACGTTATTCCCAGACCCGCTGGGAACGGAAATCCCTCGGCCTGGAACCCGGAACCGGGGCTTGAGGTGACAGAGGGCGGGAATCCGGCTCATCGGGACCGGCCCGAGCCGCAGAGTATGGGGATTTTACTGCCGCCGGTGCCGCTGCTCCGCTGACCGGGCCCGGAAACAGCTGCGGCGGTGTGAGGTCGGCGGTGCGTGGCAGCAGCAGGGTCCGACAGCCGGCGGGCGGCGCGTGGTCGGCCCGCGGCCGGTCCCGCCTCGCAGTGTCGGCCCGAGCCGGCCGTCGTCTCCGCCGTTTGCCGCTGTTTGGCTGATGCGTCGCAGCGACGGCTGCTGGCTGGCGGCGCCGCGGCGCCTCTGCGCCGGCCAAAGTAAACGGGCGGCGCGTGCGTTCGCGGGGCAGGCTGCCGCACGCCGCCGTCCTGCGCTCGCTGGCCGTGGGCGCTGCTTGACTCGGGTCGTTTGTAGCCGCGCCTGGGCGGTCCGCGCCGAACATGAAGCTTCTTTCAGCAGCTTTAGCAAAGAGCAGCCGATGCAGCGACGCTTCGATATGAACCTGACCTGGCCTTTTTACCGAACGCTCCTTTTATGCCTGCGTTTTGCTTCCCGTGGACAGCGTGACAACCGGCAGGCAATGCGTTTCCGCCTAATGACGTGTGCTGATACATCTGTTCTCTATCCCAAAAGTTGGCGCAAACCGACCGTATCAACCGAAGTCCGCAGTAGAGAAGAACAGATCGCACGTCGAGTCTATTCTTGTCGATAGTACCATGTACCGCACGGCACACTCGTTTGTGGTCCCGACACGACAAGCCGATTACAGTACACGACGTACCATAATGAATATACCAGGCGCGCGGTGTTCCGTCTGTTTTGCCGAGTGCTGGCGCTATTCTGAGGCGGCGAGTGGCCTCTCTGGGCGCGCCCTGTCGGCCGCAGTGCCCGGCCCGATGGTGCGTGGCGCCCGGGGACGGGGGTGTGTCCCCGTCGGCCCGGCGCCGGCCGGCCGGCTCCCTGGGGACCCGCGGCGGCGGCCGCGGCCGCGGCCGCCGTCACACGCCAGGTGATTGATCACCTGCGCTGGGCATGCCCGCGGCCTCGTCAGCCGACCGGGGCGGCTGCCGTCTCTGGCCGGCGGCCCGGGGCGAGCCGCCCGGTACGGGGGCGCTCGGCGGGCTCCTTGTCACGTGTTCCGGTGACGCCGCTGGCGTGTCACGGTACGGGAGGTGACGCAGCGGCTGCCCGGGCGGTGGCCGGGACCCCACTGCCGGCCGGCCGGGTACGTTGGAGTGTCGGACGTGGAGTGCCTGATCAGGCCGCGCAACAGGTGGGACTGGAATAAGCAGAGAGCGGAGCGAGAGTAGAGCCGGGCAGAACGGGGCACAGCGCAGACAGTGACGGCCACCTGGCTGGCTGAACTCGAGTGAGCAGGCTGAGGCTTCTCACGATCTGACGCTGTGAAGTGACACGTGTCCTGGTATTGAATGTTTAGTGGTAACCGTACCCAGTTGGGGACTGATGCAAGCGATGGCAGTAGCCCGGATTTTCCTTTGTTCACTGTGTGCCGTATTTGGTATCGTTGCGTTTGGCCGCGAGCATCCCGATGCTGCTACAGTTGGCTCTCCATCTGCGGTGAAAGAATTTTTATCTGTGGTGATGCTTAGGTGAAGAAATGCGAACGTCTTTTGTTCTGTTCTCTTTACTATGTTGTCTATTCATTACTCTCTGTTAGTGCTGCACAGTGCGATTTATCCACGAACACGCTTGTTGAAAAGCCGGGATTGAAAATGGTTTGATGGCTTTTTCCGCAGCGCATCGCACGCGTTCCCTCGCGGTTGTTTACGACGGCCGTAGTGGTTTGGCAAAACTGGTATAACCCTAAGTCTGGATTACATTTCTCGATTGACACCGCCCTCGGTAAATCACGCCGCCGTAGGAACGGTCGGTTATCCTTCATACTTTTTCCAACAAACGTCAAGCCTCCGCCGCGCCGAGGCTAAAAGTCGCTGACCGATGGCCGGGGCAGGCGGCCGATGGACCGCGTCACGCAGGCGGCGGCCGGAGGCCGGCCCTGAGCTCAGTCGGGGTCGCCGACGGGCGGGCCGGGCCGTCACGCGCCGGCTCTCGGCCGCCGCTCGACCGACGGCACGCGTCCGCGGCAGGCGCGCTCGTCCGTCGCTCGCCGCGCTCGGGCGACACTTCACCGCCAGGCGTGCAAACCGCGGCGGAGGGTTTTCCCCTGGTCGGGGGGGGGGGGCCGCGCGCTGTCGCGGGGCGGAATGGTGCCGCGTCTGACGACGCCGCTCTCGACCTGTCGCCCCGCGCGCTGAACTGGGCTTCCCCGGCATACGTGCATTTGCGTGGATGGCTGTGGTGAATCACACTGCGCACTGTCGCGTCGTCTCGAACGATCTCCTCCGATATTGGAGCAGATTTGCAGACACTTGGCGGAACAGTGCTGAGGAACATTGTACCGTTGGGGATTTCAGCCTGGACGTTTCGTCGCACGATTAGTTGTTATTTCAACGCGTTGAAGATCGCTGGTCGGCTGAGCGCAAAATGTGTTTGAGTCTCAGAATCCCCATACAGAGTTAGGTGCCATCGGCCGGGGCAAGGTATGGCTGTACGTTTTTGTCGGTACGTTATCAATGGCAGCCAGGCAGTCCTGCATCTTTGATTTTAGTCATCGAGCAGGACCTGTGATTTTGGACTGGGCTGAAGGTGAAGGAATCGGCCTGCGATAGGGCTAGATTAATCGTCGGCCTTAAAGCGGAACATCTGCGATGGACACGTGCCATGAGCATTAATATGGCCGCCACAAAATGGCCCCTAAGGCTGAACGCATGAACGGCCATAATTCAACGTCAAACTACGCAGCCTGGGTAACGGGGCATAACTGCATAGCAACGAAAAGATGCAGTAATGGTACGATGACTGCTAACGAAGACAAAGAAGTGATTTTATCAAGCACTGAGCGAGGATCACATGGCATACCAGTAACGTAAGACGCACTGGGTCCTCCAACACAGCCCAGCAGAATCACTGGGCGCATCACTGGGCATAGAGCGCAGGGATGTGATGCTCCTGATGATCATGGCCACACCGCGGCATCACCTTCTCTTTTGTTCTGTTGTTTCGCTGTCTCGCGTCGCGTTCCCATCTCGTCACTTCCGTTTCCCACCACCAAACGGCCACACTCCGCCAGCCCACGCACTGTCCGCCTGCGTCAGCCGACGGTGGACCTTTACGTTCAGGGCACGGTCGCAAAGACGCAGGCTGGCTGAGCCGGGCCGGGACGGACGGTGACCGTCGACCTTCACGGACGCACCCGCACGAAATGACGCGGACGGACGGTGACCGTCGACCTTCACGGACGCACCCGCACGAAATGACGCGGACGGACGGTGACCGTCGACCTTCACGGACGCACCCGCACGAAATGACGCGGACGGACGGTGACCGTCGACCTTCACGGACGCACCCGCACGAAATGACGCGGACGGACGGTGACCGTCGACCTTCACGGACGCACCCGCACGAAATGACGCGGACGGACGGTGACCGTCGACCTTCACGGACGCACCCGCACAAAATGATGCTACAGACGCCGGGCGAACGGTAGTGGTGTGGCAGCCAGTCGTGCGGACGTCTCAAGCCATCAGAGGCTAAACACAGGCGGCGTTTAGCCGAGCCTGGTGCTAGTGCGTTTAGCCGAGTCTCAGGACGTCCTTGACAGTTGTGAGGCGCACTGAGTGCTCTGGCGGATCCAGACCACACGGGAACTAGCAAGCTGTCCAGTCTGTTTAATCTGAAATGTGGATTCGTCGTTGGATTTCAGCCATTTCATTTGTACATCACTGAACACTATATATATATATATATATATATATATATATATATATATATATATATATATATATGTATATATATAGTTTTCCTTTAAGGCGAGGTACAAAATTGTGGCCCGAAATAGGTTAAAAACGGCACTGAGGCAAAAACGAATGGGGTCCAGTAACTGCAGTGAGTGCATCCGGAGAGAGCTTCTTGACGTGTCCCCGATGACCACCCAGTGATCTGACATCGCATATCGTGACTCTCGGTATCAGTGCGTCCATAATTAACGTCGCATCGTATTAGACCTATGACAGAGGTATATGGCTTCTTGATTTATGGGCCATTTTTTACAGATTTTTTGTCGTTTCCGTAACGGGTAATGCGCTTTGATGAAAATGCAAGATTATGGGCAGGCAGATGCAGGTTCAAGGAAAAGGCCCTTCAGTAAGGACACTAATGGGCTATTTTCGAAAAGTATTTCGAAATCCGGTAAGTTTTGTGGTAATGAGCTACTTCCTTTTGTTTACATATCACTGGTTTTGGCGGTGATTTACTTTGCGAAAAAATCCGGGAGCCGTCCACCACATGCTAACTGTGCCATGCACGTTTTCGCCCTTCTTTCAAAACTGCCCAAACGAAATGATGGAAGATGAGCAGTCTGTGTTACGCCTTCGACTATGGCTAAAGTTTTCGGCGAACAAAGTCCTGGTGTGCCGCTGCGTTCTTAAGTAATGAGTCTCCGCCGAACCATGCGCAATGCGACGAAGTTCCGGACCAACTTGGACGCCGCCGCGCGGGGTCGAACTCCACCGGAGCGGGCCGCCGTCCCCAGAATTGGTCCGCGATCGCGGAGAGTGGCGCCGCCGGCGACGATCAGACGTCCGTCGACGGCGGCCGACTCTGCTCCGCTGGTGTAGGCCAGCGCCGCTCGCATGGAGGTGGTGCCGCTTTGGTTACGGCATCGGCGCCGAGTTCTCGACGCAGATGAGACGCTATGGCTATTTTGTCGATTTATCGGTTAGGAGGCTGAACTTCAGTGTCAGCTGTTGTACGCGATGTCCTCGTTCTGTCTGCCATTAGCTTTGGTTATGGAGAACGGAGGTGTTATAAACGCGATGTAATGAGGCTGGATGGGGCGTAAAGAATGGGCGGGATCAGATGCTCTGTCGGCTGAGGAGTCCTGTGTGGAACATTTCGGATTTAAGAGGCAGTTGATGGCAGCTGAGGGGGGAAAACGAAATCACAATGTTCCGTGCTGTGTCCGTTGACCAGTTCGTACCGGAATCGCGCAGTCATGATTTCAGTTTCAAAGCACTTATTTTTTTGCAGAAAACACAGGTTTAATCATAATAACAGTAGGTCTTTGGTCTTGTATCAGTCCTTTCTGATACCTAATTGCCTGGAATTCGTTATTGTTGGTCCCTCTGTGCTTTGAATTTGTGCCGGAGCCGCGTTAACGCAGGTGCCGTTTCGATATTGCCACGAGCCGATTGGCCGGAACGTCACGTCTGTGACCGCCACCCTGTCCGAGCTCCCTGGAATGGCCCTGTGTACTGGCGCGGGCCGCACTGCTCATTCTGTGCGCCCGGCCCCGCCCGTGCTGTTGGTGATCGATGTGCCGTGTGACCTACCGACACCGTCTGTTTGTCGTCCGCTGTGTGATGACCTGCTGACGTGAGTACGGTAACGGCCATGGCGTTTATGTCCGACCGTCAAGGTTCTAGGGGAGGTTTCTGACATTCTGGGATCGATATGCTCGTCGTTTCGGCCAGTATATATATATATATATACGTATTACATGCAAACATCTCGAAGTATGCAATGTTCTCAACAATTGGATTCCTCCATTCCATACGTGACTGGTGACTGCGCAAATCCAGTGCGGTCGGCCATAAGACATTCTTTCTGTTTTATGGAATATTAGTTATCATGTTGTCGTATTGGATGTCAAATGAGAACCACTGAAAAGGATAATATAGACATTCCTTGCTTGGTTGCCGCTACTGTATACATATGTATGCATGTGTGTATGTATGTATGCATGCATGCATGTATGTATGCATGCATGCATGTATGTACGTATGTATGAATATATATATATATATATATATATATATATATATATATATATATGTACATATGTATATATGTACTTCTGTATTGGCGTCGTGGGGCTATCTTCTGTTTCATTGGCTATTAATTCCCGAGTCACCGGGGAGAAATAAAACATGCAGCCTTCTACACATACACATAGATCCTCAAGCCCATGCGGAGAAGAGCAGACGGGCCGACACACCCGGATGCGCTTCCGGCAGCGACCTAACCCGGTGGATGTAGCAAATGCCGCCTGCGGCGCGCGCCAATGTCTGCGGTCTCAGTCCCGTGAATTCAGAAGTCAGCTGGTTATTCAAGTGGGGCGCTCTGGCGGAGAAGCGCCGCTTCCCGGCCTCGGTCCTGGAGCGGGGCACGTAGAGCATATGGTCCTGTCTCGTGCTCCGCGCTCGCACAGAACTACTTGCCCGGAAGATGGTCGCGAGCGAGTCCGGTTCACCGTGCACCATAACCTTGTGCGCTAGGCTCAGTGTGCAAGTGTCAGCTAGTTGCTGTGCGGTCAACCAGCCCAGCCTCTCTCGCGGGTCGGATACGTGGTCGAATTTACGACGTCCAAAGATAACCCGATCGCCAAAGTTCAAAACTTTGTGAATTTTGCCTACGTTATTTTCAGTGCCATTACCATAAACCGAAATGCAGTACCTGACGTGCGAGAGGACAAGGGCTGTGATAGCGTGGTGATGATGCCGTCCGGTATGAGGTAGCGGGCGTGGGAGAGGTCGGCCAAGGTGCCTGCGCAGCAGCGGCTGACGTGGGACACGTGAGCGTCCCACGGCAGGGTTTGGTCGGGTGCTGTCGTCCTCGCAGGTATTTCTCAGACTCCCAATGATACGCTGGTCAAAACGAACGGAGCGTTCCCAGAAGGTAACGTATATAACGTCCTCCTCCAGCCGAGCTGGAACATTCCCTGGAACTTGCCAAGATTGCTAGACAGAAAGCGGAGGAAGTTGGAGGATGAAAGTCTCAAGAGCTTAGTGCGAGACCCAGCCCGCTCCCACGAACGTTGTTTTCTCACAAAAAAAACAAAATGTTGAACATCTCACGTGCGCACGTGATGAATTTAGCAGAAAAATCCGCGAGTGAAGATTCATTAACGTTGGCCGTGGGTCACCTCAGATAGTGATGGTATTGGTGGCACGGCCCTGTGGGAGCACCGGCAGTATGCTTGAAAGTCTTTGTACTTATACCAGACCGAGGAACGTCTCGTCCGTTGGAATCCCATTAGCGTGACGGAAGGAATGTGATGTTTCCTGCAAGAATTCCACGCCGGAGTCTGAAATCATTGGTCTCCTGCCGTGGCGACATGCTCTGTTGCTACTCCCATCGAGCACTGTTACCCCACTGTGAGACACCTTAGGCCCTGCTGGGGCTCCCGGTCGTGAGGTGAAATGCCAGCTGTGATATTGACGCCGTCTGCCTGAACTTTCGCTCGCGTGATTGTGCATCCAGCTGTCTCCTGAGTCGCGCTGGAAAACCCCCTAGCGATCTGTCACGTATCCATGTTGGCAGCCGAAGGGGGTAGACATCCCACCTGTCTCGGTCACTTTCGTCGCCGGTCGATAGCTCCGATAATTGCCGCCGCCCGGAGCGCCGGTCGATGTCAGGAACACTCCGACTTGTGGCCCTTGTCCGATGCGCCGGAAAGACGGTCTGACGCAGACCCCCGCGGGCCCGCCGCGCAGTGGTCGCAGCGCGAGCGCCATGCTCCTCCGGCGCCTCTGCTGAAGAGCTCTCGAGTGGGGCGTCCAAGCCGCGGTGTCCGCGCCGGGGAAAGCTCGACGTGGCGGTCGGTTTCGGGTGCTGGTGTCGGGCTGTGCCCCGCGCCTGCCGAGTGTCGGCTGCCGGGTGGCCTGAGCTGACGGCCGCCGCCTCAGGGACCGTGAGCGCGGTTCGACTGCGGCGCGGCCTGAGTCGCAGACCCGGGCCGCTCGGGCCCGTCACGCCCACAGCTGGCCGGCCGTGACAGAGTTCGCCGACGGATGCGGCACCCGCGGCACGCGCGATCGAGGCGCTCGCGCCGGCTCGGCGGGCGAGGTGCGGCAGCTCTCGACGACTGCGCGGAGACGGCCGACCACCTCACGCCCGGGCGGGGTTAATCAGCCGTTCATGCACGCGCCACACCGCGCCGCCGGGCGATCAGCAGCTGGTGTTCGACGGAGCGCGGCGCGTTCGGATCGGCCGTGTCGCCGGGCGGCCCCGCCCGCTGGGGGCCCCGCCCGCGGGGCCCGCCCGGGGGCCCCGCCCGCTGGGGGCCCCGCCCGCTGGGGGCCCCGCCCGCCGGGGGCCGCCGGGGGCCCCGCCCGCCGGCAGCCCCGCTCCGCCAGGCCGTGGTCGAGAGGCGTTTCACCTGGCGGTCCCTTCGCCCGCGGACGAGCGGCCGGACCGGTGACGACGGACGGTGCTGGACGCCGGGTCAGCGCCGGTCCTACCGGAGCCCGCGCTGACCCGGCGGGGTCGGGCCGACCCTGGTCGGACGGCCAGCTGCCGCCCGGTGCCGACGCTGCCGCAGTGCGGCGTGTCGGCCGGCCCGGGCGACGGCTGGCGGACCGTGCTCCGTCTGCGGCCCACCGGCCGTGACCGCCGGCCGACTGGCGGCCGCTCGGCCGTCTGCCGCTCACAGGGCGTGACCGAGCCACGCCCGGAACCTGCCTGTCTCGGGACGGAACTGGAACATGTCTGCCCGCCGGCGGAACTGGAACCCGCCTCTCCTCCGGTAGAGCTGAAACCCGTCTGTCCCGCAGTGGAGCTGGAGGCCGTCTCTCCTCCGGTGGAGCTCAAGCATGCCTCTCCTTGGCCGGACTGGACCTCAGTGATGTTCGGCTGGGTCTGTTTTGGGAGAAACCGACCCTGCGGGGCCGGTAATGGTGGTTTATGCATGGCGGCAGAACTCCGTCCTTGTGTCTTGGCTTCATCAGGGTGCCTCAGCGTTTGTATAATTTTGTATGGTTAATTCTTTATAGTTTTCCGTTTTCAGATTTTCTAGTTTAATAAGTTTATTCACAGTAAAATTCATTAGCGTTAATGGAGTATAAAATTTTGCGTAGTGGTAGTGTGCGCTCAAAATTGGGATTCCAATAAGTGGAAGATTAGCCTTGAAAACCTGTGACAAACAAGCCGTGTCTACTTCGTTGGTGATCACACACTCGTGAAAAGCTTTAGTCACGCTCTCTGCCAAACTGTTATCGTTATGAAAAACAATGATATCAGTAAAAAACGTTGCTCTGACGTAGTGTGATATACTTTGAACGGTGTGAACTGCGAATTGGATGTAGAAAAAGAGCAGCCTCAATTTTTGCTCAGCGATAATGGGAACCATTACCCTATCAGATCCCATAACGCCAGTTTGTGGTGCGGCGTTTCACAGGACAGCCATTAGCAAAATCCACAAACACGTGCGGCCACATTGCTACCGAAAATTGGGGGGAGCGGAGGCGCGGGTGGCTCGGTGCGCCGTGTTCTCGTGTCGTGGGCTGCGTGATCAGGTTCCGTCAGCCCGTGACGGGCGTGGTCCGTACGCCGTCGCCGGCACCGCATGCGACGGGCGAAACCACCGCCGCTGCCGGAAATATGTTATCAACGGGCAGCCGGCCGGCCGTGGCTGAGCCTGGAGTCGTCAGTCTTCGGGGGGGGGGGGGGGCGATCGGGGCTGGCCATTAAATGAAACGTTCCATCTTGGTCCGCTTTTAATTAGTATATTTCGTTGGTCTGAAAAACGACGCTAATTACGTATTTAGCACTCATTGGCTTGACAGATGTGTAGAAGGTTCAGAAATATGATTAATTAAAAGCTTTATTCTGTAGTCATCCGCCGATATGGAGCGAGCAGAGGCTCAAAGCATGTATTAACTGTCCCGTATTCCCTTGAGCAATGTCGAGGTTCGAGGAAAATTCATTGTCGACTCAAGGACCGAAGCCCCTTGCTACAGGTATTATTACTGCGTTTACTGATATACGGTGAAGTAAAGGTCGCATTTGCTGGGTTTTGTTTTCATGTAGTTGCTATTGACCATCGTTTTTCTTGAAAATGTGCAGTTGAACCACGAATCAGACGCCGAAATACAAAAATACCACAAAATGATCGTGGTCGAGCGGAAAGAAGGTTTTGTCTCTTGAACAATGTTTCGTTCTTGACAATCTATTCGTCATTGTTGGCGTTTTATGAGACGGGGATTCCAGGTAAAGGCAATTGTGGACGTCGAGGCCCTGCCGGCCTTTGAGACGGCCTTGCACATTACGACCACAGATGTCTTGTCCCATTTGTCAGTGCTGCGCAGTTGTACTGTGATCAGTTCTGCGTTTTCAACCAGGCCATGTTCAGACGTCTACTAATCGTCTTGTGTAATTGGGGACACAGTTTGTGCAAGACATCGGATGCAGATAAAAATGTTTTGTACGACTGTGGTTGGTTATGACATATCCATAGCTTTGCCGACGTGCTGACGGTCGTTAACCGTCACACCAAGGCCGGGAGCTGCTTCGAGTACACGTTGGACGGCTAAACGCGAGATCGTCATATTCGGCAAACCTCAGTTGATTGGAAAATGGCCTCTCAGCGGCGAGGTGCGTAATATTAAGTTCATGATCGGAGGTGAATATGCCACAGTGAGAACCAAATCTAGAGTATTAAACTGGTATGTATTAAGCACAACTAGAAGCTGCGAATTTCTCTATTGGAGGAAATGCCTGTCTACTAATCGGGACAAGTGGCTCTGAAATCGCCTCCAGGTGTAACTGGCATTTCCTAATGTTCCTGTGTTGCGCAGTTGTTTGCTACCTGTCTGTTTGACATAGGCAGGTGTTGCCATTCTTCTTACCCATTTTCGGCAGATGAGAGAAAACAAGGCTGCCCGTGAGTCGTACTGTACAAGCGGAGTAATTAATAATGCCACTGCTATGACAGTTATGTTAGACATTTTCCTGGAGATAGAATTCCTGTTGCAGGTCAGTCGGGCGTTGATTGGCGTCGAACAGTTTTCGAATTTCAAGTGGTTGAAGATGAGAAGTGCTGAAGGCGGAACATTCGCACGGTGGTTCCCGTGCCACAGTTGATGGTTTTTCTTGTCATTGTGGAGCTCAGTTCACATTGAAAGTGATCTTGTTCACTCTTTGTTGTGCTGAATTTGGACCTGAGGAAAAATCCGTCAGCGCTTCTCAACAGATGATGCTGTTCAGACATCTCTCGTTGCCGAAGAGCCTAACTGTTGGCGTGTCTATTATCTACTGTAGGCAGAACTGACCTCCCAGAGGCAGAGGGCAAAGGCCTGTTTTTTGTAGCAATTTTGCGTTGCGCTGATCGCGCAATTGAGAAATTCGGTTTTTATGCACTCCTCAGGTACAACATAGATATGTGAGTGTCCAACTCATAACGGCACCGCGAACTACAACGAACGTTCATTAGCATGCTCAGCGCGTTGTGATCGTGGCCGGCCTTCCCACGTCATGGATTTGTGTTTCAGGCCAAAACTCGAGATGTAGAAGCGTTTCTCTGCTCTTTTTTAACCGATAATAGAAGGCAACCACAACTGTTACCACAATGGCAGCCCTCCCCGGGAAGTACGCCGATAATGCTACGTCTTGTGTATGACGTAATTCCCCCCTGACGTTGTACCTGAAGCCAATCCACTCACAGACGACTCCATGATGGAACCCACCCGGCACTTCCGTGGGCTGGCATAAGACGTAGCTGGCATAAGACGAGACAGAAATCTCCGTAGCTGGATTTACGCCGTATAGTAACCCCCTGATTTTCACTTATGTTGGTACGGGAGCGCGTTTGCCCTCAGACGGTGCCGCCGCCAGCAAGCTGTATCAGTTATTGGTCCGTAGTAGTCACATGGCTTTACTTCCACCTTCTACGCCTTGTACGCCTTCTACGCCTTCTACTTTACCCACCTTCTACGCCTGCGTAAAAGGTGGGTCTTTGAACTATCTTGGCCCAGCGCTAAGCATTTGCCCCCTGCGGTGACTTAAGAGAGGTGCAGAGTTGGCTTCAGAAACCACGCAGCGATTTTGCTTTCATACGTGTTCCCACTTTGAAGTGTGTTTTAAACGTCGGAGTAGGAGTCTCACAACCTCTTCAAGCGGGTTCTGATTGCAAGCTGTTCTGCGGCATGTTTCAGCGTTTACCCTTCCCGTCATGGGGAACCATTTGACCCTAGTTAGTATTTCATGAATATCATTGAACGATTGGACTTACGTTTCTGAAACTCACAGTACCTTTCCAAAAGTGATTGGTGATTCTAAGGCTGTTTTATAAAATCAGACGGTGACTTCCTGAGCTTTAAATCGGGCGGCTACGGCCCCTCCACGTGTCGTAAGGTCGGTCACCATCCGCGAGGACCGTGACCTGACATGACCTCGGATGACTTTTTGGTGTCTTGCTCGCCATCGTATCGCATATCTGTGAAGAGAATATTTGCACCCTATCGGAGTTTCTGAAGCAGTCAAAACCAACAAACCAACAGAAAAATGACGATTGCCGAAGCTATAACATAAGCCATAACATGCTTCCATCTGGCCTGACCTGAACGAAGATGTAACACACCAAGGAGACCCCATAGGGCGATTCTAGAAAGACCAAGAGCAAGGTTGTCCAGTGGTGCCGCTTTCAGTCCTCAGCCTCTATAAATCGGGATTTTAGGGTTTGGGTCGAATTGACCCTTCGCCATGACTCGGTGTGTGGACGCGAGTGCCATGATGGGCGGGGTTAATGACTCCTTGCTGTTTGTGTTTGCGGTACGCTGATTGGGATGTCTGACCACCTTTTGATCTCCGAGTTCGGGGGATTTTCCCTGGAATGTTTCGCCACCTTTCGGTCTCCGGGTGCGGGGATTTACCCCGTCCGCTTGTCTACCTCTTCTGTGTGTGAAGAACACGAGACCGCGTTTGGGTGATTCTAAATGTCGTCTCCCTTACAAAACGGCCCATTGACTAAAATGAAGTGATGACGTCACAGGTGACGTGAAGTGCTCGAAATAGATCGCCATATGCCGTTATATGCTGACTCCTTTACAAACACACGGGGAAATGACAGTATATGCAAGCTTACTGGCAATGACCAGATGTAGCAGTGGAACCAGCCACTTTGGTCCCAGAAATAAAACCGAGTCGGCAAGGTGCGAGGTTATAAGAAATGACTAATGGTGACCCAACTTAGGGTTAACAATATGACGTCGTAATGGCCTGACCTTTGTGGACCATGTCATTCATTCCTTTCCTGTTAACTAACTTTTCTGTTCCATTTACTGAGAACTTGAGGCTGCTATTTTTCTCTTTTAGCTGTCACGGAAAATCAAGGCAGGAGCGAAAGGAGCCAAACAAAAGTCCCTTTCGTGACTGGGGCTAAGAAGTATTTGGACCATAACTTTTACGAGTCGAAACTTGAGAATAACGAACGAGACTTAATGCCGGATGAGTCTTGCGTCAAACAATCGTGTCGGTAGCTCAGTTGGCAGAGCGTCTGCCATCGCTCCTCAGCGAGGCAAAGCGGGTTCGAATCGCTTTGGCACTCGCTGTTTCTCCCGCAAGTCACTTGGCACCTACCTCCAGTGAGAGACACAGGCTACGGGGCGACCCTGTCGTTCATTTCGGCACGTTAAAGCTTTCGTCGCACAAGCGTGCCGTTAGCCTGGAACTGCGTGATCGTACGTCGGGATCAGGAGCCGTGCAACGGCCATTGCTTAACTCGGAGTCTGATCCCGAAGTACCCTAACAAAGCGTTCAGATGAGATTTATAAAATTAACGAGAAATGCAAAAAAAAGAAATAATTAAGCGTTCCGGACCGGAATAGTCCGGCCTTAACTCTTTCTGGACTCTCAGAGCTTTGCAGCCGGTAAGCACTGAATGAGACAATGCTGAACAAAATAGATGGGGTTTATTTTCTTTCACAGTGAGCTTACGAGATCTTTTGTCCGTGTGGTTATTCCGGGAGTAATGCATTCTCTTTCGAACATTTTTCCACGGGCGTTTTTGAACTGTTCAGCAATGGTAGTGAACATTATCATTGGCGCCCGTGACTGACTTGTAATTCTTGTAATTCTTTGGATGCAGAATGCTAGAAGAGATCGATAAATGTCCTTTTGTCTTCTAAAAAGCATAAAGGAAAGGCATGATGTAAGCAACAACGAAGAAGACCTCGCTGGCCATCCTCAAGGTGTATTATTAGTTGTATTGTAAAGGTATATACCGTTCAGATATGACTCGTCTGTCGGTGTATTGGTGCAATGTTGACCGCTTCATATATATTTGAGACGATCTCTCTCTCTCTCTCTCTCTCTCTCTCTCTCTCTCTCTCTCTCTCTCTCTCTCTCTCTCTCTCTCTCTCTCTCTCTCTCTCTCTCTCTCTCTCTCTCTCTCTCTCTCTCTCTCTCTCTCTCTCTCTCTCTCTCTCTCTCTCCTGTTCCTGCTCGTCCCTCTCTATATCTTTCTTTCTCTGCTGCTCTCTCGCTCTCGCCCACTTGATTTTCCAACTATCCAGCTTTGGATTAGTGTTCCGTTCGACAGCACCGTGTTATAGAAGCACGGTTTTTGCAACGTTCATTTGCGGCTCGAATCGTTCGAAGCGTGAGAAGGACTTTTTGCGGATCTCGTGTCGAGGAAATACGGATGTCTGTTTACAGACTGTTTGATCCGACGTCTGGAAATGGAGTGGATAACGATTTTGGCGTCGTTTGGTTTGCACACGTCGACCGTTGCTGGGTAACTTAGTGTCCTGCTCGAGGAGCTTCCAGGCGTCAGAGGTGCCTCTGACGTGAAACCCGTCAGCTGCGGTATCTGGCATAACGCAACTGACTGGTCGCAATGACGAAAAGAGGAGAAGAAAAACAGGAAAGAAAAGCAGTTGTCCCGTTCCCCGGTTGTCTTGTTTGCTAATGGACGGATGTGAGCGATTCAAACGTCAAACGTCGTAGCCATGTGTCGTGAGGCTTGAGAACATGAAAAGAATTAAGCTGGAGGCACTAAGAAGGTCGCATGTCAAAGCCAAGTCCCAAATTGTTACACGTTTTTAATGATAGGGCTGGCCATGTAAAAGTCTGTCCAGTATCATTCACACACCAATGCAGATTACCCAGGTTTCAAGAATATCATGCCGATCGTCATTGGCAGTGTTTGTGTAGGTCCAGGTCGTAGGTCAAAGTCTAATGAGATAAATATCGTGTGGTATTCCAGGTAATGTATATAATATATTTCATGTAATATAATGCCTTACAGTGTGTCAGGACCTGCGGAACCAATTTATTCAGATCGAACGTCAGTCGATAGCGTGGTATAACTCAATCGTATGTCCTTTAACTCAAATGGCCGTTTTGACTCTTTTTCTGACGCAAATTGGACCTTTAAGTGAGAACTCACTAACGTACCTCTTTAATCCGCGATGACAAGGTATGACGTCAAGGATGTTATATATGGACCCGTAATCAGTTATGATAGACTGACACGTATCACAACATACCAGCATCTTGCAACTCATGTATAAACAAATAACAAACAAGTCCGAATGTGATAGGAAAATCATAAATATGCCACCCTTATGAGGTTGTTTTAACATTAAATTGAACGCTCTTGACACACAAATGGATGTCAAAATGTGCGGAATCGGTGCAAGAAAAGGCCCTGAAGGTTTCATATCGGAATCTTGGTTGTTTTTTGGGACGTCGCGAAAATTCGCCAGGAAATGGGGCAATATTTGCTACCCTCAGTCAGTGGTTGAACAGCAGCGGACCATTAAAGAACGTTCCGCACTTGGGTAGGTCAGGCTCGCTGAACTAGGCAGCCTGATATGATAACAATAAATATCATCGCGCATGGAGAGGTATTTTGTAACGATCGTATGCGCTATCTCCTGTAATGACGAGCTCAGGATCTCCTGTAATGACAGGATCAGGATCAGCTCAGGATCAGTGTTCGCGGGAGGGAAACGTGCCAGATTGGTGCGACCGCCCGGTGTTCAGGGCTGTCACGGTGACGAGACATCACGCGCGCTCCCTCCAGTGGTGATCCAACTTTCCCGGCGTGGTTCGCACGCCTGAAAGGACGCCCCGGGCGTCTGGAGAGTTGGGCGAACTTCGAACCCGGCCCTCGCGAGGAGGTCAGACACGCGGCGACCTTGATCGGCAGCGGTGCGGGCGCGGGGTGGAAATATATTGATCGGTGGTCGTGTTACTGGTTCTGCAAAGTCATGGTTGGTGAGGTTTGGCGTCACGTTTCTTGTTCCGAGAAACATCACGGAGTTTTTGCTTTCTCACAACAGTCCGCAGCCACGAACCGCAACTGAAAAGTGAGGTGGATGGGTTTGTTCTTCGTGTTATGATCTTTTGTTGAACTAAAGCTGGACAGATGAACTTGTGCTCGGCATGGAGTTATGGAACATTTGAAATCGATGGCAGAATTTGCTGGATATTTCCTTAATGGCTCTATGACCAAGTAATGTGTGCGTTTGGTCCGAAAACGGCGGACTTCGTGCCACCAGTGACAGGACGGAGTGTTTGTTTTCATTTGAGCTGAGCAGAAAACTTCTTTGTGGAAAAGCCCCCGCGGCTAGGACTTCTGCGCTCGATAATGCGCAGCTCCACCCTGGAAAGCTCCCCCGGGCGGGTTTCCCCACGGTCGCGCCGCCGCTCCCGCCTGCGACACAACACCCGCCGCGGAGGCGGCGCCGGCGGCGTTTCCGGTGCGGCGCCGGCGGCGCAACAGGAGCCGCCGTCGCGGCCGACGTCAGTCGACGCGGCGCCGGCGGCGAGGGAGCGGCGGCGCGGTCGGGCGGTGTCGGGGGCGGACGGCGGTACGGCCGCGCTCGGGCGCTGCCCTGCTCGATCGCTCCTGACGCCGGCAGACTGGTCGGGTAAGTCGGCCCGGCGTGGGAGGGACGGTGTGAACACCGCTCGAGACGGACTGTCTCGGGTGGCATCTGTAGCCGGGACGGGTCACGTCAGGTCACGGCCTCAGGTCACAGCCTCGGCCGGACGAGCTGCGTTGTGCCGTCGGCCCGGTTGAGACAGCTCGCACGGAGTCGTCCAGCCGTCGGCTGATGGGTGGAGACTACCTCCCGGCAGGGGTTGCCGTACGCTAACACTGGCGGCGGCGGTCGACTCAGCGCCTGAAAAGATTCCCCCGGGGGTGATCGGTGGTGCGCTCCGCGGGGACTGGCGTGATCAGGTGTTGGCGCCTCCCGGGACCCTTGTCGCGACCGGCGATATTTGGCAAACGTTCCTGTGTTGGTTATGAATGCTCCGCGGGCGCACTAGCGGAGCTTGCGCACACCTGTGGCGAAATCACGTCGAGTACTGCGCACTGCGACGGTGGCAGTCGAAATCGGGCGGCAGGTTGTCGTTCCCCTCGTATAGTCGACCCCGTGCACCCACCGGCTGGAACTGGCACATTACGTTGGCGTAGCCAGAGGCGCAGCGGCACGCGGGCACTTGTTTCGTCATGATGTCTTTGACCCCGAATAAACAAGTGCATTCGTGTGATCATTAAATGATTAACGCGAGTTTCGTTAGCGTCGTGCCGCTGAATGTTTGGTATTAAGATTACCACAGCGTTGCCGTTTTTTGATTGCTCCATTTGTGTTTTCTTTCTGGGCCTCTCCGTCTGTGGGGGAGTCCTTATACGAAGCGTGACCGTGTCCCCTCGTCACGAAGGGTGTGAGTGCGTTTCTGGCCGTGGCGCCGTCGCTGGCCCGATCCGCCCTGCTGGAGCGCGGAGGGAAGCCCCCCTCGCCTGGCAACTGGAGAGCCCGCCGGCAGGAGGGCACCTCCGCCGGACTCTCAGCCAATGGGACGATCCATTACGCTGATCCGGTCGGCCAAGTTATCGGGCGGCGCGGACCGCCGCTCGGAAGTTGCTCCATCTCATTGCTTCAGTGACGGCGGCCGGAATTCGCCGCCGCCGCCGGCGGCTCGTCGCCCGCTCAGCGGGGCGCCGTCACTGGCGTCGCCCCGCCGCCGCCGGCTCGGCCGCCGTGTCGGCTCCGTGGGCTGTTGCCCAGCAGCTCGCTCTCCTGGTGTTCTTCCCTCCTGTGTCCGGTGTGCACGTCGTGGCAGCGTGTCCGGGAGCCGTATCCCCCCCTCCGTTTCTGTGGCCGGGCGTCGGGATCGTTTGCTGGCGGCCGACCATCAGGACGGGCATCGCGGCCGAGATTCCGGCCGACAGCTCTTAGCGGGCTTATTGCCCGGAAAGCCGCGGGCGGGACCGACGAGACGGACAATGGCGATCCGCGATCAATTACTCTCGTCCGGTCGGCATGTACCGTTCGGTTTTGATGTATCGCGCGGCCGACATTGTGCCGCGTGCTCTCTCCAGGGCCGGCGTGTATCACTATTTACGAAACTACGCATAGAACCGTAGAACGGTTGACTGTTGCTGGACGCGGGCTCGGGAGCTGGTCCTTCGTTGGTCTCTGCCAATGCAGCGCGGACCGGGAGGAAGGTCGACTGCGGATGGTGGGGGAGGGCGGTCCGTGGTCAGCTCGCTCGATTCTGGACCAAAAGGTCCCGTTCTCGTTCCGGCTGCTGAGTCTGGCCTGCCCCGGCGACAGTGCGAATGAAATATCCGGGGAAGCTGGCAGGGCGCGAAAACTTCAGCAGTTTTTCGGACCGTTTCAGGCTCACAATGAAATCAGATCGAGCCCGGTAACCGTTGAAACTTTCGTAGAAATGGTGATTAGGAAAACTTTTTCTGATTTAGCAAAAATGCGATTCTGGTACTGAGCGAACAGAAGGGTGTCGCTGTAAAGGATATCGCATGTATAGTTTCCCCATGCATCACGTGTTTTGAGCTAGATTAGACATGTTGTGGCTGGTAGTTCTAAGTCATTTGGCGATAGATTGCGGCTCAAAACTCTAAATTTGTGGTGTTTTAAAACAATTCCCCGTGAATTTCCCTCTTATTTTATTTAGATGTGCCCCATATCATCAGTTGTGTGGCGCCAATAGTGGGCACAGACGTAAACAGAAAACCCGCATTGCATGATATCGGCAGATTACTACAGAATTTAGTTTTTGATTGATTGCAGTACAGCACTTGCCGGCATTTGTCAGAAAATTGAATGCTGCATTCGTGATCAGCAACATTGTTGTACGAGCCAAATCTGTTTCTGAAAATTGACCAAGGTGGAACAGTCCATTTAGACCTTCATTTCATTGAGGATTAGTATTGTACAGTCCGAAACAGTGTTGGGTATTGTGTACTGCAGGAACCGCAGTATCAGCGGCGGTGCCAGGGGAAGGCCAAGGGGGGAATGGGCACAACTGACCCGCTAGCTCGGGAAAACTTAGCATTTTCCCAATGATGAGGCATGAAAAGAAAGGATTGGAAAATGTCTTTGATCCCCGTCTTCCTGGCCACGTGGCGCCGCCACCGCCGGACGTTGCATATGAGAAGATATGTTTCGTGCTGGTTCTTTATTTTATGCGGAGATGAGTAGCGAACCAGTCGTGAGTCGAGTGGTGCGAATGCAGCTCATGTTGCCGCTGGAAAACTTGTGGTTGATGCGTACGTCCGTCTCCTGAGAAGTACCAGATTCATGTGGATCAGACGTGAAAAGCTGAATGATGACCAGATCGCGTTTGTTGTTTAGTCCCTGGCCTCTTGGAGAAAACTGCGCTTCCGGATGATAGCAAAATAAGCTTCCTGAAAAATGCGTCGCGACAAAAGTATAACTACGCAGAAAGAATCGCGACAGAGACCACAATCAGCCGGGAAATGTCCATTATTCTCTGGCGCATTCTCCGTCAGCGTCCTACCGTTGTAACGCCACTTCGTTTGCGCAGAGCCTGCAGTGTCGACATACACCCTGCAAACTGTGGTACGATACTCATGTTATGCAATACTGAATAATGATGTCGCGTGTCATTGTTTGAGCAGCACAATACGCAGTATTCACCTAGCTGCACGCGTGCAACTTTGATTCGCACGGTGCACACGGTCGGAGATGACTGCTCCATCAACCGTCGTCACCGTCGGCTCTTGAGGTGGGCGTAGATCCACCCCACCCGCAATGCGTGCCGCAGACGCCCTGGCTGTCTGCCGTTCTCAGACGCCAGCTGCGCACGCGGAGCTCTTCCCGGAGCGTTACCTAGCGGCTGTTTTTGGTGCCGCGCGGGGTCGGCGTGGCGGCTCCAGTTACCTGGGGGCCCGTCGTGCGTGATGCGTCGACCAGCCGCGCCCGCGGCGAAAGGACGGCCGCGGCTCTGCGCCATCCGACTCCCGCGACCCGCGAGCCCGCCAACAGGGATCCACGTCGTCTGCGGCTTCCGCGCCGATAAGGCTGACCGCGGTGTGTGCCGTCTTCCGGCCCGGCTGCGGGCGAGTGACGCCATGTCGGGTCTGCCCCGTGACGTCACGTGGCGGCCGTCGCGGACCGCGTCACGGCGGCCGGCCGGCGGAGCTCGGTCGCGGCCGCCCCGGGCCGGTAGGTGGGCCGGTTTTTGAACGGAAGCGCCTGTTGCGTTCCAGCCGGTGGTGCGGCCGGGCGCGGCGGGCGGAATTGGGGCGTCAGTCGAGTCGTCCCCGACAGCCGCTTCCGAGTCCCCCCCCCCCGTCGGCGCTCCTTACAACCGCTCACGAGATCGCTCGAACGCCGGTGGACCCGGCCGGCGCTCTTGCAAACCGCAGACGTTTGTTTATCGGACGCGTCGTGCTACGACTTGGATTACATTCGTCAACACACCGTGTGAGGACCCGGCCCCGTTGCGGTCCGTGATGCGTCCAGAAGTGCTGAGCGCCGACCCGCACGGCTCGCGTCGTGCTCCCAGGTGCGGAGTGACCTGCGTTCCCCTGTCGTGAGACGAGCCGGGCTAACAGACGCCGGTCCGACCTAAATCGTCTCCCCGCGTGCCGGCACGAGTCGAGCTGCTTGTCAGCTGCCGCCTGAAACGGAACTGGCAAGTATAGGCATATATCCATGCCGCAGAAGACGAGCCGCTCAGCGCGTGCGACTGGTTAGAGTCAATCGAGCTGAGACACAGCAAAAGAAGGCGGAAAACAAGGCTGACGTGGGGAGCCCCCAGCTATTACGGGCGCGACAAGAGGAGGAGGAGAGGGGGCGTGGACGTCGAGCGCTGATGCGGAGAAGACAGCCACTGCTCCTGGCACTGGGGATTTTGTGATGTTGTTCTCGGCATTCAGCCCGTGGTCGTCAGTGGTGCCGGGAAGTGTCGGCGTCGGTGTGGTCACTGTGATGTCCTTTGGCCGCCGGAGGGTGTCGGCGTCGGTGTGGTCACTGTGATGTCCTTTGGCCGCCGGAGGGTGTCGGCGTCGGTGTGGTCATTGTGATGTCCTCTTCTGACCGGGAGAAGGGCGGCCGCCGGGCTGCGGCAGAGGAGACGTCCGGCTGGAGCAGCTCCTTCCATCACCAGCAGCCCACAGCGCGAGGCGCGGCCGCGCAGCGACGGGCTCGAGGAGTGTTTGCCGGAGGTGGCAGAAATTGCTCCGAGAAAGCGGAACGAACGGGTCTTGGCGTAAATAAGTCGGCCTTTGACCGGCGTTTTCGCAATTTAGACATTAAAGATGGTCCGGTTTTCCTGGCGAAGCTCCCTCTGATGTTTTCTGTTGTTGGTCGCTGAGATACGTGCTCAGTACAGAGATCATCCATAGTTCTGCTGTTTGAAAACGATTATGTATTTATCTGACGAATAATCACCCTGGTTCTCCACGAAAGATCGCCCCCGATGCACGCGTCACTGACGATCTCATCGATGTGTGCGATAACTCTTGTCGTTTGCTTAGAGTGACCACTTAAGAAAATGGAATGGGTTCCCAGAGCATCGACTGACTTGGTGGTAATAACTCTAACGTTAATGAATGAGTCCGTTGCAGGCGTTGCAAAAGGAGCGAGTGATGTTAAAAGCGGTGGGAGCGCGCCCATGAATTTTCGTTAACTCGACTTGGGACCCCAGACGAAACCTAACATGGTCGTTATGGTATTCAAGTCCTGCGATCTTGTCTGATGGTTGTTCGTGTTTTGGGAGCACGGATATCTGAGGTTATATTACTTTGGAACTATGCATGAGATTGCAGTCAAAGTCGGGATATATGTCGTTGGAACTGCGAACTACTCATCTTCCTGACCTATTATCAGATCATTGTGAATCCAAGGAGCTCTTCCAGTTGTTAACGCTTGACTCCATTAACAATAACTGTAAACATCTAAGTTGCCACCTTCTAGGCAGTTTTACTGGGAATTACTCGGGGTCGCGTTCTCGCACGCGACCCGTTGTCTCACGTTGTCTGTCGGAGCTGGTGGCCTGTGTAAGCCGTTGTCCGTTCTCGTTGTCAGGGGCACCCTCGGGCGACTAGTCCCATTTATGTCGCATCGATTCCCGCTAGTCGCCCACGGTAGCGCCGGCAGGCAGGAAAGGCGATTCGGTTTTCAGCCACCTCCATTTCTTCCTCGCCCCCGGCCCCGTCGGAAAATGTATCGACAAGGGTACTTCGGCGCGTCAGCGTTATGCAAACACCGTTGACGACTGGCGTGAACTTGCGTCCCATTCGTCGGGGAATGGGCCGGTCACCGGCGTCCTCGCACGCCTGGTCACTGACCTTGGCCGGCGCCAGTGCGCCGCTCTAGGTGCGCCTGGGGCCTCGCCCTCCCGCCTCAGGCGTCCGAGCCGGCGCGGGCCGTGAGTGACGGTAGCTCGTCCGCCTTCAGCACGCGCTGGCGACGGGTGGGGGGACTCGCCTGCGTACCGGCCGGTACCGACGGCACCATGTGTGGTATTGGTGTAGCCTGTGTCGAGTGTGATAGAGCGTGCAGTGTGCGGGAGGTGAGGCGTAACAACAGTCCGACTGTAATGGCCGAGTCGCAGCTCGTGCGTCAGCGAGCTCTTACAGGAGAATGAAACCAATCACTTGCCATATGGTCCCCGGCGAGCGTGAATCGCGATCCACCCACATTTCAGCCAAGATTGCGTGCTGTTCGTAATCGCGTAAAAGTATCTGACGAAGTGTGTCCTTCAGCGCAATTGCCTCGTCGCCGTCGTCCGTGCAGCGCAGGAAATCATACATCATCTTGTTTTGAAATATGATTCTTGGCAGACGTTCCAAACCACGAGTAGTATTTAAGTGCGTGCTGACGCGCCGTGGCAGTCAACTTTGCCAACGATTTGTAATTTGCAAACCTTTCGAAATCTTCATTTTTTCACTACGAAAACAAATTTGCAAATTGCTGTGTTATGCCGACGGATTTTCAGCGATTGGTTTCATTTTCGTTGCATTTTCAATTCGTTTTGTCTAGCTTAGAGATAATTGGCATCGCCCAAAAGCATTGTGAGATAAGTTTGTTCAACATCAGAACGAATTCGTAGTCGGATCTCACCCTTGCTACTTTGCGATCCAGGCGTTATAATTGACTATTGGCCGTTGAGTTGATCGCTGACATCAATGCTGTTCCCTAACGTTTGATTGGCGTGACTACGATTTTCGTGAACCGTAACAGCACGATAGATGAAGTGTGTACTGCGACGTATGTAAATCAAATTATCAACGAAATTAAACGAATGTATGTGCCTGGTCATAATGTAGTTACTAAATATGGCAACTGGGAAGGCGTTTCTGTAATCCTGACGCCACCTGGGAGCAATCAGTGTCCAAGTTCTGTATTCTGACCCATTTCACGGGACTGCTGCGTGCGACCCTGCTGCGCCGTTTGGAGAAGGGTAAACATCATTGTCCGGCTCTGGCGGTACGAGCGCTGCTGGAATAGCCTGCCCCGCCTGTCGGAGCCAATTCTTCGGCGGGCCGGTCCCGCCGGAAGTGGCCGGAAACGGCCGCCCAGTGGAGCGCGGCCGGCCGCCGAAAGTTGTCTCATTTACGACGCTCGCCGATGGAACGGGACACGCCGGCTAATGGGCGCCCTCCGCCGATGTGTGATTTGCAAACTGCTCCCGACGCAGGGGCGCGACGGAGGGCGGCCGGCCGTATTTTCGGCCGAGCGCTCGCCGTTTCAGTTAGGAAGTCGGCGGGATTTTCGCGCCGGCGGAGTCGGGCCGCGCGACGTCGGCGTCACGCTCCGGAGCACCGGCGGCGCTATATTGGGGACGTGTTCCCGGCCAGCTGCCGCCCCGCTCTCGGTGCCCTCGCGATCTTAATTGAGCGGCGAGACGGGCTCAGCGCCCGGTTACCGACGTCCCGTGACGCCGCGTCGGCGGCGGAATAAACCGGATACCCGGTACTGGGACCTCTACCCTGCGTCCCGTTCTTGGCACCCGATATCCGCTTCCTGTGTCCCGTTCGTCGCTGTCAGTATGCGGTATCCTGCTCGCACTGCCCGGTGCGCCGCCTTCGGTGTCATGTATCATGCTCCCGGTACCGTTACCGCTACCACTAGGCCCCGGTTCCCGGTTCCTAGTGCCCAGCAACACGGTAACGCGACAGGCGGAGAATGGCCGTCGGCTACGTCTGCGGCTCCTGTCCGGACGGGGCCGGATAATGGCTGTGGCCCGCAGTCCGGCCGGCCGCCACCGGTGAGAACGGCCGCCGCCCGCTCCGATCTGGGCGAGCTGGCGGACGGCGCCCGGCCGACGCCCGCTGATCCCTGCCGGCGCCGGTCATTTCCGCAGAGCCGTAAATAAGAAGCCCGATCGAGCCAGCATCGCGGGCGGCTTTTCTGGCTTAGCGGCCGCCGGCGCACCTGCTGTTTGGCACGAGGCGCCGCCGAAAACGAGGAAAACAGCGCGCCGCCTGACGGCTGGCCGGAGCCGCAATCCAGCCGGCCCGCTCCTGCAGGCCCCGCGCCGTCTGATTCAACCTTGGCAATGTCGCCGCCGCCGCCGCAGCGGGTCCGCGCGCGGGCCGGTTTCCTGTGTGTCGGCGTGGCGTGGGCGTGTTGCTTCCTCCCACCCCCTGCCCCACTCTCTTCATCTCACCGCCGGTGTGTTCATTACGTTAATGGCGTGCTCTTGCTTCTCTGAAGGATGAAGTCAGCCTGTTTGCATTGAATTACTTATGCAGCATTTATGTATTTTGTAACGTTCTTGCTAGCGTTCATGCCCGACATTTCATCGTTTATTTGTAGTTCTTGTTACTTCAGAGGTAGGCTGTCACTGTTATGTTTTCCAAAGGAATCATTCATGCTGGTTCGCTGCCGTTTGCGTGGTGACCTCGCGGCCTTGAACGCATATTGCGCCCGTTTGTCGGAAAAAATATTAAATTCAAAAATGAAAATTTCTATTCTGAGCTCTCAAATCTGACCCGTACAAAGCTAGACATGTTCCATGTAATTCCTATTTATTATTAGTACTCATGTATTATTAGTACTCATATTAGCACTCATTAGTATTTATTATTAGCCACTCATGCAATAGTCCATTGTCGTAATGTCTAGCTTACTCAGTTATAGCACGGTTGAGCAGCCAGTCTTCATTTTTGTTTGGAGACGGCATCAACAGGTGCTAACTTCCCATCAGACTCTCCCACAGCACCTGACTGGTGCTACAGGAGGGCTGGAATAGATGGCGCTCCAGGCGCAGGATCCCTCTTCCCCAGGGGAAGTGGCACCAGGGTCGTCTGCTCCAGGCGGGAGCGGCTGCAGAGCTGACCACTGCAGACGAGAGAGGCGGCGGGTTTGACTGCGGCGTGGCTGGTGGCCCCGATCCCCCCCCCCCCCCGCGGCCCGGTTCCCTGAGGCGGCGGCGGCGCCGCCGACCACTGAGGTGATTGCCGGCCGGTGGCGGCGGTCACGGCGCGGCGGCGACCGATGGCGCGGCGCGGCGGCCGACTCGGCCTTCGTGAGAGTCGCGACGAACGGGCCGGCCGGCGGCCATCGATTGTTGGCTGCCGGCGGACCCGGGCCGCGGACGCCGCCGGTGGCCGGCCGTACCGTGCACGGACGCCGCCTGGTGTGTCACACCGCCCACAGCGGTCCTGGGCACACGTCTCGCTGCAGTGCGTGACGGCATGGACAACAACGGACCCGCTGCAGCTAAGGCGCCGGAGCCCACTGTTTGCGTTATTCATACTGATTGTTTGATTTTTTATTCAAACTGCCCCGCGTTCCGTTTTATCGTGAAATATAAAGCGTGGGCTTCTATTGATCTAGGCTCTCCTATATCTTTTAGTGCGATCGACTTGGACCTGACGGTGGTATATGGAGCCGGAGTGCGGGCAACAGGTGCGGTCGCTCTCCGGGACGTTCAATCTCCGGCGTGCTGTCGGCCGTCCCGGCGCGACGCGTCTGATCCGTCAGGATCATCGGCCGCTCCCGGCCCCGCTGATCGTTCCGTTGACTGGCGGCGCCTCCTCAGCGCCTCCGCGGTCCCTCCCGGCCCGAAATAGCCGGCCGCGACCGCGCCGACCGCCGGGACGTCCTCCGATCGGGCGTCGCGCCGCGGCCCTCGAGCCGGCGCCGTGCGCGCTCTCAGGAAGGGGTGGCCGGGACGATTTGTCCGTCGCCGGGCCGGAGCCGCACATCGGCGCCAATTTCCGGAGTGGCCGTCGCCGGCCGCCGGCCGCCGGCCGTTGGCGGAGCGGCGCCCCGGCGCGCCGGCTGACATGTCGGCATCGCTCGGCCCCGGACGGCCGGCTCCCGGCTTCTCGGAGAGCCGTCGGTCCGCTCCGCGGCGCGCCGGACCGTCGAGCACGGGCGGCTCGAAGCGGCCGGCACGCAGTCCGCAGGGCGGGGTGCAGCTCGCCGACGGCCGGGCGGCTGACGCTGTACTCCGCCCCCGCCTCGCAGCCGGCTGCCGGCGCCCGGACGAGCCGCGCCGCCGTCGGCAGGACTCCCGGCCGGCCGCGTGGGACGCCGACGGCAGCCGGTGTTCCCCGGGCACGGAACCTGATCGCGGGTCGGTGCCGCCGCTGACGGATCGGCCGCCGCCCAGACCAGACGCGTTTCAGACCGGCGGTGCCCCGAGGCACAGAGGGCTGTCGGTCGAGCCGAACGTGTCACAGCCCGCCTGGGAGTCGGGAGACGGGTATCGTGCGCCCCCCCCCCCCTCCCGCTCACACACCCCACACCGCGGTCTGGAGAGTGCGGGACGTAAGACAAATCTGGGAGACTGAGGTTTGGATAGTGTTGGTGAGGGACGGATGCAGGCAGGGTTTTTGGGAGAGTGGGAGACTGCGGGAAACAGGAGCAGTTTCAAGGAGCATGGGAGACAGAGGCACGCTGTCAGGTGCCGCCCACACTCGATCGGCGATCCGGCCCCGCTTGAGATCGAACCCCGCGCCCGCCCCCTCCTCCTCCGTTCCGGTCGCACCGTCTAAATCTGTCGGGACAATGACTCAGGCACTGAAACGGCTCGAGAGTTCTGCGGAAATGGCGTCGGCAGATTTTCCGCCGTCGGCGTGTCCGACTGAACCCCTTTGAGACACAGCCTCCGCCGTCGGGTGGAGAAGGAGCCGTTCAGTCGCCTGTTCCCGGGCAGACGTGGCTGCTTTCATCGTCACGAATTCCATATCGAAGCTTTGACACCGCGCGCGCCGGTGCCAGGTCCGGATGAGTGACGCCTACGCCCGACGAGCTCAGTTGAACTGCTTTCATCGTCTCAGGCTGTGTGCGAAATGACGAGCGTAATCGCGTCTGTCGACATTTAAGCCGGAGCTGTCAGCTCGATTCCCACGCCCGTCCATAGCCTGATGCGGCACACAGCCACGGATGTCTTCTGAACGCCGATGACGATGCGTTCTCGGTCTCGTTAGGAGCAGAAATACAATAACGAAGCGTTTACTGTCGCTGCAGGTGGGCTTAAAGGCCGATCCCTCGTCCCGCGCGGCGTTCTGTGATCGACAGCTGGCGGCGCGCGTGCGATTGTTCCGTCTGTCTGACCAGCCTCCGTCCGCCGTCGGCAGAGGAGGCCGCCCGAGCGGCGCTCCGTCCGTGTCCGCCGCGGACGTTTGAGGGAGCCGCGGAGCTCGGACAGCGCTGTAAATTCTGCACGCGCCGGGGAACGGCCGGCGCGCGTGCACCGGCTCGCTCTCCGCACGATTCATATGCCTCCTGAGGCTAACCTGGCGGGAACTGACGAGGTGAGCCGGGGAGGAGAGCGGCGCCGCGCGCCGCTCATTAGACGGCCGGCTCTAACTGCGTTTGCATGCGGAACAACGGCTGGTCGCCGTTCCGCAGCGGTGGTAATGGGCTAATACGGCCCTTTGTTACAGCGCGACCGATTGGCTATTTCTGTTCGGTTGGTCGGCTCTGATTGGCTTTTTCTGTCCGGGTGGTTGGCCGCTTCAGGTCCCGGGCAGGTTTCAAGCTGAGGCAGCTTGAAGCCGCACTGCGACCACTCTGTGGGAGTTACCTCTCCGAGAGGCGTTGCTTGCGGTCACTGCTGCGTGGAAGCGATCAGTGCTAACCCAGCCGGCTGGCAGTCAACGCTGCACAGTCGCTGTCTGCCCTGACAGCCGGCACCAAACGCTGCCTGACCGGACAGCGGGCACCGTCCGCTGTCTGGCCAGGCAGCCGGCCCCGGCCGCTGTCCGGGCACGCTGCGCCAGTGTCCGTTCAGACGGCCAGCTGTCCGGTCGGACGGGCGGGCTCGGCGTGGGCCAACGGTCGGGAGCTGGCGTCGGCGGCGCTCTGTTGTTCAGACGGCCGCCGGTTGGCCCGCCGCGCAGTTTCACCCCTCCCCTGCCCCCAGGGGGTGCGTCCGAGCTGAGCGGTCCGTCGGGCGGGAAGGTCGCCGGCCCGTAACTCCTGAGACCGGCCTAACTTTCGGCTGTGTTTTCCCCTCGTATCGCTTAACAGTACAAGTTGGACAGCAGCCATACGTTGCGCGACGTTTCAGCGCCGCGCGATGGTGTTTAGTCGTTTGCGTCGCAGTCCTAACAAAAACAACGCAAAGTAGGAGCAGAGGTAGGCACTCGATGGAATGAAAACGCTGTGGGCGTTGCCATGTGCAGATTGGACTTGCGCGAATGTAATGTTTGAAGCCTATCAGATGTGTAATTTTGTTTTGCCACGTCGCCTGCGTTATTTACCTCGGCCAAACTTTGACGCCGCCGGCCCCGCGGACGGCGACTTCTGCCCGGTCCGTGAGTCTGGCGGACCGAACTCGTCAAGCGTGACCCCTCGGCTGCCCGTCCCCGTGTGAGGCTGCCGACATCAGTCTGTACCGGTGGAATGGGCGCCGCCCGTGCCTGCTTCGGAGGACGGTCGATCCCCGGTGGGGCAGTGTTTATTGTCGGGGTGTTGGGGCCAGAGGAGGCCGGCTGTTCGGCCGGCGGCTCGGCCCCGGCCACTGGTTTATGTGGCCTCGTGGCCGCATGCTAACAAGCGTGCAGCAATCGATTCGCCCGAGATTAGCTCTCAGGTCGCATCCAATGCGACTGACGCAGGAGAAGCCCTAGCGCGAGGCGGGGAGGGGAGGGGTCCTGCGGGGAGGCCGGGGCGGTGGTATATTCTTTTTTCGGCCTCTTCTCGGACGGATTTGTGGTGGCGGCCGTGCGGCCGAGGTACTTCTTCGTGCAGGGGGCGACCAGAGACCAAGTCAGCCGGCCTGGAGAGCTGATGATGATGGAGACCCCTCGTGCTACTGGGATCAAGTGCGCTGAATGACGATATCCCCAACGGACACCAGTGACAGTCACTTCATGAGGCGTCGCCATGAGAGGAGGCAGGACGCGAGTAGGAGCCTGGCATTTTGCTCCGTTTACTTGCCATTTCATTTCACGCCAGTTTATGGTTTTGTTTATCGTTTCGGCGATTGGTTTTGTTGTGGTTATGAACCCATTTCACTGAAATCCCGTCCCCATTGCCTTGTACCATTGTCTTGATGGGGACGCTCTGTCGTGTTTCCTACGGACGATGTTTGAAACAAATGGTGACGGTCTCAGCCCAATACCAGTTGTCCTCTGAATGGCCTGGACGGCATTGCCTTATGAAATGCCTCAGATGGCGGCGTTTCATGTCGCTGTTTTGGTCCGATATTAATCCAGCCGACGGCCGCAGGATCGAGCGGAATTGATGGCCATGTCTGTTTAATATCCGGTATTTTGACACCGCAGCTGACATGCTCGGTCGCCGTGGAAACAAATGCTTGGAGAGCTTTGTGGGTTATTCATGGCTGGCTTCTTCGTCGCCCAGATGCTATCATGAATAGACTGATCGTTTCTGCACCACACGCTGTGCTTTGGTCCCATCGATCAGTTGCGTAAATATTGGCCAACCGCCCCACAGAGACCACAGACATCTGCCAATGGTGATATGTAATGATTGCCGTGGAAGTAATCATTACGCCATACATACATACATAAATCGGAGGGGAGAAGAGAAGAAAAACTGTCTCCGTTGCCCCTAACCGGAAACCTGTCCTTTTCTCTGCCCCGGGGGTGTCATTCTCCGCCTCTGGACCGAGCTCGGCCGGCCCTCCTGCCCAGCATTCTCGCGGCCAGTATTCCATTCCAGTCGGCCCCGGGGTCCGCGTCGGCGCCGACTGCAGCATGATGAATCGCGCCGCGACGCCGACCGGGAGCCTTTCCGATTTGGCCCCGGCGCGAGCGGAGGAGGCGGGGGCTGGCCGAGCCTGCCGCGGCCTGGCGGCGGCCGCCGGCCTGCCGTGCCGGCCGCTCGTGCGCCCGACTCGGCCGTCTCGGGTCTCCGCTCGTCGGCCGCGCGGTCGCCGACCACCTCGTCTGGCGCCGGCCGGCCGCAGTCGTTAGCGGCGCCGATCGTCGTGGCCGACGCCGCCGTTCGGCGGCGGCGCGATTCTGCTGACGCCGCGCCGCCTTTCCTGTCGTGCGAACGCGCGAACGCCGTGCGAAAGTGCGCCGGCACGTGACGTTCATTCGGCGGGCCCCGCCGCTTTCAGCGAAAAGCCTGCGCTGGCTCGACGTCTGGGCGGGCGATGACGTGCGCCGATTATATCTGGCTGTCCGCGGATTGCGCTCACGCGCCGCCGGCTCCGCGCCGCCGGCTGGTCTCAGCGGAGAGCCGCCGGCCGGCCGGCGCCAGCCCGGACCACGTGCCGCGACCGGTGGGAGGAGACCAGGTGCCGGCCCGGCGGGTGTGAGACTCCCAGGCCGGCCATGGATCAGCGCGCGCCGACGCCGATTGAGTGCAGCGCCGGCTCGGCGCCGGTAAATTAATTTTAATTGGGCACGTGCCGGACACCAAGTGGGTCGTACGTCACGGTTACGGGGCGGCGCGAGACCGCACGGCGGCTCGGGGCCAGAGGTGATTGGCTCATGAGCAAGCCGTGCCCGGGCTGCAGCCGTGAGGCCGGCGGAAGGGGGCGACTGAATCATGATTACGCCGAGCCCTGGTGCTCTCAGGCTCCGGTCCAGGCGACAGTCGACGTTCATTGAGCCGTGACTGCGCCGCGGTAATGGTCCAGTTGACGGCCGGAGGTGATCAAGTCTGGACCGGCTCGAGGCGCGACCGCCTGACCTGGGACGGGCATGTGATTCGAGGCGCCGGTCCAGTGGCCCGGCGGGCGACGGGCCACTGCCGTGACGAACTGCAGTACGACGGAGTCTGACACGGAACCATCAGGCCTCATCAGCCGTCGGACGGGTAACGATCTGTCACGCACTGGCCTCACAGGACAACTGCGCAGGCTGAAGTTGACTGTTCGAGGCTGACGGGAAGCTCTGAAAACCAGCCGATGTGTTCTGGCTGTCATCAGCATCCAGGTATTGAGTCTATTCCATTTATGATGGCGTCGAAAGCGAGGCAGCAGTTCCGACGGAAGACTCGCGACTTGTCGATGGAACATCACGGCGCGCTCCAGCTGCCGTAGTAGTAATTTGATCCCTGCCGACGCGTGTGCTCGGCTCAAGTTACCACCGGCGGTTTTTTTGTGGGCGGCTAATTGTGATCCCTCGGCTGTGCTGTTTTTTCTACGTCGGTGAGCTCTGGTCCATGTCAGCCCGTCCCTTCTGCCTCGTCGGCCGACCGTTTGGTACGTCTCTTCCTCGCTGCGTACCGCGGGCGGCTGAAACAAACAGGGCGTTCTCGTTTCCGTCTGCGGCTGGCAAGAACGGCGTCTCGGCGTCTCGCCGTTTTTGCGCGGCAACTTTCCGTAATGGTGACCAGTTGTTTGGGAGCGCTTCGCTATCAGCGAGCCGGGCCGCAGGGCGCGGAAAAACGGGGCGCCGGCGGCGGCGGCCCGGCCGCGGTCGGCCATTGTTCCCGCCAGCGGTTCGTCGTCGCTGCCCCGCTCTCGGCGGCCCGTCTGACGGTCCGGCGGCCGAGTCCGGCTCGGCGCGGCCGAGGTCCGGCTCCAGAGCCGCGCCCTGCGGCGCCGGCGAGTGGCCGCCAGATTGGATGGGCCCACTCGCGGTAATGTCATATTTCGAGAGCGCGGCGGTGGCTGATTGTACCTGCGGCATTATTGGCGTCCGCCGGCTGCGGCTGACGACCGGTCGGGTCCTGCTGGGCCGGAGGGCACCTCGTTCTTTCGGCGAAAGGGAAGAGTCGGGATTGGTGTTGTCAGGAGTAGAATGTATTCGATAACTGCGAATTACTCAACCTGCATTTGGCATCAGACGCGACAGGCGCCTTAAATTGTGCATTCTCTACTCAAAGAGTGTCGCAGTCCGCGTTCGCAGTCCGTTCATGTTTCCACGCGACCGCTGCGACATCGTCTCCGTGACACACCATAACGGCCTGAGATTTATTCAGGAGCATGTCGGTTGCGCTAAATCACCAGCCGGCGGCGGCTGGCGGCTGCCCGCTGCCGGCGGCTGGCGGCTGCGGCTCGTCCGTGCCGGCGGGGGTCGCCGCCGCCGGCGATGAGGCGGTGTCGGGGCCGCCGCCGGGCCGCCCCATTTGTCAAACCGGCGCCGCCGGCGCCGCGGCCCCGTGACGGCGTCGGAGCGATCGCCTCCCGGCCGGCGGCGGCCGGAACCGATTGTGTCCGGAACAGGCGCCGCCGGCGGAGGGCCGGGCGCCGCGTGTCGTGCCGCGCCGGCGGGCCTCAGTCGTGTCCCGTCCGCCCGGCTGCAGTGCTGTGTGGCGGCGCCGCCGGCCGGCCCGTGAGTGCCGCCGTCGCTCGCTCGGCGTCGGCCGACCTGGCGCCCGTCCCCGGGGCGTGCGCGGCCGCGTCCGGTGTTGGCGACGCTGACCAATATCGGGCCGGCCCTGGGGGAGGTGGCGGCCCGTCTGCCGCCGGCACCGGGCGGTGACCCTGACTGCGACCTCCGGCGGGACCCCGGCTCCGACCCCGTACCTACCCCGACCCCGACCCCGACCTTGATCCCGACTCCGATACCGACCCCGGCCTGACTCCGACCTCGACCCCGACCTCGACCCCGACCCCAGCCCCGGCCCCGGCCCCGGCCCCGACCCCTACCCTGACTCTGCCCCTGACCATGACCCCGGCCCCGGCTCCGGCCCCGGCCCCGGCCTCGACCGCTACCCTGACTCTGCCCCTGACCATGACCCCGGCCCCGACCCCGGCCCCGGCCCCGGCCCCGGCCCCCCCGGCCCCGGCCCCGGCCCCGGCCCGGCCCCGGCCCCGGTCCCGACCGCTACCCTGACTCTGCCCCTGACTATGACCCCGGCCCCGACCCCGGTCCCGGCTCCGACCCTAACATTGATCCTGACCCGGATCCCGACCTCCAACCCGACTCCGATCGCGACCCTGACCCCGACCCCGACCCCTACCCCGACTCCGATTACATCCCCACTACGACCCCGACTCCGGCGGTGACTGCAGCGTCGACCCCCCAGCCCTGTCCTCACCCCACTCTACCCCGACCGCGACCGTGACCCCGACCCCGGCTGACGTCACGCGGCCATCAGGCCAGGGCGGCGGCCAAATCGGGCGGCGGCGGCGGCGCCTGCGTGTCAGGACAGGGCGCTCCGTCATCGCCGTACTCGATCAGCCCTGTCGTCGGCAGCGACGCGGCCGCCGTCTGTCCACCGTCGTCCCGCCCTCGCCGCGGTCAGACGAGCCCTCTCGAGGGGCGTGGCGTCACTCTGACGTCAGCGACCTGGACGGCCGGCTCCCCTCTGGCGTCCCGGCCCGCAGAAGGTCGGACGGCGATTTCCGTGTTTTGTTTTTGTGGGAGATGTGTGACGTGTTTAGGGTACCTGGAGGTGGCTGATTATCGTCGTATGTCTGCGGAGACTCCGTTATATTTACGTCCAACTGGTGTTAACCTCCTTCCTTGATTCCGTCCATCTCTGTGGCATTTCGTCCAGCCGACGCGAGACTAACTCGACAATTCTGCCCAACTCCGCGACATTTACGCGGAAGTGATGCTCGTTCGGCCTGAATGATGTGTCCCCAGATTCCTGGATATTCACGCTGAACTGGCTCGGCGTCCCCGCATTGCTGCCCAGATTGGAAGCCCGTGTGCCGATGATTGCATGTCGACGCTCGGTGCCGGGCTCCGTGCGCTCTGTGATCACGGCCCGCTGACGTGTGGTGCCTCCCCAGGTGCGCCAGTCGGACGCCGCCGCGCTGGTCGCCGTGGTCCGGAGCTGTATGCGCGCGGCCGCCAGCCTCGCCGTGCCGCTCGAGGTCAAGGTCAAGCAGGGCGCCGACTGGGACCGGATGACCGAGGTCGCCGAGTGACGCGCGGTAAGGAGCGGCCGTCTGCCGCCGCCGGGTCGCCTCTGGCCGGCCTGTCGCGCCATCGTTTCTCTCCGAAATTTCTCCCTCGAAGGCCTCCTCGCCGGTCTCCACGTGGGGAGAGGTGGGGGGGGGGGGGTCGTCCCGCACGATCGACGCCATTTCAGCCGGCTGAAGCGCTAATGGTGTTTTGAACTTGACATTTTGAGGATAATCTCGACCGCCATTCCAGGCGCGGCCGCCGCCGTCAGGGCGGCAGCTGCGGTTTATTTGTCTGCCCGTTCTTCTCGACCGTCTTTCCCACGCCCAGAGCGTCCTCATGCATGCGAATGAGCTCCAGGCTTGGACGCGAGACCATTTGGACGCATATTCGGTGGCGGGCGGGTGTGATTCGGCGAGGTGTGGTCGGGAGGCATGCATTTCCAGCCGAAATGGCCCATTTTCCATCTCATTTCTCACGCGGGAGATTCGAGTGCACGTTGATTGGAGACGCCGGAGACGAACGAGCTGTTCCTCGTCCGCGAAAATGCGTGCCGTCCGTCTTCGGACCACGATCAGAACTATTACGCTCCGTGCGAATGGAGCGTCGTCATCATTTCGAATGCTCGCTGGGACGCCGATGTTTTCCGCAAGTAAAAGGATGAAAAGCTATTCATTATTTCGGACGTTTGCTTGCGCCGCTGGCGTATCTCGTTGCAAGTGCACGCGAGTGCGTGTTAATGTCGACGCCGGCTTCAGCCGGATCATGTTGCGAAACGGATCGGCGGGCTCGTCCGGAGGCGGGCAAACTAACCAGACTGCAGCACCGGCTGTCCTGCGCCGCAGCACGGCGGGAAGCCTCGCGGTCACGTGACCGCGCCGAGTGCCGTGCGGTTTCGAGGGCTCTGCCGGAGGTGATCTCGTGGACCCAGGATGCAACAGCTTTATGGGGGGGAATTCGCGGCTCAGAATACCGGCACCGTGCACTGGACGTTCAAACCCTAGGTTTTATGAACTCTGCATAGATGGAAGGTCAAGATTCAGCTTACTTTGTCATTTCGTCATGATTCCTGGCGCAGTCAAGGAGTGACTGACGACTCATTTTGTAGTGCTTACGCATGCGGCGATGTGAACGGCCTCATAAGCCTCCGGAACCTGAAATCACGGCGTTGCAGTATTTTGCATTCAGTTCTGTGCAATTTAGTATGCACGGTCAGGACTGCTTCGTGAGTCCGGTCCTACCATTCTGGCTCTGTCCCCCGCAGTCTGGGTATAAGTCATGTCGACGCGTCGGACCGCTGCTCCCAGCGGATTTCTTACCGACGGTCCCTCGCACCGGCTAACCGGAGCTGTTCCTCCAGTCCCTCCGCCTGCAGTTCTCCCGCCGCTCCCTCCACCTAAAGCTGCAGATCAGCAGAGGAACAGCTCTGTTCGTCTGGTCCCTCCAGTGCCTCCATTCTCCTCAGTGCCGCCCGCGTCAGCCGCCATCTCGACGCCGCATTCCGAACACGTTGATTTCCGTCCCGGCTTCTGAGCCGAGGCGGCCGCCTGTGGCTCTGCCGGCGTGCGGAGGCGTGGGTTGCGGTCGTCTGGCAGCTCGGCCTGTGCGTGAGCGGCCCCCCCCCCCCGACGGGCGTAATTGGCGTGTTCAGCTGGCGCCGGGCCTATCCCGGCTGAGGTGGCGGCGGACGTGCCCCGCCGGCTGCTGAGTCTGTCAGGGTCTGGCTCCCGCCGGCTGCTGAGTCTGTCAGGGTCTGGCTCCCGCCGGCTGCTGAGTCTGTCAGGGTCTGGCTCCCGCCGGCTACTGAATCTGCCAGCGTGTAGCTCCCGCCGTCTGTCGAGTGTGTTAGGGTGCAGCTCTCGCTGGAGTCTGTCAGGGTCTGGCTCCTGTCGGCTACTGAATCTGTCAGGGTGTAGCTCCCGCCGTCTGTCGAGTGTGTTAGGGTGCAGCTCTCGCTGGAGTCTGTCAGGGTCTGGCTCCTGTCGGCTACTGAATCTGCCAGGGTGTAGCTCCCGCCGTCTGTCGAGTGTGTTAGGGTGCAGCTCTCGCTGGAGTCTGTCAGGGTCTGGCTCCTGCCGGCTACTGAATCTGCCAGGGTGTAGCTCCCGCCGTCTGTCGAGTGTGTTAGGGTGCAGCTCTCGCTGGAGTCTGTCAGGGTCTGGCTCCCGCCGGCTACTGAATCTGTCAGGGTGTAGCTCCGGCCGGTTGTCGATTGTATCAGGGTGCAGCTCTCGCCGGCTGCTGGGTCTGTCAGGGTGCAGCTCTCGCCGGCTGCTAAGTCCGTCAGGGAGTAGCTTCCTGCTGTCAGATGTTCGGTCGCAGGGACGTAGCCAAGGGGATAATGGGGGCCATTCTTCCACCTGAGCCAGACGGTCTACACTATATATATATATATATATATATATATATATATATATATATATATATATATATATATATATAGTGATTTCGGAGGAATACGTAATAGCGATCATAAACACGTTGCAAAAGCAAACATTGTATGTTTTTCTGTGCGTTGAATACGAAGTAAGAAGTTGTTCAGAATTGTTGCTTTTTCCTACAAGTTTCGTCATATACTGGTGGCATATGACGAAATTTGACATTTGGCCACTCCTTGAGCAAAGTCCTGGCTACGTGCCTGCTCGGTCGTGGGTTTGACTTCGGACAAGTTCTGTAGCAACGGGCCGAGAGGAACGCTACAGTTCGAGCACTGGCCCAGTGGCAGTCTGGCACTGTGTGTGGCTGCGGGCTTGAGTCAGTATTGGACCGGTTCGGACTACCACCCAAGCTGTATCTGACGACGATCCCATGCCCTGCCCAGTAGCATGGGTGGAGGGGCGGATGCGCAGATTTTCATTCTCCCCACACCGAGATATTGCGCAAGTTTCTGTGCAACGACTGCTGCAGTCCGCCTGGAAGTTTCCTTCATTGCGTTTGGAACCTTGATGCGTATTCTCTGAAAAATTGAGGTCACTGACCGACCTTCCCTCGTGGGAATGTCATGGAGAATTTCGGCGTATTGCTAACGAAGTGTTTTTCGGGATTCATTCTTATTCAAACCGACGCAGGGGGTTTTATCTGTGGTGTCAGCGGCCTCCGCCCTTGTGTCTTTTCTTCGGCCAAGGTCGACAGAGGTCAAAATCATAAATTGGGACACTGACTCTTTTTGGCCTGTTTTGACATCGGAGGGGTCATGACGCAATAGGAGGCACTTGACTACAGTGTTTCAGTTTATTCTTCGTCAAAAATCAATCTGGGCCCCTCAAAAGTGCCGTGGGCGTTCCAAGGGTAAGGTTACGTTCCTTATGATCCAATGGAGACCAGAATGAAACGGCATGACCTCTTCTGAGGTCACCTGTAAGATTAGTATGTGACTCAAAAGAATTGAACGTTTAGCTGAAAAAAACAAGCTGCACTCTCTTCGTTGTTTCATTGCACTATAATGTCGGGTTTGGAAACGGCTGGAGGTCGTACTTTCCCCTCCCCCTTTCGTCAGAGTTGTCCAAGTGGCCACTTCTGGCGAGGGTTCCCGAGGTCGTCCCGAGGCCGTTTTGAAGTCGCGAGCGAACCTTCGCCGTTTCACCTTCACGCGTGTTGGCACGTTGCGTAATCATTGCAAGGGTTTCCCTCGGGTCGCGGTGGCTGTCAAAGGATCATTCATCAGTGTGTTCGGCTATTCGGGCTGAACTTTTTGAGCGCCGGACGCCGGCTGCTATTGCGGGACCAGTCTATTGCGGACGTCGGCTAATCACGCATATTTCAGCTGCAGTCCGCTGGACATCAATGTGTGCGGAAATGTTATCGTGGAGGTTCATTTGGAAGTAATCAGTTCACCGGCACTTCGTTGGTGTTCTTTGTTCACGCATTGTCCGGAGTGCATTAGGGTTTGCAACCGTATGCCGAATGTGTCACCTGCTATTACGTGCTGAGTTGGCAAACGTTTTTTTCTGTTTCGTCATTTGCTGTGACAGCGAGATAAATTAATTCACTGACTCATTCCGTGTGTCTAGCCCACTGTCGCCGTTTGTGGCGCGGACGTAAAGCATGGGAAATTTCCGATCACAATGCGACGTTTATGTATTCTTTCCTTTTACGCGCGCCGTAACATAATCAAAACCAACCCTTTGTAACCGTTCATCAAAACTGTCCAGAACGACGTTCTCTCAGTCTGGATCCCAAACGACAATTCCAGCTGGCCCCAGCCATGCCGACCCTGTGCTTTCCGTGCCCAGGGCGTGAAGTTTGCGTTATGCAGGATCCCAGTGATATCGTGGCTCCTGGTGACCGACTGGCCTTGGGCATTGTATTCAGCCTGCATTCCATGCGCTCTCCGCCCTATTGATTCGGTCGCCCCGTATTGTGTACGGTCCCTGGGAACCTCATTGTGGTATTTATCACTCGCCTGGCCACGCTCGGTCGCTCACTGGCGCATCCTTCCCAGGCCTGGTCGCTGACGTCACGATGACGCCTCCTGAACGTCAGCGCGGAGACCGCCGACGCCGCCCCGATGAGCCTGGGCACGCAGATCTTCGTGGGCACGTTCCTCTCCATCATCATCATCCTGGCCGTGTCGGGCAACGTGCTGGTGTGCGTGGCCGTGCTGACCGACCGCAACCTGCGCAAGATCGGCAACCTGTACATCGTGTCGCTCAGCTTCGCCGACATGACGCTGGCCGCTCTGGTGATGACGTTCGCGCTCACCAACGACCTGCTCGAGTACTGGCCGTTCGGGCCCGAGTTCTGCGACGTGTGGATCGCGTTCGACGTCATGTGCAGCACGGCCAGCATCCTGAACCTGTGCGCCATCTCGCTGGACCGCTACATCCACATCAAGGACCCGCTCCGCTACTCGCGCCTGGTGACGCGCCGCGTCGTCTCGCTCAGCATCGGCGGCATCTGGACGATGGCCGTGCTGGTGTCGTTCGTGCCGATCTCGCTGGACCTGCACCGGCCGCCGCCGCCGCGGCCGGTCGCCGTGGACGCGCGCGGCCTGCCGCAGTGCGCGCTGGACCTCAGCCCGCTGTACGCGGTCGTCAGCAGCTCCATCAGCTTCTACGTGCCGTGCGTGGTGATGCTGGCCATCTACAGCCGGCTCTACCTGTACGCCAAGCGGCACGTGGAGAGCATCAAGGCGCTGAGCAAGCCGGTCATGTTCGGCACGATCGACGGCGTGGCGCCGCCACCGGCGTGCAACCGGTGTCATGTCTCCGAGGGCAAGGCGGCCACCACCGTCGGCATCATCGTCGGCGTCTTCTTGGTCTGCTACGTGCCCTTCTTCTGCGTCAACATCGTGGCCGCCTTCTGCAAGACGTGCGTGCCGCGGCTGGTCTTCCAGACGCTCTCCTGGTTCGGCTACAGCAACAGCAGCTTCAACCCCATCATCTACTCCATCTTCAACGTCGAGTTCCGGGAGGCGTTCGCGCGCATCCTGGCCAAGGTGCAGCGCGCGTGCGTGCGCCTCTGCCAGGCGGGCGTGCCGTCGCGACCCCGCCAGCCGTCGCAGTGCAAGTCGGTGAGCTCGGTCTCGCGGCTGAGCTCGGGCACGGTGCCGCCGCTGGCGGCCGACGCCTCGCACGTGGAGCGAGTCACGGCCATATGACGCAGCGCCGCCGCTGCCGGCAGCCCGCAGGCCGAGCTGATGATCTGACTCGCGCGGACTCCGCCGCGGGCCGCTGGTCCTGCGTCTCGCAGCTGCACGAGGCGACGGGCGGTCCGAGTGGTGAGCTGTGGCGCGGGCGGCCTGATACGTGGTCTCGCCTGTGTTGGCCACCTCTGCGCCGTGGCTGTCGGTACGTGTGCGAGGTGGCCTGCGACCCGACGCCTCTCTGATCTCCGCCGGCCGGCGCTGGACTGACGCGTCAGCGGCCGGCTGTCGCCCGGTCCCCGCCGCTCCCCGTGCCGCCAGTCCGGCCTCGCTCGAGTGTCGAGTGTCCTCGCCGATGTGTCCCCTGCGGTGGCGCCCGCACCGCCTTCGCTTCATGTTCGGGTGCGAGTGGTGGCCGCTCTGATGGTCGCACTGCGGCAGTGGTCAGTTTCCGTGGGACTCGCTGTTGATTGTTATGTACGTGATGCGAGGCATTTTTGTGCATCTTGAATGTGATGGCTGTGTAGCCTGTTGTGATTTGAAGGCGTACTTGAAGTTCCCTTGCGCACCCCTGCTGTGTTGTCGTGCCAGCTATGGTCGGATGTGACAAATAGATACCTGCCGTCGATCGTTGGTCGTCAAGCTAAAGTCGACGCTGTGTCAGCCTGTGCACGCGCCGGGATGAGAGGCGAACCAAGCACCGTTTGATTCGCAGGCCTCCGTCCCCCACGCTGCTTACACGAAATATCAGAGCAGTTGGCCGGTGGGTTATTGAATTATATAACGACGTTCTCGACTGCCAGGGTTATTTCGCGTCGCAGCCTTTCACGCCGGTTGTTGCGGAGGACCGCGAAATGCCGTTTGTACCTGGAGTCGAACCGGAGGCCTTCCGTTTACAACGCGAGCATGTACTACACCATGCAACTACTACACCATGCTGTCTCCAGGTGATAAGCCTGCGGCCGGACTCTGTTAAGCCGGCAGAAGACGGCCAGCCGGCGGTGACCTCTGGCCAGCAGATGAGGGCGGCAGAGATGCTCAGCATCAGTCAGGCACGGCCAGGGGCGGCTGACGTCGGCGCATTGCCGGCAACTGAGAGCACTCGGGTGTTGGGACTGCCAGTCTCGTTAGTGATTGATTTAGTGCCGGGGATGAGTGGGGTTGAGGTAGCCGCGCCAGCAATCACGCTTCCTCACGCGACTGGGATCAATGCAATTAGAACTGTCTCTGGGAATGGCAGATTGTCTCAAGTCGATCCTTCGTGGTCGGTGGGCGCCCGCCTCCCATCAGTAGTACGGAGATTCTCCGCCAGAGGCGCTCATACCTCCAATAGTGTAAATGTGTTCGCCGAACCGCCAGCATTTAACGCCAACACCAAAGTATGGTAAGTCATCTACCGTCATAAATACCATCTGCAAAAAAAAAAAAAAAAAAAAAAAAACTGAGTGCAGTGGCAAATGCATTCTAAATAGCGGTTAAACTGGATTTGAAAGATCGATGTGGAACAGCCAGAAAGCGCATGAGTAGTGGATTTTGAAGCAGCGGACAGCTATTGCTTGTCGCGAAATGTCGGGCAAGATAGCGTTTCGTAAAAGCATACCTTGCGGCTCTCTTAAGATCGCTGATGGACATTTTCCATCCAGCTTTACAGAAGCCACCCTTCCCCAGAGTAACGGTACATGTCCACAGCCAACATCACGGCCAGGTTACCCCTGCCAGTCTTATCAGAGGCGTCCAGCCACCAGCAGCAAATCGTCATCAGTCACAGTTTGTTCGATTCCGGGCGTGCTCGGCATCACGTCAGCCGGGAAAGCACTGACGGTGACGAGCAGGAACGCGTGTGACTGCCTGTAATGTCGCGTCTCCTTTCGCCGCCCCGCGCCCGGCCGGGACGGCCGGTCACGGGGCGGCTCCGGACGGCACGGGTCACCGCCCGGTCAAGGTCACCGCCTGCGACGGCGGTCGCGGTCGAGGCGGGCGCGGGCGCGTGGCGGCCGGCCGGGGTCTGACGCGGCGGCTCGCGCCGTGCGGGCCGCGGCGTCGAGCCGAAACGTGACGTCTGTAGTAGGCTTTAGTTCAATATGTATGAAATCAATACACATCACTCTCACAGCGTGGTAAGCTAGAGCCGAGTTCAACAGGCGGGCGCCTGTAACCAGGTCGCGTTCGGCTTACTTCTGCGACGTAGATCAACCGCTCCGCCCTGCCACTCGCGACCCGTTACGACGAACGCGTTTAATGCTCTGCACTCCGCGGCGAACCGGAGCCCGACGCCGTGACAGCTCAATGCGTCCGGACGGCATCCATCTGCGGAGGGAATTGAACGTGCGAGGTTTCCAGGTGCTGGTCGATGTGATATGGCTTGCTCCGTAATCTGGGAGCTGATGATCCTGTCATACCGTAGGAAGAATCCTGTCATATCGTATTTGGTTTGCTTTTGACAAATGTTCAAAATGGAAGGAGCTGCATGCGTACGAAACACTCTTTTCGCGAGTGAAATTTCATACATGGCGGTCGCTCGGAAGAGCGCAGATCAAATTGTGTGTGTGTGTGTGTGTGTGTGTCCAAGCTTCCGAGCCTCAAGCGCCCGAACATACCAACCGACCAAGACACAATTGGCACCAAAGGGTGCGCTGACTCGGCCGACAGATTGTGGTGCAGATTTTGAAATGATTCATGCTGTACGGCACGTGCCACGTGGAGCGAGCAGGATATATGTAGAATTCAGTAAATCACAGGTACAAGTCAAACGGCGGGTGCTGTTGACCAAGACTTGGTGACAGCATGTGCCCCACTTCCGGGTACTCGTTTTTGTGATTGACACCCACGTGCGAACCACGTGGCGACCCACGGACACGTGTTTCGGTTTGGACTCGGGATCTCTCAGTGCCTGAAGCAGGGGCCTAGGCGGCAGGAATTTGGTGGGTAGATAGACCAGCACTAGGGCTATGCAGCTGTATCCCATGTGATGGGCAGTTTACAACGGTCACGTGCAGCGTACGTGTGCCTCTTTTACATCCCTGTGTTTCTTTAAGGCCAATTGCCAGGACGCAAACGGCGCAGTTTGGTGGGACTTGGCTGATGGTGGCTTGGAAAGGCAGCTGGGCGATCAGTTTCGATAAATTCATGTCGAAACGAGGATGCAGCCTGCACCTTCGAAGTGCGGGGTACCTACACGATTAACACCCCTCCTTCAGAGTTGCATACTGCTACCGCTGGGATGCTGAAAATTGGGAGGGTATGTATCACGCGTATGTATCACGTGTACGTGATGTACCGCGTATCAAGTGCTGGGATGCAGGACCGCGTGATACGCGGCAGTCCATAGATGTGGCTGTTTGCATGTCAATAGCTTTAGCCGGGTGTGTACGGGACGCACGTGCTGAGGTGTACCCGTTTGCCAGTCAGTCCCGGCGACATTTGCAGCCTATGCACAGGCTGCATGTGGGAATTACTGAGTGATCCTTTTGCAGGAAGCGCACACCAACGGGCGGTGGTAACCAGGTAGTTAGGACGTATGTTTGAAGATCCGACTGAGCAGGTTTGAACCCTGTCGGCCGCGGAAAACTTCCACGGTTTATAGTGCGCCGTTGTAATGCGCATTGACATAGCCAGGATTTTCCTCAGGGGGTGGGGGCAAATGTCGATTTTTCTCGTATGTTACTGGCGTTTGACGAAATGTATATGAAAAGCAGCGATTTTCTGTAACTAACCTCATATTTAACGCGCAGAAAAAAACGATGTTTACTTTTGCAGTATGATCATTATTCCGCCTTCTTGCGAAGTCACTACATATCTAGTGTAGACCGCTTGCATGGCACCCTGTCCCCCCTGGCTCCGTCCATGTTTACGCGGATTTCTTGCACTGTGCAAGTGTGCCGTTGCGTAAATGGTAATGTGACTTGCAAGCATCTTTTACTTATAAGTGGGGTTAGTGCTGGTACCAGCGGGTGCACAGGACTGCGTGTGGAGCTTTGATTTCGACCTCAAACCAACCGTGCCACGCGTTGGTTTGCGTGCAGTATAGCCAAAGCGAAAATCCGCACGGTTAAATGCCTCCATCGATACCCATCGGAGAACGGGTTAGCATGGGCTATACAAAGGTTAGCCGGAACACTTTGCACATGGCAGTCCCGCGTCTGGCTGGCCGCTAATGTGGCGACTGGTGTGACAAGATCAGAGATCTCAAAGCTTCTACCCGGGCACCTCCAGTAGTAACAGTTTTCAAAGTACTGACTCTGATGCGAAGCATCTTAAGTTTTTGCTCGATTTTGACCTAAGCTTTTAGATGAGCGGGAGCTTTAGCTAAAATGGCCATCAGCAACGAGTATTTCACGTTAAAAATATTTGATGATATAAAACATGGGTATGCAGCACTAGCGTACCCAAAGGGGACGCGGCCCCCCGCCCTAGGGCCGCATTTTTGTGAAAATCATTGCACATCATCTTCTTAGTAGGCGTTTTTCGTATGATTTCGATCCACACTGAGCTCCCCCCCCCTCTCAATCAAATCTTGGCTGTGCCCCTGGTACGCAGTAGAGCTGAGAATTCGAGTAGATTTTGGGAATCGGATATTCGGATGTGTACATTTGAATATTCGGATGGAATGTTCGGACCTTTCGAAGTTTGTGCCATTTCTTCTCGAAAGATACGATCAGAAGAACAGGTAAAAATCAGTCATTTACAACTGCATGAACAACCTACAGAACTTTTAAGATGCGGCCGGCGCCGAGCAACGGCTGGACGGTGGCCGGGCACAGCCGAGGTGGGGGAGAGACATGACGTCAGCAGCAGAAGGCGCTCTGATTGTCAGTCATGCTGCTGTGTAACCAGAGGTACAAACAGTCAAGCCCGTGCGATACGGTGCTTCGGAAAGACAAATTTGAAAAAGGGATAAACATGAAAAGCGTCCCCCAGCCTTGAAATTGATAGGAATCTTTCCTCTTGCTCCTCGCTACCGCGCCGTGTCCATAGACAATATGAGAACAAGGTCTAGGTTCCGATGGCCTTCAGTATTGCTGACGGCCATAACACGTAACACGCATTTCCGATATCGGCAACTAACGTGATTTTTGAGAACGGTCTTCGTACAAGTTTTTGCTTCAGTTCAAAGAGAGGAATTCATCGTGGTTAAGGCTTTGCTAAACGCAGTGTGTTTAAAATTTGCCGCATCTTCGGAACGAAAATTTCGAATTTTAGCCGCCAGGATAGTGTGTGAGGGCCCCCGAAGCCGCAGTTCTCGCTTTGATTCGGAGCAGTATATGCTCATGATAATGAAAGTCAGCATATGTTCCAAAGCTTATTGCAAGCACTATTTCAATTAATGTCTTGGAAGACCAATTGTTCCCCTGCATTCGTCCCAATAGACTTAAATAAAAGAGACAACATAAACAGGTTTGTGATTACTTTACGGTAGCGTCCAGCTTCACGCATCGACTTCAACCGAACCCGCGGATCTGTCCGCCGTTGCCAGACGCGGAACAAATATCAGATTATTCTTGAGACTACTCATTTCCCCACAAAATATCATGATCATATCCGTGCCACAGGGAGGGGGGAGGGTTCAGCATATCTTAGTAGTGTCACTCTCAGTATTGCTCTCATCCATTATGCTGCGCAAAAGCCAAAACAACGGTAGGCATTGCCCCGATTAACATTTCGCTTGGTTATGAATAATTTGGCTGATGGTTCCCTTCAGACTGTACAGCTAAATGTAAGAGTATTCGAATGCCCGGGTGACATTCGAATATTCGCTCAATATTAGAAAGAAAAGCGGCCAACCGAATATTCGTTGAATATCCAAATCTTGAAATCAATATTCGAATATTCGCCGAATCTGAAGACTCCTCCGAATATTCGAATCAACCGATTCCGAATCCTCAGCTCTAGTACACAAGGTTTAAAACCAGCACTAATGGTTAATTACGTGAACTACAACGAGAAACACAATAAGGTAGCAATCTGCTATACCAAAGGAAAGCCTGTTTGTCCGGCCGAAACAACTGAACGAGTCCCCAGGCCAAACCGGAGCGAGTTGAAGGCTGAAATCTTTACACGGCCTGGACATGGGCCCGAGAAAGTGCTGCGCCACGTGACGACTTGGTACGGTGCGCCGCGAACGCGTGGCGCGTGATATAAGTTTTTGTCACTGCAGAAACCAGCGGCACATTGCCATGGTTTCGGCACAGTGGTGCCAGAAACCAATGACAAATTGCTATACGTTTCTTTTTATTTTTATTGTGACACGTTTTTCGAGGCTTGGCAATGCGCCATAGGTTTACGAGGTGAATTTAAAATACTTCGCATAAAAGTCAAAACTCTGAAAACTGATAGTACTGGAGGCGTCGGGCCACAAATTTTGAGATCTCTGATGCCGGCATACCACTCGCCACGTTAGCAGACAGACAGACGCGGGGCGGCCATGTGCAAACTGATACGGTTAACCTCCAATCCATTGTCTCATGGAGAACGATAGGGGAAGTTAGTCGTGTCGATTTTCGCTAAACTATACTAGAGGCAAACCAACGCATTACACAGCTAGTTTGGGGTTAAAATCGAAGCTATGTATGACATGCAGACCTATGAACCGAATGGGACCAGCACTAACCCCACTTATAAGTAAAAGACACTTGCAAGTCATATTCGCTGTAAACACATCGCGCGTGAGACAAGCTTTTGGCAATGCCGAAACCAATGGCACATTACCAGGCATCGAAAACATCTAGAATACATCGGACAGCGATGAATGAAGATCCTCCATTTCAGGAGGTAGCTCATTTACGCCAATAACCAATGGGAAGCCATTTTATAAAAAAAAAAACAATTTTAGTGGTGGAACTTACGACGAAATCGAGTCAGAGTAATGAACAAGCGCCAGACTGCATATTAGAGATGCAAACTGTCATCCCGCTCAGGCCACATGTGACACTGGGAAGGACCAGCAAGCTCTTTTCTGGCCTCCATGCACATCAAATGTGAGCGGTTTTCACAGGCAAAAAACGTTGTTTGCCCGAAGTAGCTAAATTTCAAGTACGTTTCTGAGGTCGAGGTCAAAATGGTAAAACGCCGAGTTTTGATGGAGTGGACCACGGTTGGACCACTTCACTAAAACCGCCGGAAACGTCTCACTGCACCTGTCTCTTACGAGTCCGGGCGACGCGTTTGTGACATATGTGGCCACCGGAGCAAAGCGGTGTCGAGAAATATCCGCAGAGGCTGCCAGGAAGAGGGCGGCGAGGGCCAGGGTGACCAAAGAAGAACAATGGAGACGACTCTCCTCGAAGGCGGCGTGCATGCCCTCCGACCGACAGCAAGAGTTGTCGCCGCAACATCAGCAGCGGATGTCGCAGGATGTCTCAAGCACTGCCTCTGCGCGACAGGAGGCGTCGCCGCAGCATCAGCAGCGGCTGCCGCCCGCGTGGCCGCCACCCGACAGCAGGAGGAGGCGTCGCCGCAGCGGCAGCAGCGGCTGTCGCAGCACGCCGCCCACATGGCCGCTCCCGCCAGGAGGAGGTGGAGCAACGCGACACAGCGTGCCGCCGACGCCGAGCGCCACCGCGAGGAGCGCGAGGAAAGGTGGTCCTGCACCATACTAGACGCACTTTTGTGGCGCCGCCTGAGCTGCAGATGAGCCGACTGGCAAGAACGTTGGGCAGATCACCAGCAGTGGATAATGCGAACAGACGGAGGCGGAGAGTTTGTCGTAGGAGCGGAGCAACATGAGACTGTCGCCGGTCACGTGCAGCATTGCAGCCCGCATTGCACCAGCGCGCAGCGAAGCAAGCGTGCAAGCGCTTGCAAGTATTCTAAATGATAGCATGAACACCAAGCGAATGACTGCCTGCTACTTTTGACCGAGCGTTTGACCCCGTCATTCTCACGCCGAAATCTCGCGGGATTTTGCCACTCTGCCATGCCGCGGATCCTCGCCGGAGCCAATTCGCATTGGGGGATTGTGCGAACCGGAGCCAGATTCGCACAATCCCCGGCCACCGCGACGCCGTCACCTGCCTGAGTCCCATGCGGATTACGGGGTGGCCAGCCCATCGGATTTGTTCCTCTCCGGCCCGCTGAACTGGCGACGGCGGCGCAGGTGAGGGCGGCGTCGCCGGCGGCCGGGCCGGGCCGCCGCCGCTGCCGCCGGGGCGTGTCAAATCAATCTGTCGGTTCAGGTCGGCGGCGCCGTCCCCGGCGGCTCCGCCCGCCCCTGATTGGCCGCCGCTCAACTCGTTAATCGGTTGCCGTTGCGTTTATGAAACAGCGACGTGATAAATGCCCCGCGGCGCTGGCGGGATTTACGAGCCGGCCAGGAGTTCGACCGGCGCCGGCCGGAGACGGCTCCAGCAGGACGGCTCCGGGAAGAGAGGGCTCCTGCAGACACGGCTCCGAGCAGACGCGGCTCCGGTCGGAGACGGCTCCAGCAGAGACGGCTCCGGTCAGAGATGGCTCCGATCAGAGACGGCTCCGGGCAGAGACGGCTCCGGTCAGAGACGACTCCAGCAGAGACGGCTCCGGTCAGAGATCTGACACGGCTCCGGTCAGAGATGGCTCCGGCTAGAGACGGCTCCGGTCAGAAACGACTCCAGCAGAGACATCTCCGGCCAGAGACCCTCCTCCTCTGTCACCACCGCGGACGGTCCTCCTCACACTGTAAGGAAGAGAGTCCTCCTCACACTGTAAGGGGGAGAGTCCTCCTCACACTGTAAGGGGGAGAGTCCTCCTCACACTGTAAATGCTCCTTAAGACGGTGTGGTCTCCTCCTACATTGCGGGTATTCGCACAATGGATGTTTTCCCGTGCTGAGTGCTGTCAGAACTAACTGTTGTTTTTTATATAGCTCATGCTGTGTATTTCCGGAAGTCATTGTTTTTCCGCACAGGTAATCATTAAGTGTTGTTGGACCCAATTTTCCTGTCGTGCTAGTATGCGCACCGTGCTGAGCGTCTCCAGAATCAATTAACCCGCGCTAGTGGTCCTCCGTTGAGTGTTACGGGAGTTTATTTTCGTCACTTGTGACTGATCCGATGTTGATTGTCACCAGAATTATTTATCGTCACGTGCTGGAGGTCCTACCGTGGTGCCGGAATTAATTTTCATCCTTCGCTGGTGGTCTTCCTATGTCGCCGGATTTCAACTCACCGGAAATAGTGCCAGACAGGTGGCCCTCTCACGCTCAGCATTTCCCTTTGCCGGTGGTCCTCCTTCACGGGCTGACCTGCCACGTCTGACGGCTGCTGAGGGGACCGTTTGGTGCCTCGCCCCTGCACCAGGGTCGTCAGGTACTCAGACCATCATACTGCCAAATCTGAGTCATCGGAAAACCGCAACGTTTCACCTGGTTTTGTCCGGTGTCCCTCGCCACCTTGTTGCCGGTTTTTTCTTGGGGGGAGGATGATTACGGCCGAGACTGTACGCCACGTAACAAAACATGCAACCACGCAACTTATCGTATATCGACAAAAAAAGGTTGAGTAGTCTGGCCCAGCCATAACGCTGTCTGCAGGCCGATGGCCTCGCAGCAAAACGACACTGAATCGCGTGGATTTCCCCAGAAAACAGCCTAAACATTTGAGTGTTTTTCATTTTCAACCTATGGAATGTGCACTCCTCCCGGGGCACGTTACAGCAAATGTTAAAGATGTTTTAAGGTGATCATTATTACTCAGTTTTAAGCCATGGTTATCACCCATGGTGCCCGTCACTTCCGCACTCGGTGCCTTACTTGGGTGAAGGCCATCTAGGTCAAAATCATGAAATGAGGTCACTGAACATTTGGACCCTTTCTTGACCTCTTAACTCTATTCCGGAGGGCTAGACGGAATGGTCGATTCCCGGCAGGGGGGGGGGCGGATTCGGCCCCCCCCCCGAGATCTCGAGAACTACACATCCGATTTCATCACAACAAACGGCAATCGATCTGCCATGACATTAACTACATTTTTATAAAGACATTTTGAAAGGGGTGAATACAGGAGAGCAAAAATGTCAAAATTAGGAGTATTTTTGGACTTCTTATAACTCTGTTGTTTATGGACCGATTTCGATGAAGCTGGCATGAATCGAGAGATTATGGATAGGACTTTAACTATTGGTACACACATCTGAAATTTTGAGAAACTCATGGGCGTTCACAGGGTTTTAAAAATGGGAGGATTAGTTTTTCTACAACTGAATGAACAAAAAAGGCGAAAACACTTTTTTGGCTTCTGCTAGTCATGTTATGCCTAAAGAAGTACAAATCGCATTACAATGTTTGTATAATGTTAGCATAGGCGGTGCCAGGGACATGAAAAAGGGGGAACTGTCATGGTCACACGTTCTTCAGATCAACTTGTGGCCTTTCATCTTAAATGACCTTCAGTAACCTTGGAGCTGCTTAAAGTGATTTCGTATGCATTTAATATTATCTGTTAACGTTTCAATCATTTGAATTCACTCTGTTTCAAGAAATTTCATTTTACGGCTATTGCGATATTGGGTACGCGCACTGACATTTTAGGTCATAGCTCCGTGACCCGACCTGATATCAAGCTGAAACTTGATACACACGTAGAGGGAATCTTTCTACGTCATATATGTTCCGAGTTTGGCATTCGAAAAAAAGCGCCGAAATTATTGCTATAAAACCAAATTTTGACTCTTGACCTTGCCCTGACCTGGTAAAGCGGCCTCACATGAACAAAATTGTATCTGCATGTTGCCCAACTATCTTGCTATACATCCATATAAGATTTTAAGTTCTATCTTAAAAACGTTGTTTTTGGCAGACATTTTCCTTTTAACCCTCAACATGGCCAAAAATGGCCTGAGGTGCCTCCCAAAAACGTTGCCCGGCTCCGCCCCTGTGCAAAATAGAATTTTGAAATTTTGTCGCGGCACGTAGAAAGAACAGCTAGGAAAAGTCACTAAGCTTCGTGAAGCTGCGTCAAAAACCCTGGAATTGGCAAGCAAAAAACCTGAGGTGGGGCGGATTTAGACCCCCTGCCGGGAATAGGGCTAAGGAGCATGACGCAGTCGGAGGCGCTGATTTGAATATCAATAGTACTTTTAATCCCCAAGCATTGTGAGAACTTGTTCTGGGCATCATCCCTCCCAAAAAAAAAGAAACGCCCATTGGTTGCGTCTTACACACGATCTAATGGGAACAAGACTGGACACACATGACCTCCTCTGAGGTCACCAGAGGGTCAATGTGCGACTTAAAAAATGTTAAACTGGGTACCGCTATGCAACCAAAAGGTCTCACTGCACGTTCGTTTTTATTCCATTTCTATACAGCGCCAGGTATGGATATTGCTGAGGTAGGTCGCCCCATCCCCGTGCTACCGAAGTTGGCCAAGTGGCGAATGTTTACGACGGTTAAAAGATCTCTTTTAATAAGTTACTTGACGTTCTTCATTGAAAGGGAAATTTTTTTACGAACTGAGCGTTTTTCGTGCAGATTAAGGGGAGCTTGGAACTCCCGGCATCCTGGGATAACAGCACAGTCCTCTTCTTGGTAAGTAGCGCCCCGCTGACCACAAATAATTAAATAACGACCCCAACGTGCCATGGCTCTGCAATGAACACGCAGCCCTGGGTACTTGGTTACATTGGGCGTGCTAGCGGACTTGCTCGTGTGTTAAGACGCACAGCCTCTTAGACTCAGGCGTCCAGTCTGAGGCCAAGTCACGTGCCTTGCCAGGCACCAGTCTGCAGTCGTCTGTGAGCTGACTGCAGCCGGCCGTGAGCGGACTGGCCTGACGCTGACCCGGACACCGCCCGAGGCGCCTGGCTGCGAGGCTGGCGAGCGGACAGGGCGGTCTAACAGGCACAACGTGAGGGGTAGTAGGACAAAGAAGCGGGATGTAGAAATAAGCAAATGCCTATTTGGCAGTCTTTTTGGCGAATGCTTGGTAGTGGAATGCTAAAAGGCGACGTATAAAATTGGTGATATGCGAAAATGACGAACGACCAAATGGCGAATGGCCAAATGGCGACATGTAAAAAAAGGCGACAAGCCAAAATAGCAAACGGATCAATGGCAAACGAAAAATGGGAATGTGTAAAAGAGGCGAAGTGCTAAAATGTCAAACTACCCTAACCTAACCTAGCCTTACCTAACCTAACCTTACTTGTTGGTCTTACGACGTTGGTCTTACGACGTCGTAAAGAAAAACTGCCTCACAATCATCTCTTTCCCCGCTTCCAGTGCTCCTGCACCCATGGATCTGCATGGAAAAGACTACCTTCAAATTTGGCATGGTTTCTGGCATGGCTTACAACCATGAACTGCCCACGACTGGACTGAAAACTGTGTACATTTTTCTATTGTTCTCCGCGACAGCACTCAGCGACCGCCATCTGGCGTCGGGAATATTGTTAGGCAGGAAAACCTTAGGCGTCATTGCAATGGCCTTACTGTCACCGTGATTTCTCGTTTTGAGCTGGTGTAGCTCGTGTAGGTGTTCAATAAATTGGATACTCAGGCATTTGCCAGACAGCTTTCTGTGGCTGTTAGTAAGAATACTGTCTGCCGCGACAGGGCCGTCACATCAGACTGCGTCTCCATTTTTAACACCCACCAGAAGATCCCGACAGAAGACGGAGGGTGAACGTCACAGCCTGTCTGGCAGAGGAAACTGATATCTTGCTTCGGCCCGGTGGACTCGGCCAGACGAGCTCTGCGGCGGCGGACTCGGGCTGGTGGACTCGCACACTGGGGCGGTCGGACTCGGCAAAGCAGACGAACTCGGCCGGATGGCCCGCCGCCCGGCCGGCTGGCTCCTGCTGAGGAACACCTCCAACCTATTTTACTGGCGTGTGGGACGGGACAACACGTTCAGACGTTTCCTGTTGAGCCGATTCATGCCTTTACCGTTCAGGGCGATAATGTGCGCGCACAGAACATGGAGCTGCATGCGGATGGATCTGGCCATCATCTCCCGCAAGGGCTAGTTTAGCACAGCCCAACATCCACCTCCTGACACAAGGGAGCATTTTCGACGCAAAAGCGTGAAGTTTTGTCCGATGCCACGGTTGTTTAACGCACTCAGCGCCTGCGTTTTCGTGGTGTCGTAGGCCGCTGCCACCACAGCCCGAAACAGCGGCCCAGATTGGGCCTTGAGGCTCCCGGCGTCAGCATGGGTCAGACCGGTGTAGCTCTTCAGACCCAACAGCGTTCCTCTGCTGCGCCGGGCGACCCTGTCCTGGCTGAGTAGTAGAGTGTGTTGTCAAGACTATTTTTGAGCAGATTCCGGGCGAGCGTGTGATGTTTTCACGTGGGTGCACCCAAAAACAGCAAATGAAGGGATTTTCGAAAACGAAGGAACTTGGAGCCTGCGCCGGGCGTTTGAAGTTCTATTACTGTTGGCTGCAGCGCACCTGCCAGCAAATTGGTGAACTACGTGAGGACCTTCGGTAAATCGGCTGCAGGTGTTGAGTTCTGGACTAATCTTGCAAAGCAAGGGCATGCGTCAAGTCAGAATGCACAGCAGAGTTGAAATATGTCAGTTTTATATACATATCGGAGAGTATTTTGTAGTGAAGCGATATTTTCGCACAACGTGATACTGTTCAAAGAGGATCCGTCACAGAGCAGGTCGCGAGACGAAAGATCGGACCGCACGCCAGGTGAAAACAAACGTATCCCAGCCACCTGCGCAACGCCCCCTATTCTTGGTCTATTATTTGCCTTGTTTTTGCCAAAGTTGCAGCCTATGTGCACTGATAAGATATGTTAAAAACATTTGCATAACGTTGGTACCTTTTTAATCCGGGTAAATAATAAAATACTGATAAAACTTCAGAGGAAATGTACTTACTGCTTTAAATGGCAAAGGTTGTGAGCTAACATAATCGTTTGCCGTTATTTTAATGGGGTAAATGATCATACGGGAACATGCTATCAGGTTGACGGTAGTCCCTCTTTGCCATACATTCATGTTACTGCCGTGAAATGTTATGCGCTTCATCAACTATGATTATGTACGTACTTTACTAAGCAGAAGCCCAGATTGGAAAATTAAGACATGTTTTTGTGTCATGTTTCCCCAGATGCCTGACTCGCTGCTCGCCCACTGCGCATTTACATATCCACAGCTTTACCCAGAGGCCACCTCCGCAAACCGGCAACGTTCATTCTTCGTCACTACATGTCGATGTGGTTCATGATCAGACAAAACTACTACCGCGCCAGTGACTCTTAGAACGTCATCCGCAGCCTGCAATACCTCCAGAGTCTCCATCCTCTTCTCCAGGATATTGTAGTTCCAGTAGTTCAGCGGAACGCCTGCTGGTGCCATCCTGAAGCTGTTCTACTGGTGATGGCTGCCGATCCAGACCCAGGCGTCAGGGTGAGAGCCGTGCAACGGATCCTGGGGTTCACGCAAGGCAGAGATGAACATGAGGAGATGAGGCAATATAAGCTGCCAACAGTCAACTTCACAGCCCAAAATTATGAACAACTCATCGACTGGGACAGCAGAACAATCAGCCGCCACTGACAAGACACATGGAAGACAGAGATACTGCAGTCTCCTCTGGAAGTGGTCTTGTTCCCCGTCCACACAGTCTGTGGCACGAGCCGTGAAAGTGGTCACAAAGGCAGCTTACGTTGGAAAAGGTGCCAGGCATGGTTTCGCCAGATTGAATACGCCAGGCCAGGCTGAAACAACGTCACCTGATGTCTCAGTTGATGTCGAAGCACGACTTTGTAGATGAGCGATGTGTGGGCTGTTCGTGGCGTAAATAAAATGTGTCGCGATGATGTCTTGTTGGACAAAACCATGAAACGCTGAGCTGGTTTTGCAACGACGGCATATTACTAAAAATGATAGTTTATAATTAATTTGGCGTCAAATCGCCTTGGAAATGCTACTATTGGGATCATCTGCTCAGTCTAGTCTAGAAAATGTCATTTGTTTACGATTTCGCTCAAACAAAAATGTCATACAGGCATGCACGTAGCCAGGATTTCCCTCAAGGGGGGGGGGGCAAATGTCAAATTTTGTCATCTACCACTGGCGTATGGCAAAATGTATACGAAAAAGCAGTAATTTTATGTTGCTGGCCTTATATTTAACCCTCGGGAACACATATGTTTGCTTTTGCAACACATAAATGACCACTATTCCATATTCGTGCGAAATCGCCATATATCTAGTGTAGACCGCTTGGTTCGGGGGGGCACGGCCCCCATGCCCCCCACCCCCTTGGCTACGTTCCTGCAAACAGGTCAACAACAAACCACGCGTCAGTATTTCTTGAAATGTCCGCCAGGTGCGCATCGTCCACAGTTGAACTGAACTTCGTCGTCCGGCGCAGGCTCGAAGTTTCTTTTTTCATTTTTTTTGCATATATATATATGTAATCGTCTACATTTATTTCTATATACAGGATATAATGATATATATAATAGTCGCAAAAAACAAATATATAACAAATATATTCGTTATTGTTATTGACATATAAACAAACATATAGTTTCTTGTGCACCTAGGTAAAAATATCATATGCTCGCCGGGATCTGTGATCAACGACACACTCCACTGAGGAGTGAACTGGTGCGTTGCTCGCAGGAGTGATGTTGTCACTCCTTATGGGCCAGCCAGCCACCGATATGCGTCAGTACGTGCTCGGCGACCATGAGTGTTGCCACGTCCCAGAAATTGGGTAGGGGACAAATCGGAATTTGGGGGACAAACTGATCCCAAATCTTGTTTTCAACGGGAAATTGCGAAAAACGTTCACTTTCCGATCAAATCTGGGGAGGGACAAACGCCTATTTTGCCAACTCTGGAGGGGATATGACTCCCAGCTCCCCACCTCCCGATGATTACACCCATGGCGGTGACGCTGTCGGCCACAACGGAACGGGCTGAAGTCACATCACGCGCGAATCGCATGGCGGCTTCAGGCACTGGGCGACAGATGCGACAGGCGTGGCGATGGCCAACAGCCTGCCCACGCCTGGTTGGCAGTTCGTGTCATCAGGGGACCGTGGAACGCTGTTCATGCTGTTTTTACGGCAGGCGTGACGGAAATGGGCCGGGTCGGGGTGATCGTTTTGGCCATTGACCTGACGAATGGTGCCACAGAAATTTTGCAGTGAATCGTGGTTCAGCCGCGTGTGCAGAGGAATTTAAGAATGCCTTTGGCGCCATTCTATAGGAGCCATGTCGCGCTGATGATCAGCTGAAGGCCAGCGACGCGATGTCGTCGACGCTGCATCGCGCTAGCCAGTCACGTGTCTCAGCGAGCAGGAGGGCGTGCCGCCACTCAGCCACAGCCGAGAGCGCGCCTGATGCCGCACGGGTCCACCACTCCGCTGCTGTTCACGACGTCAAGAGTATCGGTGAGACGTAGTACGGCGTCAGCGGTACCTCGGAATTCCTCGCACAGCAAACCCGCGTAGGTGAAGAGCTTCAGTAAAAGGCTTGTCTACTGCAGACAAGGTTCTTGACGAACTGGGAAGGAGTCAATAGTAACGCCGTCTTCATGCAGAGTATATCACATGCAATTGGTAGTTATTGAGAGTTTGTCGTTCCCGCGTCGGCCAATCATAACACATGGTGAAAACGTCTGGGGAGGATAGGCATTAATGTCGTAACGTTACTTCTTTAATCGTCGTAAACGTCATGAGTGACAGCAGCAGGCATTGATCAGAAATAACGCCGGATGTCAAATATGGCGCGGGTCAGACATGTAACTGGACTAACAGCACGCGGGGGCACCTGTGCACTGTTGGGGCACCAGACGCGGATCCAAGGGGAAAGGGACGATTGGGTTATTGCCCCCACCCCCTTGAGGCCTGAGAAAGGGGCCCTTTCAGACTCAAAAGGTCCACGGCCACGAATAGGACCCGTATGAGCTTCACGGTGTCAGTAATGAAGATGTCAGGGGAGGTGCGAGACGTAGAACGAAGTAAAACACGTTGAGGTCGAAAGAGAACGGATGGAAGGTGAAGGTCGAGTCGCAAAACAGAGGGTGAAAGATCGGAACATATCACATTCACATAAAGAACATTCAACGTTTGTCCGCAAGATGGCGCCTGAGACCGGTCGCAAAACTCGACTGAGAGCAGTTAATGATAACTGCCGGCAGGGTGTTATATAGTCTAGTGGCTCTAAAACCTAACTGGCGTTGTCCGGTCGCAGTGTTGCACACCGAGGGGCGTAAAACTTCTCCTTCTGTCTTGTTGCACGAGTTCGTAAAGTGTAACTTCGTACGCATGGTCTGAAACATATTGGGAAGCATCTGTTCCAGCAGCTCTGTTCATCTAGGGGATAAGAGCAAAGTGTATTTAGATTAGAGATTAGAGCATCGATCTTCTTTCAAAGTGAGTGGCAGACGCAGTGGCTCCCACGCATATCAACGCGTCAGTTTGATTCCCATTCCAAGCGATGTTCCTTTAACAAGGTGCGATTTTTACTGGGGGCGGCTTGGACTAGCATTTACAGCGTATTAAAGATCATGTACAGCTTTAATTTTAAATCCACTATTTGATTTACATGACCATTTATGTAAATTTTAGGAAATGATAATCTGATACATAAAAAATCCACTAAATAATTGCTTCAGTAAGCATTAGCTGATTCGCGGTGTGTGCTTGGTGTTCATGTGACGCCAAAGAGAGCTAAAATTGATAGGTTTATCCAGCCAGTCAGCGGTTGTTTCTACACATTAATTTTGCAAACTGAAAGATGAAATATAAGTGAAGATAGATTGATATAATACCTCCGATCTGGGAACCCATTCATAATATAGTTGCGGGTATTTTTTAGTACAAGGAGGTGGGCACAAATACGGCGCAGATAAAACGGTCTAGGAGTGTGTTTATTATCACCCAAGGAAGGAATCCTAGACGGGATGGTGGTGGTCAATGGGACAAGAAAAAAGACGTGAATGGATAATATGCACAAGTATGTGGTGCCATGCTCTTCTCTTGAAAATCCTAAGTATTTGTGATAAATAAGCTTGCTGTGAAGTACGTAATGCATCATATAAAATACTTTGGATATACATCATGTAAAACATATAACAACACAACTTCACACCTTTGGGACTGTTGTATGTTGATGGAGTGTTTCCCGAATTTTGGCCATGTACCTACCTAGCCATGTACAATTTGCCAGTTGGGCATAATTATAAAACGATGCAAACCACAACAACTGATTGCTACAAACTGTTAAGCAACAGTCATTCATTTACAAATTAGGGGATAAGACTGATTATATACAGAGGTGGGCACAAGTCCGTCAGTCCGTTAATCCGTTGCTTAACAAGTTAAGTTATTCGTTAACGGATTCACGCTCTCGTTATTGTCGAAAAACTAACGGAGTCATTTGCTCCCGTTAAATTTTCGCCTATTAACTTTAAGACCGTTAATTTTTGCCAAATTTTCATTTCAGTTTGGAACGTTAACCTTGGCAAAAGTGGTGGACCGGGCTTCTACACGTGTGGGGCATTCGAGGGTTGGGGATATAAGTTATGAAGAAACGATGAAGGACGTTGACAAGTTTCGTGTTGACATGTTGGATTCACTGCACGGCGAGAGACGCCAGTAAAGGATCATGTTTAGTGCTTAGGTTTTGCTTCCACGTACTGGTGTAATGATGTAAATACATCATTGGGGTGAATCAGAGAATCCTGCCACATGCGATATTCCGAGACACAGGCCAAATAATTGCATCATCTATCGCCATTCCAGAACCTACAAACCTTGGCCAATAACGCCTCATGACGATACCTGAATTAACAGGCCTTGGACAGAAGAAAAAAACCATTTTGGTCAGTCAACAGGATTTCTGATCGTCGATATTTGTTTAGTGCAATGTGGGGGGGGGGGGCGGGCAGTGCAGTGAAGTCTAGGGGCGGCGAAAACGGGAGGCAGGGGGGTAAACCGTTCGCGGATCCAGTCACCCCATTCGGCGGAACCTTAACCATATTCCCGGAGGGTTAGACGGTATGGTCGATTCCTGGCAGGGGACGATCCGCCCCCCCCCCCCCGAGATCTCGAGAATTACACATCCAATTTGTTCGCAACAAACGGCAATCGATTTGCCATGACATAAGTTACACTTTTATAAAAAGAAATTTTCAAAGTTTGGAAAGCGTTAGATACAGGGGGAGGGGGCAAAAATATCAAAATTAGGAGTATTTTTGGACTTCTTATAACTCCATTGTTTATGGACCGTTTTCGATGAAACTGGCATGAATCGAGAAATTATGGATAGGACTTTAACTATTGGTACACACATCTGAAATTTTGAGAAAATTCATGGGCGTTCACAGAGTTTCCAAAAATAGAAGGATTAGTTTTCAACAACTGAATGAACAAAAAGGCAAAAACACTTTTTTGGCTTCTGCTAGTCATGTTATGCTATAGAAGTACAAATCGCATTACAATGTTTGTACAATGTTAGCATAGGCGGTGCCAGGGACATGAAAAAGGGTAACTGCCATGGTCACACGTTCTTCAGATCAACTTGTGGCCTTTGACCTTAAATGACCTCCAGTAACCTTCGAGTCGCTTGAAATGATCTCGTATGCATTTAATATTGTTCGTAAATGTTTTCAATTATTTGGATTCACTCGATTTCAAAAATTCCATTTTACGGCTATTGTGATATAGGGTACACGCACTGACATTTTAGACCATAGCTTCGTGACCCAACCTGATATCAAGCTGAAACTAAATACGCAAGTACAGGATACCCTTCTACGTCATATGTATTCCGGGTTTGGCATTTGAAAAAATAACGCCGAAATTATTGGAATAAAATCAAATTTTGGACCTTGAACTGATCTTGTAATGTGGCCTCACATGAACAAAATTGTATCTGAATGTTGCCCAACTATTTTTCTATACATCCATATAAAGTTTTAAGTTTTATCTTAAAAACTCTATTTTTGGCAGTCATTTTCCTTGTACCCTGAACAGGGCCAAAAATGGCCTGAGGTGTCTCCCAAAAACGTTTCCCAGCTCCGCCCCTGAGCAAAGTAGAATTTTGAAATTTTGTCACAGCACGTAGAAAGAATAGCTAGGAAAAGTCACTAAGTTTTGTAAAGCTGCGTCAAAAAGCCTCGAATTGGCAAGCAAAAAACCCGACGGGGGTGGATTCAGCCACCCCCCTGCCGGGAATAGGGTTAAGTACCCATAAATTGTGATTTCTCTTCGAATTTAGGTCACTGTTTTAGGTCCAGGCCAGACATGACAAAAAATAAGTGCAACGAAACTGAGGCGAAGATGAATAAGAAAAAATCATTCGACTACTCACTGTCCTCCGGTGGCGTGTTTATAGTTTCTAATGAGGTCTTACTGATTCACCACATGCTTTACATGAACCATACGAACGAGGAGATATATCGCCTCATTTGATAGAGATGGCTTGGTCTGCCGTGTCGTGGTCGCGAAATGCGCCGCCTTAACAATAATATTGACCGCATTCCGGTGACACTGGCATGACATCAGCTGCCTCCAGCGACGATGTCGAAGACAATGCGCTTCTTAAGGAATGCATTGCGGCGCTTCTGACGGATGCTTCCTCGTGCGAAAACATGAACACAGAGACTCCGTCAGTCGTGGGCACTGCAGGGGCGTCGGCTGCTGGGACTGTATCTGCGCCGTCAGTCGTGGGCACTCCAGGAACGCGATCAGCCGCTGGGACTCCGCGGACGTCGGCCGCTGGAACTCCAGAGATGCTGTCAGCCGCCGGAGTGGTCCACAGGGTGCTGACCATTCCGCTTCCCTGGCCCCGAGAAGTAAAGCGCAAGACGAAAGCGCAGCGGTCGTTGATCCTAACTTCCTCGCCGGTGAAAAGGCAGCTGGGAGATTGGAATAAGAAATGTACACAACCCAAAACGAAGAGGTCAAGCTCGAAGAAAATGAAGACTGGCCACCAGTGAACCAGACTTGGCTGATGTGTGTGTTCTCTGTGGCGAAGGGATGGTGGGAATTGGAGAAATTTGGCTCCAATGCGGGAAATGTCTCAGATGGTGCCTTGAGATGGTGCCTGCTCCAGTGGATACGGCTGGGACAGATTCTACGCATGCGACTTTTGCGATTGTCCATCTTGTGCTCCATATTCAGTAAAGTCAGTTCGTATTCGCAGCGAGGACTTAAGGTTAAGAAGCTAACTGTTCATGATGGCAAGCTGCCAAGTTTCATTTGGGAGATTCCTTAAACGGCTGCGGCTTTCGTGGAGTGAAGTGGCGTTTCACTTCTGTTCTGTTCATTCAACTCGTTTAGTCTTTAGTACAAATGACACGAGGTTATCAGCTTGTGAGCTTATACGAGCTTGGAAATTTGATTAGCCATCCTGTGCTCCGTATTCAGCAACGTCAGCTTGTGTTTGCAGCGAGGACTTATGTTAATGAGCTGACTGGTTATGACTGCAAGCTGCCAAGTGCCATCCCCCCCTAAAAAAATGGGAGTGGCTGGGACACTTAAACTGTCCGGATTTCTGACCCATTTACTACCTTAGCCGAAGATTACTATGCTTCATATATGTAGGGATATGGAATTTGGCAATTATATCCCCTCATCCTCAAACACATGAACCCAGAGTCAAAAGGCGGCTCAGAGCGTTGTAAATAGTCAATGTCTGACACATGTAAAAGGAAAATGTCCAGGCATGTAGAAGTGTTCACCATTATCACCACTTCGCCTCCGACCTACAACAGCAAGCTGTGTAATGCAAAAGCGTTGAATGACATATTTATGGAATCTGAAATCGTCTGACACATGTGGTCCAGAAACTGAACTGCCAGCATTGACATAAAGCCAGAGCGCTGCTGTCACGGCGTCATCATCCAGCATGATGGCGCAAGGAAAGGAATGTCCGTTTCCCTGTTACACGACGTGCAATGCACATCCCACGCCGTGATGACAGTTTAGACCTTATGTCGGCATGCGAGAAAACGCCTCACGGTAGTAAGTGAAGGATATTAAACCACAAGGCGGAGTCAAAGCACCTGCGTCTCCCCGAGCCGGTGCAACACACGCCAAACACGTGACGATGGGCCGAAAACGTTTACGGCGCCGCTCCTTTCCCATGAAGATGGTGACAGTGTCGCCGATGTCGCCATTTTATCACGGGTTTCCAGTCCAGTTGTATAATGCATGTTACGCCTATCTTAAACATCGTCAATTTTATCTACTGTTATTTTTTTGCATTAAATTTAAACTCTGTAGCTTTAATGGAGACAGCTCCATGAGAGTTTCTTTGGGAAGCATGTTTCGCATGTCACGTTTTTACATGTCGCGGTTTTGCCTTTGCCATTTCGTCATTTGCCATCTTGACATGTCGCCCTTTTTAACATGTCGCCGTTTGGCCAGTCACCATTTCAACGTGTCACCTTTTTCCAAGTCGCGGTTTAGCACTAGCCGTCTGACATTCGGCAAAAAGGCATTCGCCATCTTTACCTTTCTGCTTTTTGTTAGAGTACCCAACATAAGGTGCTTTTGTCATGGGGACTGGTGATATTACTGATTAACCCGGCACCGTCTCGGGTGTTTTTATACCCGCGACTGCCTACGTGGTGTCAAAAAGGGCACCCCCTGGTATCTCAGGATCTAACCGGCGGATCTCAACCGATCTACCACCAATCGATATCCCTAAGCCTTGCGATTCAGAAAATACTATGTAAGCCCTGGTCACGTGACTGATGACGTTACACATCACGCAAAACGCACACCACGACGTCGGAAAAACTGACATCGGTTCGTACATCATATCATCGGCAACAGTAGTCTTAGAGCGTCAAACTGGATATGAAACGAAAGGCCACGATCTTCGGCACCAGAAACATGCCAAAATGTTGAAAAAGTCAGGTCAAGGTCAGCCTAGGTCAGGTGAAATAATGATTTCACATTACATGCCAAAGATCACTGCTCACTCGCAGCCGCTTTTGTCTACGTAACAAACAGAACGGAAGTGAAACCTTCTGATGATCAGTTTTGCATTACCTGTTTTTAATCCAGTCAAGGTCATTCTAGGTTAGCTCAAATAAGGTTGCATTATTCTCGCTGACAAAGAGCAATAATTACTCCCTGGGACTCTTAACTGCGTCATGGACAGAACTGCAATGACATATCATGATAATTAAATCAGCTCTGCCTGATCCTTATCGGGCCAAGGTCAAGCTAGGTCAAGAAAGATAACCATTTTTTTACCTTCTGACTAGAAACAATAATTGCTTTCTGCTGCTACTCAACGGTCACCGTATCCTATGTAAATTCAGATAACCCATTCATTATACTTGCGAATATTACCATAAAAACGAAACATGTTCGCGCCACCACTGGAAAAGGTAAAAAGATGCATGCAAAGGTTCATTTATGACGTCGTATCTCCATGGCCTGTCCTAGCTCAAAAATGGTTTTGATGTCAAAATATGCAAAACGGATTTATGAACAGGTACTAAAAGTTTGGATGGGCTTAGTCTAACGGTTCAGAACTTATTCAAGAAAAACCGATGGGTGCCCTATTTGATACTCCCTCAAGCGGTGGCGGGTTCAGGCACGTTAATTTGTGCTGGAATGTTGCGGCTTTGCATAACATGAAACAATGATTTTACTCGTATATGCTCCGGAAAATGTAACCAAACAACAACTTATAACCTTAGATATTTCATCCATGCTGTCTGAGTTTAAGCCCCTGGACAAGTATACAAAGCGGCATCCCCGGTGGACGCTCAGTAAACAGTTGTGGGTGTCCAGTTTGACACTGCCAGTCCTTACCACCCATAAAGAGACAGGAAGCCACACCAGTGGTTATCATCAGGTTCAGTCATTTGAGTGATGGTTGGTGAAAGCTGTCACTGTGCCTATTGGACCAGATAACCTGTCACCATTCCTTTCCTAAATGTTTTACGTCATTTTATGCTTCATGCTTCACTTTTGTCCATCTCTTGCCCACCAGTTATATGCCCTGTGGGGCGCATGACAAATGAGGCCTACTTCGTTTTTGCTTGCATAATTACTTCCCCCGTTTATACATGCCTTAATAAAAAGGGCTGTTTATTGATGTTTTTCAGTATTTTACATCTGGAACATTATAAATCTCAACAAGACGTGCGCCTTTGATTTGGTTCGCGGCCACTACCGCGCGGCTCAAAGGCATGCATGGAAAAATAAGCAGAAGAATAAAAACATTACTCTCGGAATAGTTACGTCGAAGAAGGAAATCCTCGCAAGCTAACTCATTGCAAATGTAAGTACCTAGAATTCTGAGAACTGACCTATCTTCTGGTGGAAATGTCGCGATTTTTTGCGCAGTAGCTGCGAAATTATTCACGTTCGAAAACTGCCATGGCCGGACCGGGCCGATCAGTTTCATTTTTTCCTGTTAGGTAAAGTAATACTCAGTCGGATTTTTGCCTCATTCGCAGTCACAGCTATTTACTTTACGTTTCCTTTTTTCCGTACTAAAACCGGCTGAAAATACTGGGAGGCTAAAATCGCCTTTAGAGTGGCCCAGACAGCATCGCCGGGGGGTTACCCCTCCAAGAGAATGCAAATTGACACCCGGTCTGGTACAACCGCAAAGATGACGCACTGCTTGCCTCAGCCACCGGTTTTTTTTTTTACGTTAGTCCGGTGATATGGTAATGACAGTCCTTGAACAGCGAGAAGCTGGAGGGAGACTCTGGTAATGTCACGCCGCAGACCCCCCTCCCCCTCCATTCCTTCTTGCGTTGTAGCAGCCGTTAGCTGGCCCGGATCTCGAGATGTAAACTTGTGCCTGCCTGACTCGGTTTCCGACATGTCGGCAACTGACTGGTTAGAGATGCAAACTTGTGCCTGCCTGACTCGGTCTGCGACATGTCGGCAGCTGACTGGTTAGAGATGCAAACTTGTGCCTGCCTGACTCGATTTCCGACATGTCGGCAGCTGACTGGTTAGAGATGCAAACTTGTCCCGGCCTGGCTCGTCTGCGCCCTGTCGACAGCTGACTAGCCGATGTTACCCTACTTAGGAAACTGAGTTTACTTCCGCCGCCATGCTGTTCCTCCATCTCCGGGTCCGGGTTCATACGCCTTGGCTCAGCACGCAGAGCGGCGTTAGCTTCCTCACAATCCGGCAGCCACCAGGCGTGCAGTCAAGAGCTCATAACAAACGAGCACACCTGAGGTGTCGTGATCATCACCCAGATTGCAGTTGGCCTGGTTAAAAAATGAGAAGGGCGCTCCTACGAATTCGTTCCTGGCTGCGAATGGCGCAGTCGTGGTTTCATCTATAGCTGATGTACTTCCGTCTTCGAACAGGTGAGCATTCGAAGCGATATACGGATTCTGAATCCTCTGTAAGTCACGTGGGCGCAGTTGACTCGCACCCAGCGATCGTGCTGGAGACGAAGCTCTCCTGGCGCGCAGTCGGCGTCACGACTCGAATCGTCCCAGTGCCGTCCACGTCGCGAGGAGGCACGTCCTCAGCCGACGGCGGCCGGCGGCTCTGCCCGGCCGACCCTCCGCCGCCAGCCAGCGGCCCTGGAGAGCGAGCGACGCTTCACGTGGCGCCCGCACGGCCTTGCGCCGCCGGCTAACCGCTCGTGGACGGAGGCCAACTGCCGCCGGCGGAGGCGCAGACACCTATCTGCCGTCGTCGGCGTCGCCGGGACGACCCCGTCTACGGTAACGGTCGGCCGGCGGCTGGTGTCGGTGCCATCAGCAGCGGTTTCCGCCGTCTGCAGGACGCCATGGGCCGTCAATCCCCCGGCGGACCCACTGCCGCCCTCCCGGCCGCGACCCAGCAGAGGCGGCAGAGGTGACGCGGCCGCCGACAGCGGGACAAGAGAGACTGCCTCTGAGAGCTGAGACTGAGACTGGGAGCTGAGACTGCCGACAGCAGGACGCAGAGATGCTTAGATCACGCACGGCGGGACAGCAAGGGTGATGGGACCGCCCACAGCGGGACATGAGGAGTGGCGGGACCGCCGACAGCGGGACAAGACAGGTGATGAGATCGATGAGACGGTTAGACGAAAATTGACCGTCGTTGTGGCCTGTATAGCGGTGGGTTCGTTGGGTACCTTACCGTAAAGTATATCAGTGTAGTTAGCAAGACTGCACGTCATACTTACGATTATGCTATTAGATCACGTTTCCCCGTTTCTAGAAAACACGATCCGGTTGGTAGCCAGTGAAGGACAGCCCCTTTGTATGTTTCAGCAGGGCTTCGACGTTTTAACAATGACGATCAGTTATGAGAATGCCGGGATTTGTCAGCCCGAAAAAAAACGTCTGACTGACTACACGGTTTCTGCTTCTGAACAAACAATCAGTCGTTTTCAAAATACTATGAGGAAATGTCATCTCCCTGCAAAAGTGTCCAGCAGTGTTTTTGAGGACCACACTACAGGACAGTTCATAGCCGGCTACCGTTGGTTCTGAAGTCGAGTCATGCACTGTCAGGAGACGCTTGTCAGTACCATTTCCAGAGTGCCTGCAGCGTGTTGGGGTATGTTTAACCCGACCTTTTCAAACTCTCTGAAACCTCGTGATTTTACTGAGCACCTTTCATTGGTTTCAGCGTTCTGTTTCGGGTCGCCTCAGAGCCATTAGACCTGGGCCGACGGTCAGAATCATTAGACCCGAGTGACACCGAGCTATCACGATTCCGGCCAAAACCGGGAATATGTTGCAGAAACATCCCAGGAACTTTGATCACGGAGGACTTGCATTCGACTATTGTTGTGCTCACAGCGGCCGAATATGTGGGGCAATCGTGTGCCCGGCACGACCGATACTTGGCTGGATACCGCACCGCGGTGGCCCGGCTTGGGTCACCCCACGGCCGCAGGGCATGACCGCGTTGACATGTAACCTGCGCGGAGCGGCCGAACGTTGTCAAATACAGCACGAATTGAGGCGGTCTTGTCACGAGCTGGGGACCGAAATGATAGCCCGACGAGACTCTTCATCTTCAGCACTGACGTGACATTTATCATCACAGCTTATGAGACCGCGCGCCTGGTATCTTGGGTTTTGATAGTTTTGTTCTTACGGTTCTGATGGTTTTGAGTTACGGTTCACGGAGCAACTCCCGGCACGTTGATGCGGATATGTGGCGCAAGAGCAGCGGAACAGCTCAAAGCCGTATGCGCCGGAAATGACGCTGACAGCGGTCCTGGAATTTCAGTCAACACACTCAACTTTTCAGTCACGCTAATTAAAGTTTTTGAGTGGCAGTGCTGGAAATCAATACTTATACTACTCGCAATATGGCCACATGAGGTATTTGGTTTGGTTTGATTTGAAGGTTTGGTTTGTTTTGGTTTGGTTTGGACAAGTCATCATGTCCATCGTTTCTATAACATCCTTTACGATACTGTGAGACATGGGTGGCTGGCAGATCGTCCGGAATTCTGTCACAGACCTGTCAGTTTTAATGGTGCTTCCCATTAACGAACTGTAACGTTGTCAACGGCGATAAAGTGCACATGTCATTGACAGTCGGCAGGGGCGCTATCCCAAGATACGCTGTTTAGTTGGAAATGGACAAATGCAGTGGCGAGGAGCATGCAGAAAAAGTGGGGGAGGGGGGGGGCAAAAACGTTTTCCCCTCTAATATTAATGTTAAATTTCCCAAAAATGGGGACCATGGGCTCCCTGGTTGCCACATCCGCCCTTGGGCAAATGGTTTCGTGTAAGGCAGTTGAATAAATGGTTTGTGTTACGGAACATTTTTTTCAGCGAAATATGAGGATTTTCTGGAAAAGCAATTCATGAACATCGCCGGAAATACAAGACCAGGACGAAAGCTTTTCTTTCGTACAAAACATTATTTCAGCGTTTTGTTTTAGAAACATTTATGACGTGATGAGTTTCATGGTGACAATATTTTTCGTCCTGTTGTCCCCGTCAGGGATGTTGTCTGTTATACACTTCTTCAGTCAGTAGGGTTGCCAGCCGTCGTCACGCGCTGAAGTCAGTGATCCAGAGGAGGACCTATTCCGGAGATTGGTACCATATGCATCAAATGGACAGATCATATCTTATCGCAGACCATATCGTATAGTCATATCACATCATATAGTCAGATTGACAACAAACTTAGCCCAGACTCGAACGCTTGATCTTGCGACGAGGACTCCGACCCTCTGTGTCGCTGCCATAGTCGTAATCATATATTTCGTAACTTTTCACGAAGAGCGTGACTTTTAAAAGTCACGCGCCATGTCCGACATGCTCGATGTCATCCGCGATTGTCTTTCTCGATAGGTCAACGATAGGGTAACTAACTAAAGATGTGTGGGTTCGAGTTCTGACTCCGTTGAATTGTCGATCTGTGACTCAAATGGCGAGGACTTGCCGCAATAAGTCCTCAGGGCTATTGATCATGATACCTGACGACGGCTGGTGACCTCCCGGCCCGAACATGGAGTAAGAAAGAACACATGAGGGCAACAGTCCGAAAAAGTATAGGCATTGCGAAGCCTTTTCACCCAGAAATCAAATCCGATAAACATAAATACTCACGCCTAAACATATGCTTAGGCGTGAATATATTTCTTAGAAGCTTACCAACAGCTCAGATCTCAGGCAAAGTACAGTCAAACGAGGACTAAAGTGACTACCATATTTGGTCCCTTCGATCGATGCCTGCACGGGTATGATAATATCGCCAGTTTCTACGGAGTTGGAGCTTGAATGGGCAAAATTAACAGAGCGTGACAATGGTATCTCTCTCTCTCTCTCTCTCTCTCTTCTCTCTCCTCCTCCTCCTCCTCCTCCTCCTCCTCTCTCCCTCTCTCTCTATCTATCTATCTATCTCTCTCCCTTTCTCCCTGCCTTTCATGGCTTGCGATCCAGGGGGGTTGGGGGTCCGGACATCCCAATATTCAGGGATTTTAACATTAGGCCTATGACAATGAGTGGAAAGAAACGATCTGAAATCCCACATGGACCCCCTCCCAATATTTTTTTTAAATCTCCAGCCATGCTCTCTATCTCCGTCTCTCATTTCTTCACACCTCCAACTTCTCCCTCCATTCCCCCCTCTTTTGTTTCACTCCTCTCGTCGAAATTAAGACTTCGTTGTGGGACCGGACATGATTGCCAGCACCTCCGGCGTGCTGCGATGCTGTTCCGCAGTACCGCGCCGCCCCTGGCGGATGCTGTGCCGGCGAGCAGCCGGGCGGCCCTCAGCCGGAGGCGTCGCGTGACGGCCGACCTCTGCCGTCCCGGCCTCGGACATCTGCCTGCGGGCCTCTGACCTCTCCAGGCCGGACGTGTCGGCTGGTGCTACGACACTGCGGCCAGTAACTCGAGCGAACGACGCCGCCACCGGATTGGCCTGATTGTTGCGGCCGCCATCCGGCCCGTTCTCTCGGGGACCGCTCTGCACGCCTCGCAGGTCGGCCCTGATCCCCCGGGGACATCCGGACATCCTGCGGCAGCTCTAACACAGCGCCAGGAGCCCGGAGGCGATGAAGAAGTTTGAATTGGGGTGACACCGATGCGCTCTGTGGACGATGATTGTTGAGAGCCGACTGCCTAGTGCGGACATCCAACTTTAGCTATGAAGGAGGCGTTGTGATGTTGAATCTGCCGCAGGATTCTGCAGAATTTCCTAAAACCCTTCAAGGCTCGGTAACACCCATCGCTACCTCCTAACAATTAATCTGAACCCTACAAAATATCCCAAAATATTTGAGAGAACCCGTACATATACTAACCAAAAACAGACTGAACACTTTTGTAAACTTCCTCTTAAAAAAGGCAGAACACCCTTTTAAAAATCCTTGGTAGTCTGCGACCCCCTCATTCCTCCCACTTGCAGCCCAGAAATACGCTTCGTGGCGCCGACAAATGGAGACCACCTTGGGCCACAGGTCTCTCAATCATGGCCCCTCAATCGACGGGCTGGAATTTTCCGACAGCGTTGAGGCGTCCGAAAATAATTTCAGAAGTATGAATAACAGTTTTCTACTGAGTCTGCCTCAGATGCGGTATAATGTAAAAGTCGGCCATCCGCCATTGTGAGCTCGTTCTAGCACGTTGGTCCGTGCAATGCGACAACACGGCTCATTTTCAAAAGAGACGTTCATTGTGGGGAAAATCGCACCTGCACACGGAAAACGTATCCGCCATTCATGCCTCCAACGCGTCGTTTCAGCGTATAATTAGCACCATTCAAACAGCTGCCACTTGCTAAAACCGCGTGCAAATTTATGAGCAGTCCACCCAAAACCCGTTCATCGCCACAGCTCTCACTCACTCATGCCATCAACAATCGACACGCAACGCTGTACCACCATTTATTTGCACCCCGGACAAAACTCCCGACGAGAAATGTCATTCAGCGAACAAGTCTTGGTACTGCACCCAAAGCTTCGGACTTTAACGCTGTTACATGTTGGGGAGGTGGAGAAAATGCCGCCTTCCGGTTTCTCGCGTACCATTCCCGGACTTTTAGGAGTTGCTTCATAAAATTTGGTGGCTTTTCCTTAATATGCCTTTGTTACGTTGTGGCGAAATTTAAAAAAAAAATTGCCTCCTCCAGGAGCGGTTCCAGGGCACATTTTTGAGAAATATTGCGCATTCTGGAGACCGCGCGCTTCAACGTGGTCATGTACTATTTTGATGTTCTTTATAATGTGACGTACATTTGAAATGACAGAAATATTGGTAACCTGGACCTTTTAAAGTATTTTTGGGAAAAATGTTGGTCAACGGCAGATTCAGTGGCTTGTAAAACGAGGTACCTTTAATTTCTTATCACTACGAACTTATGGCTCATTGTATGAGTAAAATGAAGCTAACGTGTGATAACGACATCTTCATTCTAACTTTCGCATGTCAATCACATACACATCCTGTGAAGGGCGTCTCCAGACATCGGTATTCGGGTGCCTATTTCGTCCAGTAGCTTGTTCAGTGGATTTAATAGACATCTGTATCACTGTGATTGGTTTTGCTAGTTTCACACATATTACGATCAAATGTCATATATTTGAGTGGAAAGAAAAATCAGAGGCGGCTCAAGGGTAATGTAAAAAGGCGTGTCTTATTTTTTCTATTCCCGAAAAATTCTGGCAGGGTTTAGGAAAAAAGCTTTCATGATGTAATTATTGAGCCCTCTTTTCTCGTACCTGTATCAGCCTATGAGCATTTCATTATGTGCAGAATATGGAATGCGTCACAAATGGAAATGTTCTCTTGACATATAATCCCACCAGGTTCAGAACATGACCAAAAAACTTCACATTTTCCAAAAATTGACTTAAATTTAGCCTAGTTACGCCTATGATTCTGTTATATAAAAATGTGATGCTTATGATCTGAAAATGGGAAATTTAAGCCGAATACAAAATAGTATTCAAAATATGTTTAAATACGACAACCAGTTACCAAAAGTTCACCATATATAAAGTTATCTCACTTTTTCTGTTAACTGGACCCACACATGAACATTTGTCAAGGAATATAATATGGCATGTGACACACATGAAAATGTTTTCCAAACGCAAATAAGCTCGCCAGACTCAAAATATTTTGTGAAATAAGTTAAGATTTTCCGAAAATGTATGCCCCCTTTTGCGTGCCATGAACAAGCTTATGAATTTTGGAAACCGACCTCTTTTTAACATATGTGATAAACCTATCAGTATTCGGTACGATGACATGAAGTGGGACAAAATCAGTCATACAATGTGGTCAGAAAGATCGTATTAGTAAGTCGCTATTTATATCGACATTTTGACCCCGTATTGCCCTTTTCAAAATATTCAGCATTTCCCTTTTACAAATGTAAACCTCGCTACAGGCCGAACGCCGTCTTCTCCTAAAAAATCAAATCAATGGTTTTCGAGATCACATGGGGCAGAGTCTGTAGCCCCCACCCTCTCCAGCACTGAAACTACTAACGTACCTGGCGTGGGATTGCGTACCGGACAAAGGGTTACGCACCACGAAATAGGGCTCACGCAAAAGAAAAACATTGCCGAACATCTCAGCCGCTATGTGACACCCGCCACTTGGGAGGAGAGGGGCGGAATGGATGGAAAGGCTTTACCGGGAAGTCCGCTAGTCCCTTTCCAGTCAAGTACTCTGCGCTGTACTCTGCAGTCGGGTACAGCGCCCATCTACTGCATCACGGCCATCACACTCGCTACGCGCCGAGGCACGTACGATGTCTGATGCATCCGAAACATGTAGGACTCCACAAAAATTATGAAGTTTCGGAGCCACCGTACTTTTGAGCGAAGATACAGTACCCAGCTACGAGGAGGAGGACGGGCCCACGTAGTTTGGCGGCCAACTTCGCCTCCACGTCTTCCACGCAGATCCTGTGCAGCTGATGCAGCTGGTCGTGGACCCGCACTGGTAGAGTTCCCCAGGACGAACTCTGGACGACCTCCTCCATGGCTACGGTCAGGCATATCAGCAGTGCGGGAAGGCCTCCCCTGGAGACGCATACAGTTTGCCGTTATAATAACAGTATAATTATATTACCCTATTAGTATGATCCAGAAACGAAAAACAAACACTAAACCAATCCTGGGTCCCAAAAACGGACACCAGCATCTGGATCACAGTCCAGTATTCAGGACTGTCAGCCAGGGTCTACCCAGGCTCCACTTCAAAACATCAGGTCATCTCGAACCCAGGATCAAATTCAGAATTTGGCATGGATGTGGTCGTGGTGGTGACAAATCGCATGGTGCTGTTATTTCGGCCTTTCATTTTAACATCTTGCCAAAGAAGAACATGCACTTATGAATGCTCTTGCATACTTACTTGCCTCCCCCACTTCGTAGCATTTCTGAATGTCTTTTTGCAAAACATGCTAGCTACACGGAACCATGTATCTTCCTCTGATGCCTCCTCAGATGCTTCTTAAACGGAAACAGACCATGAGTGGTGGGACGTATGACTGGGACAGACTGGACATGACATTTTTACATGGCTAAGTCTTAGCGGAATTCCCCCTCCCTCCCGCAGGGTTGTTTTATTTCTTGGGACGCATGAAATTGTAGGAAGTATTTTACCATTTACGTCATTCTAAGTTTTGGGAGCCGCTACTGGTAGACAGAAGAGCCTGTAATTTGTGGGAGAGAAAGAAATTTCAAATTTGGTTAGTTCTCTGGTGTTGGCTGGTTCGTCATGCATCGAAAAATTTACATCATGGGAGGAGGCAGTGTCTGGTTCAGATAACAATATTACCATATCTTTCCCTAACAATGCCAGAAAATGTGAGCGAAAAATGTTTGACTAATAATTTACTTGACAGATATAAATGAGGTTTGTGGACGATAATCCTTGACATGTTTTTTCAGCTTTACAACTTATCAATTCTGGAAATGTAATTGCTCCCCAAATAATGTCACAGTACTTCAAAACTGGTAGTATAAGAGTGTTATACCGTCGTCTGAACTCTCTGTATGTTGGAAAGTGTCTAATGCTTTCCATAACACCGATGAAATTACTAATGATGGTTGATGTTTTACTGATATGGCAAGCCCAGGATAAATACTCGTCATTTGTAATTCCTAGATATATGACTTGCTTATTTCGGCAAAGGATGGTAACGTTCAGTATTATGTCAAAATTAATTTTCTTCCCCGGGTAAATAAGAAAAAAAAATCGTATGCCCTTTTTGATGCACTACAAGATAACCTATGTGCCGGAAACCACAGACTTACTCAGGCAGATATTTTTCTACATCTTTGCAATGTCACATGGAATTTTCCTTGAATATTATCGCGGTATCGTCAGCAAAATGGTATGTTTTAAATAATTTACAAGCCAGAGAAAGACATTGACGTATATGATTAATAACAATGGCTCTAAAATTGAGCCTTGAGGTACTCCCATTTTTTGTTTTAACCTGAATGAAATGTTATTTACCTTCTTTTTCTGACACCGGTCACGTTGAAATGATTTCAGCGCGTTAAACAGTGGACCAATGCTACCAATCTTTTTTTTAATAATATAGTGATGCTAAGTCAAATGCATTGTTCAGATCCAGGCATATAGTAAGTATAATTTATTTTTCAATGCGCAATTTAGTCCTTTCATGAACTAAGAACCATATAGGCATGTAGGTCGAGTGTTTCTTCCTGAATCCAAATTGACGGCGCAAAAAATCTGGTTTTCCTGGACGTAAAAAGAGAGAGCTACCTACATAATATATTTGTAAGATTTATGAAAACATAGGCACTAAGGCGACTGGCCGATAATTAGTAAAACCGTTTCTTTCCGGATTTCGAAATTGGCCTAACGATAGTAATTTCTGGTAATGAGGGAAACACAGACGACTGAAGACAAATATTAAAGAAAAATGATAGGTGTTGCAAACGGGTTTTGTAAGCACCCGACGAATTGTCGTTCTTACATCGTTTTGTTCACCTTTAACTTGATTCAGAGATTTAAATATGGCCCCAATTCATCCAGTCGTGGTAGATAAGCTGTTTCGAAAGGATCCATACTTTGGGTCAGTTAGGAAGTTAACTGGGTTTTGTCTGAAGGAAGAATTTTTCTTTAAAGTTCCAGAGCGATGGAGGAGAGGAAGCCATTAAATCCTTTTGGAACATCCTCTTCGCTGCACTGTGTATTGTTATCATCAAATAGAGATGAAAACAGTTTGTCCTGTTTCCTATTTTTTCCTTTAAGCATTAATGGTTCGCCAAGTTTTCTTCAAATCATTCTTGTACTGTTCCAATATGTTTTCGAAGCGCTGGTATTTTGCACTGGTATTGAACCATCTGGTGTCCGAGTTGTTTCCGGTGCTGCTCAGGCGAACAAATTGTGCAAAAAAATGGCCTGGAGGTAGTGAGTAAGCCTTTCTGTTATGGGCCAACTTGTGCTGCTTTCTGAAATGAGTCCGGCGTACCAGCCGCACAGCACTAACGAGATGCATTACGAACAGCAAAACGCTACGGAGCAGCATGGAGGTCATGGCTGTGTGTTCGGGATGTAAGTGGTGTTGCATTGGGTCAGTTCGTCGTGACCATAGGCGTGGGAATCAATGCCCCTCGCGGCTCTTAGTCAGCACTATTGCTTACGGCTGGCAAACCTCATTTACCTATCAAGTTCCGCTCTCATGAATAAGTGGATGATGGTCCTGAAAAAACTGGTCTGAACGAATGCAGGTCAGACATATTCCTACGTTTGGCTAGCTCATCAAATACGGCAATTATTGCTGGTCAGATATCTGCCGCGTGTCCGGTCCTTTATTGGACTCGTTTTTCGTCTTTTTTCTTTCGTGTTTCTGAATTTCGTTTCCTGATTTTTTTTCCGTATTTGTTTGTTGAAAGCAGAAAATTGAGAGTTATTGTTGAAAATCTATTTTGAAAAAAGAAAAAAATCCCGAATTTTCTGAGTTTCTAAAAAAATCTGATTTTCGTTTTCCGTCTTTTTTCTTTCGCGTTTCTGAATTTCGTTTCCTGAGTTCGTGTTTCCTGTTTCGTGGGTTGCTTGTTTGTTTCTCTTACTTTCTAATTTTCATTTGAGTGGTAAAACGTGGCGATGGTGGTGATCCCCTTGGGGACTGTATGATGGACCGGCCACCCACCGGTCCGCTCACGGAGAGAAGGAGCGGACGTCCTATTGCCTAATTTGCGGACTACATTGTCGTGAAAAGAATCCAGGTAGTAATGAGAAGTATGCATCCTTCTGAAGCGACACATTTATGAGGCCTGCAAAGCCATTGTATGACCCATATACAGCACCTGACAATCAGAAAGTAAACCTATCCCACATAAGCATTAAATATCTGACTGACTGTGTTCGAACCTGTCCAACGGAATGCGAATAACACGCCGGGAGGTAGCGCAAGCCCACAGCCATCTAAACCCAGCAATGACTGGACTAGAAGGAGTGTGTTTAACGACCCCCGTCTATCTCTAGAAGCAATGGTCCGATTCGGTTGATTCCAACGCCAAGCTTGTAGTCCTGATTACATCATAGCTCAGGTCAAGTACGAAAAAGTAACCATTTTCTCCAGGGTAGCCTGATGACAATAAAAAGCAGACCGGGACTGAAGCTTTCTTGGCGATATGTTCCTGGCAGCCTAATATCATGTTCTAAGTGCCGCCTGACTCGAGGTCATAAAAAGTCAAGGTCGTGCGTTGGGTCAAATTCTACCTCCGTTATAACGTGTAAAGCAATGCATGTTTCCTAGCCCATTTCTCACGGAAATTCTAAAAGACACTTTCAAAGAGCCTTAGGCACAGAAAAAAACCTTCAAACGGCCCGAATCATCGCGTGCATGCAACATTGCAACATTTTGTAGTTTCGAGCTCGGAATACCTTAAGTTCGCTAGTGACCTCCGTCTGACATCTCTAAATGACTCTACAAGTCAGTTTGCTCCTTACAAATTTTCATGGAATGTTGCACAACATTACAAAGGCTGATGTCTCCAAGCCGGTCATCCAGAACATCAAACAGACGTCGCCACTTTACTTACTAATCTGAAATCTGCATGATACCACCAAACGTCAAAGCACGAAAAATACTGCAATGCTGCAGTGAACTCCAGTGTAAGTTGTAGCCCAGTTTGTTGCCAGGATATTCGATAACTTATCTGGTCGTAACCAAAATCAGTTTGTCCAGTGCCTTTTCTAAACTGCATTTTCACTGGACCCGAAAAATGGGAAATACTTTTTTGGCCTAGGACAAACGAGCATGAGGTGAGAAAAGCTCTATATTGGACTTTCAGGTCATGCTGATATGCCATGCAAACCACAGTCATCACACATGGTAAAAACACCGACAAAACGACAGTGAAACAAAACTGAACGTCGAACCGCAAAACACGGTCACCTTTATGACGTCACTGAGGCGTGACGTACGACGAACCCATTTCCAAATTTTGTCCGTATGTGCGCAAGTGACGCGAGAAAAGGTACTGAAAGTTTCAGGACGCTGCGTTCATTCGTTTTGGAGATGTCTAAAAAATGATCCGAAGGACGTTTAACGTACCACTGTCAATGAGAGGTTAGGTTGGGGATCAGTTACTCAACCCACTCTAACTAGGAGTAAGCCATGGCGGAGCTGATAGAATGGCGGGCCTCTCTGAACCCTGCTTGGCGCGTTTTGCGAGTGTGGAAGATTATGTGGGATGAGGTATGCACGTGACCACAAGGAGCGGCTTGCACAATCATCACCAGATGGGTCGCTGGCAGGGCAAAAGCATTCGTGCAGCGCGCAACACGCCTGTGTGCTCAGGACGTAACTGGCGTAGAAATGGGGCAGCCCGTCCTGTAGTCATGAGCCACGGGATCGATTCTCCCGAAGTGCGTGGGTAACAAAAGCAGCTGCTGCGACCGAGTCGTTCCGGCGCCTTTAGCTCTCATTCAACAAGCAACTCCGTTCTGGGTACAAACACAGCCTCCCTCAAAACACCGTGTATTTCCGTGTCGCTCGAGTGACATTTGAGAGGCGAATGTCGGGGCCTCCGCCGAGTCCAGGCTTGAGGAGCTATCACAGAGAGCCATGCGTGCGTCCGCTCGTGAGCTGGGCGACGGTGGACGCTGGGTCGAAATCCAGAAGAGGACGCCGGGCCGGGCGGCGAGCCTCACTACAGGCCATCCGTCTCGGGCTGGTAACCGTTCTCGTCGGCCTTGTACTTGACCAGGACCTGGTTGCCCTCGCGGTCGGTGTAGGCGTACTCGCCCTCCACGAAGAAGGAGCCCGTCTCCGGCTCGTTGCCCGGGTAGGAGATGCCGCTGGCGCGCATGCGGATGCCGTTCGAGGTCTCCATGCTGAAGCGGAAGGAGGCGTCGGTTCAGCGCCTGGGTGGACGTCACGTCACGGCGGCCCAGGGAGCGGACCGTGGCCACAGGCATGAGCGGGGTTCACCTCTCTGGATGCTCAGGGATGCAGAACGAGACACGCAACACCGTGAAGTACTGCGTGATCATTTGGTCACAAAGAGATGAAGTTCTTAACCTTACACGCGCATGGCCTCGAGAAACGTAAACAAAGTGGCGTATTAGTGAATCTCACTATTTGCTCAGCGCTGTGGCTTGAGTAAAAAAAGAAGAAAAGAAACGAACAAACTGGTGCTACGTCATTGTCCAGCACCTAACATAGCCTCCAATAAACTCGGCTCCTGATCGGATCAGCGCTTCTTGGTAGGAGAAGTACACTGTCGTCAGGACAACAAATGTCAGAGGAACAGGCTGTGGTACGAAAACTGGTCAGAGGCGTAGTCTGTGCCCAGAGAAGCACACCGCGGTCGGAGGCCCAGACTGTGCTCAGGGATGCAGCCTGTGGTCAGAGGAGCAGCGCGTGGTAACAGAGACACCCTGTGGTCAGAAAAGCGCCGAGACCAGATCAGACGCTGGCGGTCGCTGGAGGAGACGGCCCGGGCAGGTGACTCACAGCCCGCATATGGTGCAGATTATATAATTCGTGGCCGCACGCTCGGCTCAGGGCAGGTCGGTACCCGGCGGCCACTGCAATAAGCCTGCACGAACGGCATGCCTTTCTGGGGCTGCCGGCCAGCATTGAACGTCCGGGATCACGTCAAGGTCGGCTCAAAGTAGCTCTTGTGAAGAGGTGCGAAGGCGGCTCCTTCGGAGTGAAAGTGATGCCCCGGATGCAGGCGGCAGATATCAACAGCGAGACGCCAGATTAAGCAAATGCTCTCAGGCAACCAATGAGATGGGATTTGTTCGCATGAGTCAAGCTCGCTGTCTTGATCGTTGCAAGGGATGGGCCTCTCTGCACACCAGAAGAGCCAGGTACCTCTGCTCTGAAAGCTCTTGTGTTTTTTTAGGTTGACGTAAGCAATGTGGGTTGATGGAACAGTAATACTGAGCTCTGGGGCATTCCGCATGACCAGGAATCCTGAAAAACCCCGCTATCCACGGTGAACGTATTTTGGGAGATCCTACACGGCTAATATTATTCATCCAACGTGTCGGCACTAAGGCATATTCAGGAGTGAAATTGCCCTAGCACTGTAATATCGAGAGCATAACATGAACTTCGTTTTACATCTAAAACTAAACTCTCTTTGTACAACAAGGATCGTTAAGTATTTTTTTTTTATCACTCAGCGCAGGATCAACTTCCTCTTGACGAGAACGCGACAGCTGGATGTCTCTGTCATTAACACAGGGTATAAGCGTATTGGGTGACCCACAGTACCTGATGAACCGAACAGGGAGGCATTATGTTTGCTCGCCAAGAAGTCCACTGGAAATGTGAATTTGTTCCCCACATGATGCGTTCCGTCACCGTAAGATCCTGCATCCATCGCGCAACAGACCATTGACGCTGCACTGGCCAGAGGTCGCCGTTGAGGTAGCCAATTCACCGATTTGGCCTATCAGCAGCACTTTTTCATTATCGTCATTATACTCGATATCATACAGGAACACAACCTTTAAAGCAGTGATTAAGGTCCTTTTGCTGATCTGACGTGGAACTAACTTTGGTATCGAGAGACATTTCACAAACATTTGCGTTACCTGGTGTGGTGCAATATGAACGGAGCGCAGAAATGTTTTATTTCACCCATATTTTTACTATTCGGTGTTCTTACTCTTGTAAAAACAACAACTGCTACACGTCCGAGCGTGAATATTTAGCGTCGTCTCTGCGTGATGGGATGTCATACACATATCTCGCCATACGCACATAGCTCATTTGTCCCTTTTTGCCCCTTTTTGTCGGTCCTGAAGCCCGACAGAAAACGATGGCCGAGCACTCACTCGGCCTGGTACGTGCCCTCCTCCGGGTTGATCTCGAAGTCGTTCCTCAGGATTTCGGCATCCCTGTCGCTCTGGCCCGCCGCCAGCGCGATCAGACACAACACGATCACCTGGAGGGCGCGACATCCGTGTTACATCCGCCACATACGCCATCTGGCAGCCTGCAGACTCAGGGACTGCAGGCTGATGCACAATGACTCAGTACCCTTGGTCACACACTTCCACATGTAAGGCATCGGCAATCGTACTTCTCAAGACCCTTGACCTGGTGGCCTGTGCCGTACGTACGATGGATTGCTGACAATGGATTGGTTAGTTAAAACCCTGAGGGTGAAAACAGTTTGTTTAAAGAATGAGACAACCTGCGACATGGACGCAATCCCACAAGGTGGGAAATAGAATCTGAACAACAGCATCAACAACAACGTCAACCAGAGAAAATTACGTTAAACTTAATTAATTAAACTTAATTAACATTATAAAATGTCAAAGATTTGATTGGGACTACAATAAGTATGCTACCTGCATGTCCGATAATAGTCTCTTTTTTACATTCGTCATGGACTGCATTTACGTTGCTTGGTACGTTTACGCAAAGGTGCTTTCATCGCAGCTCTGATGGCTGCAAGGGTGTATGGCAATACAACGAAATGCGAATTTCCCAGCTCCGATATATTCCGATTTCACTTCAAGAACGCTCAAAGCGTTGTCTGCTGTGAAGCAGCCACCTGACCTGCCTCTGCTACCAAGCTCCGGACAGGCTCCACTCACCGCCCTCATGTTTGCCGTGTTGTCGCGTGCCAGTCGGCGTCACCCGTGAAGTGAAGCGCCCGCCTGGCGCGGCTCACTTTTGTAGCGCTGCGGCGGACGTGATTCAGCCGAGCCGTCACGGCGGCAGATTTGCGTCGGCGGACGGTCGAGACGGCGGCGGGCCCCGGCTCCGGGGCTCCGCGCCGCCGCCGCCGTCGCCGCCGCCCTAATCCGATGCCCACATCACGACCCGAGCTCGGGGCTGGACGCCCTCGGAGAGGCCAACCCCTCTGCCGGTGGCCGGCCACCCGACGGGCCGACGCCTCGGCGGTGGCTGGCCGGAGGGATGCCCCAGAGACGGGGCACGTCAACAAAAAGAGATAACAAAAGCACACGAACGCAAAACATGGCAAACTGAATCAAGTGTGCAGCTTGTTGGCTGCGACTGAACCTTTAGCGCCCTCTTCATCAACGACTTCAGACCAGGGTAAGTTGACGTCAACCTATCACACTGTTGTCTTATCATATGTTAACATATTGTACTCATCTTAAAACACGAAGTAATTGATAATACGAAAATAGTATAGAAACACGAGGAAAGTCGTTTTCAAGATGTTTGTCGTTTGTCGACTTGTTATCCACTTGTCTGACAGGAGCATTTGCTAACAAAATCACAGGGATGAAAAAACACGGAAAGATTTCAGAGCATCCATGATCGCTGCTGGCAGCGTTTTAAAGTCAACTTATTTGCCCCGATTACCGAATGATTTTAATCAGACAAATGGTTTGCCCTTATTGCTGGATGGTTTCGATCGACCGATATGTCACGGGATCAAGTCATTGGACTATAATGTAAATCCGTGCGAGGGCTCAGCGAAAGCCAAATGCCTCGTGGAAGTTTTCGGCAACTTAAGCCGATTTAAATTAAGGTTTAATTTCTGAATTACCATTTGCCAACCTGGCTCGCCGTTTCGCGTAAAATGTTGCTCATCCTTGACGCTGTGGCATAATCCTTGGCACACTTATGGGACAGTTCTTTGTCATGATTTTCAACATTAATTATTTGAACCTTAATCCTTAACCCAGAGAGCAGGTAAATAAATTGCTCATGGCTTCACGCTGCATCACGTTCCAGCTGATCTCAGGAACCGAGGAGACCCCAAAAAGACTATGGTCAGTTGTTGAGGATGGCCGTGGGCAGTCAGTTAATGGCTAACCACCAGGAAATACACCGAACAAATGACAACGGCAATCTCGCAGGTGCACCGAGCGATTCCGAAGGAATTGCGCCAATGATCTTTACATACATACTTGTCTCACGTTTCGCTCGCGTCATGACGCTCTCGCGGTATTCGTGTGCAGGTGTGCTATACTTGCGGTGGTAAAGGCTAATCCGGCCAGCGATTTAAAGAGACTGGGCACCACTGCGAGCCGTGATCGGCTTATTCTCCCACTTGGACCAGTCCCGGTCTGACGATGAAAAACGGCTGGTCTAGGCCAGAGTTGCGCGTGCTACCTCCTGGCGTGCAGGCTCAGGTGCGTGTGCGGGTAGACGTCTACGCCCACGTAATGCCCCGTCATCTCCATTCCAGCGTGATTTCTTTAAATGAAAAGTATAGGACTTGCAAGACTCCTGGTTTCCAGGATGTGAATCGAGACACCTTTTTTGGCGGCCTCATAAGCACTGGAACGTTCCGGGTACTAAGCTACTATTTATTGTCTGGTCCCCATCAAAGCAATCATTCTTAACCGCAATCAGTGTATCTTCACTTCACATACTTCAAAGCATGTAAAGCGTATCGCTGAGTGGCACGATGGGTTGTGTAACAGACCTTGTATAGGTGTTTTATCCTAAAAGTAAAGCAGAATTGGCCAGACACGTCTGTACACAAATATCGGAGAACAGTTACATCCCTGTCTTGACGTAAATAGGGCCCAGCGTTAGCGAAGGAATGTTTACTGCATTGGAGCGCGGCGAAAAAACTGAAGGCTTTGAGCAGAATTCAGCAGCGCAAAGCCTGATCACACTAAGCAGACGCTCCCGCCTGCATCTTTGTAGAACCCACGGCTTTCCTAAATCGGCAGACATTCCGGTGTCCGCTCACTTGCAATGTCTCAATTTAGATATGACGCATATTTGACAAATGACGAACAAGCAGTTACTTTCGAATGCGTCGAATTTTGTAGCATCAGTTACCAACGACAGTTAACCCTCGCCCAACGGGGTGCGGGCCTTTCGACCTCCACCCACCGACTTTTGGTGCTAAAAAGAGCACGAACAACGCAGTGATATTTTCGGTACATTGTCTTGCAACCTTTGCGCATGTCCTACATAACTCAACTTCCGTTCGTTTCAGGCCACTGACCTAGGTTACGCAAAGGAGGACAACTTCCGATTTTTAAAAGATCTTCTACAAACCACGCCGTGCGATTGGTTGACCCCAAACTCCCAGGCGTAGTAGTCGGGGATATTCCAAAGAACTGTGCAACCTCCACTTTGTGTCAAGGCCAAGGTCAATTACCTGAGCTCAATTTATAAAAACTGATTTATAACAATTTATAACAATTAATATCAGCTCAATTTCCGCCCTATTTCTCTATCTCCAACGGTTTTGAGCCGTTTATTCGGCTCGCTGGTGCCTGAAATGCATTCATGGGCCGAGGGAATACGACTTATAAAAAATAAATACCACAAATAATGCTGGCCCACAAGAGGGGTCATGAGATCAAGCCAGGTAACACTTTGAGGGAACTAGTAAAAAATAGTCTAAAACCCCATTTTGATGATCCTGGGGTAAAAATAGGTACTGAAGTCGATTTTACAGTCCAAAATTGCAACAAGAAGCCTTCAAGCTATGAAATGAACCTAAGTCATCTGAGGCCATGCGAGGCCATCGTAGTAGACTTACCTCATATCCAGAAGTTCAACTTTATTTCTCTGGTATATTTCATGAAATAACAGCAGATCTAGGCATAAAAAGATCAAACCGAGTCGAAATTCAAATCAGGTCATGATCCCGCGCCAGGTCAGGTGATATCGCCGAACTTATATATAGCACCTATTCACCACGGTTGTGGAATCCAAGGGGTTTCATTCCAATTTCCCTTTCCTTCTTGTTTGCATTGTTATTAATCCTCGACAGAACACGAAATATAGCAAAGAAAATAACTGGAAGTTAGGTGAGGTTACAAGGTCAGGTCAGGCCACGTCGGCTTATCGGCATTGTAGTCTGTCGGTATTTAAAAAATACATAAATTACAAAAAAGATAAACATAGCATTGTACTGGTTTGCAACCATACATGGACAACAACCCGTGAACAACCTAAAAAAAACACAAATACAGCGAAATGAAAAAATGACTTCATATCAGGTCACCTGAGGCGATATGACATGCGCGTTATAAATCATATCTCATCGCAATGTACAATACATTACTTTTTTCTTGGAATACTCAGAATTGCTCTATTTTTTTAGGGGCGGAGCTCTTCTTAAAAATAGGCCAAAAAGCTGCACCATTTTTCCAAAAGTTCCAGGTTTTTTGAGTGCTTTGGAACGTATCCATGGCGGGCTTCCCGATAATATGTTTCATTTTTCTCCTCCGTTCTCACTGCGAGACAGGGAGGTGTCGAAACGTTTCCCGCCCCGGGTTTCGGCCGCCCACGCCAGGGTGCCGATTGGGCGAGGGTTAAAGTGGTCAGGGACCGTTTTTACGTTAGGTTAAACGGTTAAACGGTTAAGACGGCCTTGGGCTATTTGGAGTGTGCTCCTGACAGCTTATAATGTTCTATAACAAATCCCAAAATGCCCCTCTCACAACTCAAAGCATTCCTTTTGCAGTGCATATCTTCTGGTGAATTCTGGAGGTGTCCTCAGGCAGCTCAAAATGTCCCTCTGACAGGCAAAGAAGCCCCTCTTGCGGCCCCGCACACCCATACGAAAGTTCCGTGTGCCCCTGTGGAAGCTTAGGATCCTATCTGGTGGCTCAACGTGCCCCTTTTACGGCTCAGTGCCTCTAAGAAGAAGCCTAAGGGCGGATCTTGAGCAGCTCAGGGTGTGCCATTGGCACTTTAGTGCCTTGTTGTAGATGAAAGTGTCCTTTTCCTATCTCTTTGTGCTCCTTTGGCAGATTAGCGTCGGCGGATCCAGATGTGGACATCAACCAGGGGTCATGTCCCTCCTTCTAAATGGTGCAAGGTCAGGCAAAATGTGACATATCTCTGCATTTTTAGCAAGATCTAAACAAATGTTATTACAGTAAGTTTGTCCCTAAATACATCTTAGGTCGTGAACAGGCAACATCCAGGAGTTATCAAAAAATCGCGAGACTTCGGTGCGTTCCACGTCCCCCTCCCAAACTGGTCGCCTAGATCCACCCTTTCAGCTTAGGGTGCCGTGCTGTAGAGGGGCACTTTGAGCAGCTATAGTCGGTCAAGGCACCCTCTCAATGTACCTTCCCTGTATAGCCGCTCTTTGGTGACGTCATGTTCTTTCAGCGGCAACAAACGCGAACGGCCAGCATACTCCGTATGGCAGGGGCTTTACCATGGGGAGTGGAGGAAAGACCAAGACAGAAGTTCAAACGATGTTTCCGTGGGGCCGGTATTTCCAGCCGGCAACCGTCATTAGGGTCAACGCTGAACTTAAGCATTACGTTAAAAACGCCTTAGAGGGATCGAAGAGCCCATGACCACACACCAGGCACGTGTAGCAACGACCATATGTGGTGTGCTGACTACAGAGACAAAGCGGGATTATCCTAAGCGGTGGTGGGTGGCTGTTTGATTACGCTTGGTTGGTATGAAGTGCTCAGCTTTTGTCCCGTTTTCCCTGAAACCTTGCCGTGTTGTTAAGTTAATGGTACATGGTCGCTCTGGTGAAGGAAACATGGAAGCAGAAGCGCAGCAATCATTTCATTTCCGGAGGATAACATAGGTCGAGACAGTCCCTCTCCCATAACGGGACGCCTCATAACAATAAAAAACTCTTCAGATTTCATTCACTTCATCTCCGCGAGCCCCTCAGCCAGAATTTTTTTGGGGGAGTCATGCAAAAAAATTGACAAAAATGTATGGCATGGACAGTTGGATATCACTACAGCACTTGTAGTGGTACCCAACTTAGTGCTTTAGAAAAAAACTTCATTATTTCATGATCGTGGAGACGCAAAATTTAAAACAAAACCCAAACACATTATTAGCACCGCTACGACACTTAACCATGACCGCTAAGAACTGATAGTATCGCTCGAACACGGAAGCAAGGGCAAGATCCCAGGTATCGTCAGACTGCTTTCAGATCAGGAAATGTAGAAAAGGTTTGGTGTTAGCGTTGCCGAATTTTATTCTTTTGGCCTCAGTACATAGCTACCTACTTGCGACGCATAATTGCATAAAGGGTGCATTTGCTTGGAAAACATGCATGTTTTGTTGGGAACGTTAAGAGAACAATTAATGATAGGTGCTCACAATAATCCGATTATTTTCGGTTCTCGAAGGTTCCAAGGAATTTTTATTTTTGGTCCTAAAAAAGCAGATGCCCAAGTGGGTTTGTCCTAGCACGGACACAAGGCCCAGACACGAACACCTGGCCACCGGCGCAGACGCCGGCACCAAACACCACGAAAGCTGGACCAACGGAACGGACAATGACCCTCGCCAAGAACACCGGGACCCTAACGCCTCAAAAGCCGGGTCTCTGGCACAGGCGGGGTGCCCCTGAAACGAACACCATGATCCTGGCACGAAATCCCGGCTCCTAACATCATGAACGCGACGACCCAGAGAAGTACAACAGGCTCCTAGCACAACGTACACAGCCCTCGGCACTGCCACCAGAACCTGACACAGACGCTGGGTCCAGCTGGCACAGGACCTTGCTCCTGACACAAACCTTCTTCCCCGACCACGAACATCGGGCCTCTGACAAGAGCGTCAGGCCGCCAGCATCACGTACACGGCGATCCTGACACGAGCACCAGGCGCTTAGCACTACATACACCGGGCGCCTAGCGCCAAAAATACCACGCCCCTGGCAGGGTTTTTGGGCCAGTGGCATGGACGTCCGGACATATTGCCATTGGTGCCGGGAGCCTGATAAGAACACCTGGCCCCTAGTACGAGCATCGGACTTCTGGGCCCGACACCGGGCCCGCACGATAAGCACCGGGCACTGGCGCAACGGACACCGGGCCCTGATGCAGACACGGGGCCCCCGATACGCAAGTCACGAGAAACTTGCGAACAGCCCGTGTACATGAAATGAACCAACTGCGTTAATGTATTCCTTGCTTTTCAACTTTAATCAAGCGGACTCTGTTACGGGACGTTCCGACCTGGGCTCCCCTAGAAAGCTTGGAAAGGGCACGTACACTTGGATCCCCCTCCTCCCATCTGGCTGCGCTACTGCATGAAATAATACCACTGAAGTGGGTGCATCTCATAATGACGTCGAAATGCAAGGAATACACCATGCGGGTCTTCATAGTAAACGTACATTTACACTAAGGTCCTTCTGCAGAACTAAAAGTGCCCTTTTCACACTCCTGAGGTAGCCTATTGGGTTTTATGGTCCTCTCACCCAAGTGCCCACAAGTGAAAAATCGCAAAAAGGAGAAACAACGTCTGGGAGAAACAACGCTCCTAATAACGCATTTCAAAGTCTGTTCATATTTGCGATAAATGATAAATGTATGCTTGTGATAAGTGTCAACCATCAGTTGTGTCTTATCAGTTGTCAAAAGTCACTAAACTGGGTTTCTGGGAGCCAGATAAGCCGGATGTCGCTGCGTCTCCAAACCTAGATTTACACAGACACAGACAACCACATCCACACATCCAGACACGCACACCCACACACTCTCCCACACACGACCTGCATACATCACACTCCCGCGGGCCAACAGAACTTTGAGTCATGGAAGATTCGAAGTCTGGAGGATCAGAACTGGTTCTGAAGCACAGTGTCATAATCCATACCATACAATGGCTTTCATGGAAGATTGCTGGCTGATCCGTCTTATATCTTATTCCCAAAACAAGCCACCAGCCTGGCAAACTTTTCCCTGAATTGGACTTTGCAGTCGTCCAAAACTATTGCGATATAGCTTTTTTGCACGTCCAAAAGACCAACAGTCCTGTTTGGCAGCCAAGGCTTGGTGCCCGTAGCCACCTCACTAGCATACCATAATGCTGCGTTGGCATGACATGGCATCGTGTTGACACGAGATCCAGGCTGGTTGATCAGCGAATGGAACGTCTGTCTCGTGGAAGGGCCATTTTAGCCCGCTGAGCTTGCCAGATGTACCGACGACTCCCACGAGTGTCAATTACAGACCTTGACAGCACAAGTCCTCGCCTCAGCAGCCACCGGCTCGGTGGATGAGGTGCTGAACCTGTTGGCTGGCTCAGAGGACAGAGGTGCACGCTCCGCTGGTTTTGACTTTGACGTTTGCAGACGTCTTTTCCGATCAAACATGGTATGGGGTTCCGACTGAGAGGCGTAACAGCCGCTTTGTCAGCTTCTGTGAAGATATGTCAGCGTTCACCTGCTTGAGGAGAAAGACAACGTCACTCGAAAATCTCTTTGTGGTGGCAGACAGACATGATGCCATCATGACGACAGGACACTGCAGACAGTTATCATCTGTGGTTTGAACAATCGTTTGGCCTGGAAATAAATAAACAGTGTGCACGGTGCGAACTGCCACAGTGATCAGAAAAAAAACAGACGTGACCATCCCACAGCTACAGTTTGACAGCGTCGTCCCAGGTGAAGGCCATTGGCTGTGATTGAACTGAACGCTAAACATCGCAGCCTGTCGCAGAGAGGGATAGAGCGGGAAAGATTTCTTTAATTTAACCATGCTAAGGTTGTTAAATTTTATCTAAAGGTTTCACATTACCAGTGCATAGGGTGGGCTCAGCTGTTTGCATGAATGTCACACTGGTCATTTTCGCCAAAGACGAATTAGTCGAAAAGTCCGATGGACAGTTGCTTCAAAGAAGGGAATTAGGACGTTAGCAAAAATAAGATCACTGTTGTGTTCTGCGCCTTGCATTCTAACATGCTGATTTGTACATTCCATTCTGTTCATTCCACAGTGTGGTGTGATTGCTGTATGTCATTCATTCTCTACACCTGTTCCATTGGCCTCCTTCAAAGTATCGGACTCACCGCGTCCGACAGTGTGGCCGTTTTAACATTTTAGCCATTAAAACATTGCGGCAAAAAAGTCCTATGAGCATTTGTTTTGTACAGGCGCATTAGGAGGCCAGGAATGAAATTAAGTACACCGCTGATGTTCGGCTGCTTGTATTCTGCGGCGTGATTCACGTTTTTCCGGATCGTTTTCCAGACCCATCCCAGCAGGCTATTTTAGACAATCCAAATCACAGCGTCGGACGGTTTAAATGTACTAGCTATCCTATGTGGTTCAGTGCATAATGACAAACACCCCAAAAGGTCAACGACCAACCAGGCTTTCCCAAGCAAATTCCGAGAAATCGTGGATAGCAATCGGCACTACAAGCTGGTGTGCACTTCTTGTCTGTGCATTGAGTAACAGAGATCCCCGATACGCCGAAAGCACGGGAGGGTCTTCATTTGCAACGAGATCAAGTATTTTATTTCATTTGGAAGTGCATCTGGATTACTTGAATTGCTGTTTGTGTGCCAAACTTTTGCCAGTTTTCCATCGGAATCAGAAGTGACTGCGGAATGGATTTTGTTTCAGCCAGAATCTGAGTCGGAATCCATTTCGCTGGTGAGTACGGGAATCAGAGTCTGAGCTGAACCGTACGCTTGTTTACAAAATCAGAATTGGAAACGATTCTGATGGCTAAGTATGACTTCAAAGTTGCAGCTGAATAAACATGAAAACGGCTCAGAATTTTTTCCTAGAAAAATGGTATCCAGGCAACTTCACAACTCGACAGGTAACACATTTAGGTACGTCGGATTTCTTTACATGGAAATGAATTTAATGAAAGGTGTGCTGTGCTACTGTGTTCGTGTTTTTGTCCGCGTTCTGCTTATTTCTGATGGCGTGAGATAAAACGCGATAAAGTATTTACTGTAAATGGAACATTCATATGCATTTTTCCAGAAATATATCGATGTTCACATATATCTATATTTTACCTATGTTTTCTACATCTATATCTATATCTATATTTACATAATATCTATATCTGTATATTATATCTATATTTATATATAGATATATTTTACCTATCTAGGGTATTCCACGACAGATCGACAAGGGGGTGGCATCCTCATGCCTCAGATCGATACCAGAATTCCAAAATCGGCGTCTAAGATTGTCTTATGCGCTGCATCCACTTGTGCAAATTTTAGTTGGGTAAGGTCCAAGGTCCAGGAGTTACAGCTTCCTGCTGTTCTGTGAGGTCATACCTCTAGGATTTATTCGATGACCGATAATTACGTGAAACATTGTTCTAAATACAAATATTCGGACACTTGTGAACTCAGAAAGGTTAAAAAAGAACCGTTCCTGATAAGACATTTTACATATGATAAGTAATAAAGAATTAAGGCCTTGCCTCATGTCACGTTACCTCTATTGACCTCGATGCCCGTGAAAATGCTTTTTTTTCGGCATGGAAGGCCCACATTTCGGCTCGATATATATCGAACAAAAAAATAGCGTTTTTGAAATAAATACTCATTTTGGGAGTGCAAAATTCAACATATTTGAAGGCTCTCAAGACCACGTTAATCATATTAAGAGCTAAGAGAGTTACGGAAATGAGAATGACACCAGTCGAAAGCTCGCCAAATGCTATCGGGATTGAACGCATATTAAATGACGCTCAGTTAGTAATCTAGGGTCAAAAGGTCACACAAGATTATGTCATGGCATTCAAAATCCGTGAGCAATAAAGGCGAAAGTGACTTGATGTATAAATGTAGACTGGTCTTGAGTACTTCACAATCCAAGAAGGTTGATAAGCGTTTTTTTCATAGCCAAAAAGTACCGATCTACTCCTCAGTTTACGCCAAGTCAGGCCAACAACCACTGGAATGCAACATTCATTCATACCGAGACTGGCACGCAACTGCCGTATCAGAATGTTTGGCCAGCTGCGGCGACTTCTATCGGAAAAAGACTAATACAGGTTATCTTAGGTCATATCAGGCCAACTAAGGTCATGTATTACAATATTCGTATCTCGTGAATGGACAAATATTTCATTTGATAGTTAAAATAACGCTGATGTGTTCTTGCGTGACATGGAAGTCAAGGAATGGTCAAGTCATGTCAGGTCACGGACGATATCAGGCAAAATATATCTGTCTCGTTCAAAAAATTACGATGCCGATATACAGAACGAGACAATGAAATACGTCTGAGATCATAAATATAGCCCAAAGCCCGTAAAACGAGAGCTTTTGCGGGCAATGCCATAAACACTAAGAGGTCAAATGAATAATAATGCGTATCCCAGAAACACATGAAGTAACCATGTAAAAATTATTCTATACGTTGCCTTGAAACCATTCAAACGACTACATGGCGTGCTAAGTGACAAGTGCATTTGAAACGACGTCATGTCATGTCAGGTCGCACAAGGCCATGACATTTTAAAACCCTCACGAGCATAAACTGAAACATACACTTATCATGCCTCACCAGAAGAGAATGGCAAATGCATTTCCTACCCGTTCTGTGGCACAGTGATCTTTCAAACGAGACAAACACATTTGGCCCGCTATCGTCCTTGAGCTGATCTGACCTAACCTATCCTTTACTTACACGCTATTCAAGAACACGTCAGCATGATTATAGCTATCAAATGGCGTTTGTTTAATATTCCCACCTTTAACCAATACGAATACAATACACGAATGCACATCGTGACACAGACTCCCCATTGTGAAAACGGCCACCGCTCGCCGTACCGTTCTACGTACCTCTAGGAGGTGACGGCAGCCGGCAAATGTTGGAAATGCTGGTTTTCTGTCCCCGCTCGTTGGCTCAGAAACGGCTTCACTTGTGATCCGGGTCCATCACTAACAACGCTGGCAAGAAAAACAAATATCTTTTTCAGGCGATACTGTCTTTGTGCGTCTGTTTCAAGAAGCACGGGATAGCACTTCTTCCAGATACACTTCTGAAACGCTGAAATACTTGGTCATTGATGAGAATGGATTGAATAAGATAAGTAATAAACATAACTGTCTACAGTCTCTTACCCCACTTGAAAAGGAAACGGTAAAAATCCGCATACTCGAAGTTGTCACTGTTCCACACGACGACATAAACGTAGCTGTCATTGTTCCACACAATGACAACTACGTTTTCTACACGAAAATGTCTCCAAGAAATGGCATAGCCAAGGTGGGAACAGCTGTGGCCAGTTCCCCCCCCCCCCCTGACGCCAAGGACAGCCCTTTTCGGCGCATAAAGCATGTCGAAAAGATTTCATGCTTGGAGTGGCAAATGTGGACTAAGTGCTTCTACTCCTTGTTTGCAGAGGGCACTTGTGGTCGAAGAAATCCCACCACGTACCGGGCACGCAGAAGTCAAGTTCTAGCTGTACGATGACCACGCCTCTACTTTTGAACACTGTCAGTCTACACATGGCACAAAAGTTGTCAATTTCTACACCACGCGAGCACTCAAACCTGTCGGGATCCGGCCTGCAATGTTTTGTCATGACATCGCCTCCCGTCTGCCCCTATAGAACCAGATTTGTGAGCGATGCTATCTTGTTTCTTGTCAATCGAGAGGATGCTGGCATTCTTCCTCGAAGCCGACCAGCCTGCAGTCTTACCGTGGTGTGATATGTCTGCGAGCCTGAGCCTCATGTCATGTTTGATCGGAAAAGAGCTCGGCGAATGTCAGACAAACACCGCGGCACATGTGGATGTCCTGTGCAGCCGAGCCAGCCCAGAGGCTCGACACCCCATCCACCGAACCGACGGCTGCTGAGACGATCCACCGGCACGTGGGTCGTCCGGGCTTTGTCCTTGTCACTCGGGAGAGCTGCCGGTTCATCTGGTAAGCTCAGCAGGCTAAACTGGCTCTTCTACGAGACAGCGTTCCATTCGCTGATCAGCCAGCCTGGATCTCGTGTCAACAGGATACCATGCCATGCCAACGCAACATTATGTTACGCTAATGAGATGGCTTCGGGCGCCAGACCTTGGCTGCTAAACATGATGTTAACCTTCAGGACGTCAAAAGTAGCTACACCACGACAGTTCTGGACGACTGGGGTCAAAGTAACGAACCGAGGTCACTGACCTTTTCTACCTGCGATTGGTCTCGCAGGGGTCCTGAAGGACTAGGAGGTGCATGGTCGCATGGCTATAGTAACTTCCGTTCCTGGCATTGTCAGAAGTCGCTCTCGGGACCTTTGAAAGGGTGTCATGGGTACACCCCATACCACACTTCAGTACAATAGGTGCCAATAGAAACTGCAGTCCACCAACATGGCGTTATTTGAAGTCATCTACTCTCTATAGGACCTGACAGAAACCTGAATTCACCGACGTGATGCCATTTGGAGTCATCTGTAAGATTGCGTGTGATTTCGACTGGCTTTGTGCGCCGTAAACGTTTGGTTGTGTATCGCAGAAAGTTTACCATTATAAAGAATTTGTTTCTGACATTTTCTTAACGGGATTTTTCTAAACATGTTTTCATGCTTCTCATATATTTCATGTTTTTAATTTCGCCGTTTACGAGGTTCTTTTACTGGTGGATGTTACTTTCTTCACGTTCTTTCTTACTTTCAGACAAGCAATGATTGTCATGCCTGACACTGTTATTAACCAAGGGTGTTGATGGACCTGTGATTATCGATTACAATTGTTAGCCTTCACCTTGTTGACACCATCTACCATCTATCAAGCGGACCCCAGGAAACTTTGATGTTCCGGGGAAGAACATCGCTAGTAAGTCACATTTGCTGTAAGAGACGAATGTGCATGGCGGATATGACTGATGAAATCCAAAAGTTTATCGCTCAGATTTTCTTACTTGATGATTTCATCAACACCACGCATAAAAAAACTGACCTTGGGTTCAACAGGTCTCTACGAGCTAAGTCCGCTCCCCTTCGAAAATGGATACGGATCAAACAAGTACAGAAAAACAATGGTGCCGTTAGATAAACACCGCGCCAAACTTTTCGACTGTGACAATCTTTAGAGGCAAGTCCCGTGGGCAGCGCCACCAAAGTCCTGATCTCAGAGCCGTGGTCGGGCTGTAAAAGCCTTTATATCGTCGGAAAACACCTCTCAAAGCAAGTGAACCAGGCTCGAGTTTCGTACCTTCCAACAGGAATGGACCGCGTTCCCTGATGGCTGACACTAATCAGGGTTCAAGGCGGCCACAGGGGCCATGAAATCCGTTTACGTACCTTCTCATCAGCGTTACTCTGGGAGAGCTTTCTCGTCGCCAGCGCGTGCACCAGACCCGAGGCGGTAACGTTCACTGCAGCGATCTTTGTATGGGGTGATTCAGCTCCCTGAACCAAATCTCCGTTACAATCCGTCGTTTGGTGATGTGCAGACACGTGATCTGATAGCAGTGGGTTTATTTTTCCCCGGACCACAGTTGGGTATTTTTTTGCTCCTGAAATCTTCTACCTGGCATAATTCAGAGCTCACTAGTCTCTTTCCGGGTAATGGATACACGTGCAGCGGTGTCGATCCATGAACGCGAAATGTTCCGGATTAGAAGCTGACGGTGAAAGCTGAAGGTAACAAAGGGTGATGACATCACAACGTTTCATTTCCGTTTCAAGTTTGAGCGAATTGGACAAACAAACAACATCCTAATATGTAATCAACTTTAGTGAATGAAACCGCACTGATGACAAATAATGTGCTGGTACATTTTTTGTGTCCCTTTTGATCCAACGGGTACTCGATCGATTTCTTTTAAGGACCAATGAGACTTGCTTAGTTTAAGTGCATGTTTGAGGTTTAGGCCCAACAATAAGAACTTTCCCTGTGTCCCCGTTCCAAATCCATTTATCGACCGCGGTTTTAATGTTACAGAATGTCACACAACATTAAATGATGTCGCACATGATGACCTCTAAAACGGGTTCATGCTGCTCACAGGTCGCCGGTGGCCTCCTCCATATCTTAGCCCTGGTCGCTTACAGGGCAGCAGTTATTCTCGTTAGTGGCCAGTTAGAGCTCCTTTGCTGCAAAGAGAGAGCATAATGACCTATAAAAATGGCCCACGCTTCTCACAGGCCATCAATGCCCCTTTGACGGAACAGGGGCTCCTGAATTGCCCGGTGGAAGCTTCTTTACAGGGCAGTATGGACCTCTGTACACGACAGCAGCTGCAAGGGTTTTCTTGCAGACGTGCATAGGCCCTTTTATGGCCCATGCCTGGGAAACTTTAGCCTGGGGAACTTTAAAAGGTCCTCTCCAGTCTACAGGGCCTACAGGTCTGTCTGCAGGACTGCAGGGGCCCCTCTACCTGCCGGCAGCGACTCCTTTTACAATGCAGCTGAGAGCCCCCATACGGGCTGGAAGATTGCTGATATGAGGCTCTGTACGAGTCAGAAACAGAATCCCTCCAGAGGTGAGTAGGGGACAATCTGAATGCTCGTAGGCAGACCCTCTTTAGTCTATCGCAACCTCTTTAGAGACCAACAGGTTACCCTTTAGACACTTGCAGAGGGCCTTTACAGGCCGGCAGAGGCCCATATACAGGTCCTTAGGCGTACTTTACAGGTCAGCAGCAGAGGGCGTCTCTACAGCCCAACAGGGGGCCCCTCTATGGGCCAACAGAGAATTCTTTACAAACCGGCAAGGGACCTGTTATAGGACCCCTCTGCGGCCCCGCAGGAAGCCATCTGTAGGACGACGCAGGACCCCTTTACAGGCGGGCAGAGGCCCGTTAACGGGTTGTCATGGGTCTCATCTGCAGACCAACAGGCGGGCTTTTCACTGGCCGGCAAGGGAGCTCTTGACATGCCAGAAGAAGCCGTCAGCAGGGGTTCCCTAGGACCCCAGCAATGATGTCCGTTCCCCGAGGGGTCTCCAGGCAGAGTAGTCAGGGAACCCCTCCGGGCCTCTCGTGGCTGGGCATCTTTCGACCGCAATCCCTCTGGCGATTCGGACCAGAGCGAGCCTCCTCGTTGCTAATGGAGAGGTTCCAGCCCCCTGAGCCTCCCTCCAACCTGCGCCTCTGGAGCCACGTGCGTCTTTAACATGTTCATTTCTACCGTGATAAGGTGGACATTGAATTCATCCCATCAAACAGGAGAGTGTGCTACACTGTTTACAACTGGACTCGATTGACCTGGGTCACTGCCCCCTAACGTATCACGTTTTGTGATGTGATGTGATGTGGACCACTAACGCTGATTTCAATCGGCCAGACATCAAAAGCACCTCTCTGTCATTCCAGTCGTCATTTTCCACATGTTGTGTGTTCTGCTTTGTCAATCCAGTTCCACAGGCGTAGGAACGGGGGGGGGGGGGCAGGGGGCCATGGTTCCTAGCTTTTTAAGGTGAGGGTAACAATGTTAACTGTCCTTCCTCTCGCTTCAGGATACTTTTTTTAGTTTACTGTTGAACCATTTAAATCACGCATGACAATTTACGTAATCCATCAGTAATCTACCTCAATACGTACTGGACAAAACTGTTTAATGTTATAAGGGAATATTTAAAATGATGCCATGCAAAATGATGTGGCCGTACCTTATGCTTCCATATACAGCGGGAATCAGATATTCTGAAGCAAGCTGTAGCGCACTCTCGCACCTTAGCTGCACATTTTGAACCCACCTAATAGCGTAGGCGTAGGAACACAGATGAATGGGCCATGTCACCTTTCCAAGTGGGAGGGCCAGCAATGGTACCTTCCCCCCACACTGTTCAGAATGAAAAACACATTGCAACAATTAGGACAACTATCGCAAAACAAAAGTTCGATATAAAAACACTAAAAATCAGGGTGTAGAGGCAAATCAGGACACCAAAAAGTTTTTGGACAAATGTAGATAGTGGGCACGTTTCAATGCCCATTTAAGCGGTGAAAGTCAGGACGGTGTGTTGCCCATACTAAGGATGAAAATAACATCATATTTGGAGGACGGGTGTGTTCTGTAGTTTGGGCGGGGCAGCTGGTTGACTTCTTCACTGCATTTACTGCATTTTAAACTTAGATATTCTGATAATAGGGCGTGTCCGGAGACATCCAACATGAAGCCCTTTCCCAACCATGTCCTATTTTAAGCCTGCCTTGCGAAGCATTTTACACTGTTTCTACGAATACCAAAGGAGGAAATTATTTGACGTAACACTGGGTCAAACAATGATTTTGCCCCAGCCCCCACGTTTTGAAAGGTTCCTACGTCCATGTCCAGTTTCGTCCCTCCTTGGTGGTCTGTGTCCTCAAGAGACAAACAACTTCCTTTCTGGTTTGTCCTGTCCTCTTTGAAACACAACTCGTTTACTGAAACGGTAAGCTCGACATTTTTACGTGAGGCTGTTATGAAAATGCAGTACGTTTGTGACATGCTAAAAATAGATATATATGTCCATGCTCCTCCTAAAAAAGGATAAAAAAGATGTTCGAACGCTACCAATTTACCTGGTTTTCACGAGTCGTATACGGAAATGTGAACGGATCTGAGAAAATAAAAACCAGATGCACTAATTCAAATCTGCATCCCACAATGCGGCGACTTTAATCGGGTTAACGGAAAAACTGACACTAATCCGGCGCCTCGTAATGAAGAGCGATAAAAAACACAGCGAGCTTTACATAATCTTCAGGCTTTTTTATTGCTGATGTCCGAAGTACCCACATTCTCGACCACTTTGTCCCTGAGTTTTAATTCACTTCTGGTGAGTGATGAAAACGTTTCCTCAAAGACCAACAGCGCAGGCTTGAATCTAAAACACCACTGCTGTCTCCAAAGAATTCAGTGAATTCCTATCTGGTGGAGACTCGCAGCAAATGCAATCGACAGGTCAGGTGTGTCATAGCTCAACTCCGTGCACATTTCACCCAACCCAACGTATTTCACGGTTCGCGTTTGATTCCGACAGCGCCGCGGCACGATTCCCTCCACCGCCACGTGTGCAGGGAAACCTCCGACCGCCGTAGCTAGCAATAAACAGAAAGCGCCATTCCTAACCCCGACATCACGTCGACGACGGCTCCATCGGCCGGCGCGATCACTGCGCCACGTGAACACGTCCGGCGGCGGCAGGCTGAGCCGTCGGGCGGCGGCAGTCGTGCCCGCCGGCTCGGCTTCTGACGCCGAACACGGCACCGGACGGTTCCGCAGCCGCCGCCGCCGCCGCTGCCGTCGGCCGGGGAGCATCCTGCCGGCCGGCCGGTTCGTGCCGCTATGTGAAATCCGTGGAAATCTCCAGCCTTGAGTGGGCTTACCGGCGGCGGACGGGCCGCGGCCGGGACGGAGCGCGGCGCGAGCGGCCGCCGCCCGGCCTCGGTCGGCGGAGTCAGTCGCGGCCGCACGCACTCGCCGAGTCTGACTCGACCTGGGAGTCAGAGTCCGAGTCAGGCCACGGTCAGTCGCGGAACTGTGACTCGCCTCGGTCGGAATGAGCCACGACAAACGGCCACAGGTGACGTATCCAGGAAGAGCGGAAACTGGCGATACAAGCGGATCAAGAGATTTGCCTACCTTCGCCTTCTCGCCTCCAATATTTGGGTAGTATCTTCTCTGGAGAAATGTAAATAGTGGTTTTTCTTTTATTCTCAATCGCTGGTTACCCACGGACGCAAATTACAGCCTGGCACCGGACGCATCATACCGTTGACATGTACAGCGTCCGCCCAGGATGAACAGCCACGGGTGTGCCGTGAACAGTGTGCTTAGGGCGGGGTCTCTGACTTCATGACATACGCCCTCTTTCTCTGCGCATCCTCAGGTTTTACACGAAACGGCATCCTGCTTACACACTGTACGTACAAACTGTGCTGTATTTTATTACACATATTGTGCGGACATACATAGGTGCATACATACATACATACTCAGATACGCTTACAAAGAAAGCGCTTCTGACCGGGGATCAGCTGCAAGAACGTTGGCAATTGAGGGATTTAGGAACAATCGTTACTTTGAATTAAGCGTCAATGTAGATTATGTCCAAATACTTAGGCCACTGTAGATTATGGAAGGTGCCAGGCAAATAAATAGCCGGGGGGGGGGGGCAGGCCGGGCCATCGATTTCCACCGACAGTCGTGGTACTCGTAAAAATCTCAGCCGCGTGTTGGCCCCGTGACAACGACCACAGATATCGCGACGTCGCCTCTTCTAAAACCAATGTCCTCCATTTGCAGTTGCTAAGTGATTAAGTTCATGCCAAGAACAGACCGTAGAAAATGCCGTGGAACTGGTCGCTGATGTCATGATACAACTCCCGGACGGCCACCAAATCAGGGCCAGCAGACGACGCCTGCCGCTCATCACATTCCGTAGAGCCGCGGTCACGGATCAAGACAGACTCGTCGCTGACTGACAGCTGATGACGACCCTAACAGTGCACGAGCGAGAGGACGCGCGCCGTCTGAGCTGATGGACCGGTGACCTTTGGAGTGATACGGATGCTGGCAGCGAGAGATGACTAGTCGTTCTCACTGGAGCCATGGGAGATAGCACCTAGGTTCTGGCTTTGGCTCGACACCAAACATCACTTGCGCTAGGCCGCGTGACTCGATTGTTACACGATTATGGCCGTCCTTATGCCGCGAACGCGCCAATCGTCGGTGTGGCCGAGTTTTCCAGCCAGGTGTGATCCGTACCGCTAACCTGATCCTAAACCGCAATCTTCTTTGCGTCTGACGCGGCGCCAGCTAAACTGAGGCCCTGCGTTAGGCTAATCTCGACGCAGACTGGCCGCTGATTCCCGCGTAATCCTGTCAAAAGCGCGCGCCACTGAGTGCTAGACGAACGACGGCCTCTTCAGTCTAGGACACTACCATAGTGAGGTCCGAGCCACAAATACCACATCATTATCATACCATACCATTCTGGTGATGTTAAAGACTTGACTCTTATTGCTATGACGAACTGTATTATTATAACAATGCACTGCCTTTTCAGTAACAAAATAGCTTTTTGGACACAGACCGCCGAGTCACATTTGACGGCGGTGTTTCACTTCAGTTGACAAAACATTTGTCAAAATCGTGCAACATTTCTAGGTGAAGCTCTGTTTCAGAACGAAAGTATAGACAAATAAAGGGAACGTTCTGAATATGGTACGTCACAACTGATTATTTTTAAGCAGATTTGCGGTTTCCAGAATAGAAAGAAAGTGGCTGTGCGGCGGATGGTGGGTCAGCTGCATCGAGCTGGCTGTCGCCATAGAACATTTCTTGTGGGCGTAATCATGAACATTTTTAACGTGCTGAGGAACTTCTGACTCCATACGACGTCAGATGGATTGGGAAACAGGGAACGAAGTCTGGCACACATGATCCAAGCTGTTTGTAGCTAGTGGAAAACGGAGGCAGTTTCCAGGAATTATCCACTATTGCCAGAGCTAATGCTGATACCTTGAGGAGATACGATGAAGAAATGAGATCGAAAATAACTTACAAATTTGGGTGTTGGATAAAGACCGAACGAAAGGCTGGTGAGATGGCACCTGACTTTCCGAAAAAGAGATCAAAATCGAATTTTCTTAGACTTGCGTTGTTCTTGATTTCACATATTCTAGACAGAATCTGACTTCTAACAAACGGCATGCATGAAATGAAAATAACGTTTCCCAACGTCTCACAAAGCTGTGTGTTAAAAATATGCAACAGGTCGACGTTACAGGTACCTAACACAGTACCTTACACGAAACTAATGAATTATTTCAGCCATTCCTGTGGACACCCCAAGACAAATTAACCTCACTAGTGGTCGTCACACAAACATCATTCACTGGTACTCCTTTCGCGAGTAAAAACGATTCAACAACGTGAGGTATGCTCGAAAAATGCCAAGATATGACTGCTTAATTTGAATTTTTAATAGAACTTGTGAAAAAGCTCAAAGAGAGAAAAAAAACAGGCAACGGAAGCGGCCATTGATAGTTACAGCGACGGGAGAAACAAGGCATTTGACGTACGACACCATTGACAGATCTAGGGACGGCGGGTCCATCTCGGCCATCTCCCAGACCTTGATAGGTGGGGGAGAGATAAACAGCCATCTGCCCCCTCCCCCAAACACATGGCTATTATTACAGAACGAGAGTTTGAAGTCGCTGAACACTCTGAACCTCCAGCCAGCGTCCCCCACCGCCCACACCCTCCGGTCGCTGGCTCGCGGACCCACCGTCCAAACCCAGCAATCTGGTTTGGCACCCCAAACCGGGCCACTGGATCCGCCCTCTACGGCGCAGTACAACTACAGTGGTTGTCGTAAGTTAACTGATGCCAAAAGGCATCTAGACCGCCGATTACCTCTGAAATCTGCTCAGTGTTCTGTTCATCCTGGCTACGGGCCATTTTTTTGAAACCCGCTGCGGTTCGTTCACTGTTGTCCAGAATTGTCGAGGAGCAGCTGAAAATTACTCAACAATGTTTGATATTTCACCACGAAAATTAATGTGAAATTTTAAGGTACTTTCCGTTATTAGTTTCCGGGCCAGCATCAAAGAAGCCCGAGATGAAATGAGCGCCACGTAAGAAATAATGCACGTCATAAGAGATTACGGCAAACAGTCATGTGTTTACTGCTTTTGTGCTTGAAACAAATTTGATGCTGATGAACATTTCATATCGCAAAGACAGTTTAATCTTTAGTGGAAACTTCTGTGTGCGTCGACAAAGCAATCATTGCATTGTAGTCACTTCTAAGCTTGTGAGGTTGATTGTTCTATTCCGTGCGGTTCATCTTATGTTCGCCTTGTCTCTGTAGTACTCTCTATGGCGTAAAAGAAATATGCGATTATCTTCATCTACCACCGGTCTCTCACGGGACCGACTGGGTTCACGTGGACTGTCTGGGGCGTCGCTCGTCCGCATAGCGTGTATCCAGAACACCATTACCTCACCAGAAACTGTTGTCACGGTCTTTTTCTGTAATGCCTTTTGATCGACGAGACCAGTCGTTTAAAAACTTCGCCTATCCGCATTTCAAGGCCTGGCCTAATTTTCTACGTGTTTAAACATACCATGAACCAAACTTAAACATATTTACCAATTATTAGTAATATGTAAAACCACATGGGGCCGGTAAAATGATTTTGCAGGTCAAAGGCCGTTGCATTTTCTGCCAGAGACCGAAGGTCGATGATGGAATATCCCCCCCCCCCACCGACGAGAGGTGGCAGCCGATGACGTCACAGCGGCGGCTATGAGACGGCCGGGATTTGGACTTCAAGGCGGTCTAGTGGTTAGCGTCAAAGCATGTTGAGCGAACAGCAAACAACCCGGATCCAAATCTCCTCGATGCCGGCTTTCTGTTCAACCACTTTTCTCAATCGTATGGACAGGGGCCTGACGTCAGTGCCTGAATCTACACATTTGCTTTCCAAGAACCGAGGTGACAAGAACTGGCAAAGTGATTTGACCTGCGTATTTTCCTAACTCCAGTGATTTGATGCTTCCGTAGATTTTCACTAGCAACTCGAAAATGATTTCTGTTGCTTTACATCTAAACACCTAGCTTGCCAGAACGGATATCTCTCAGAAAAGAAATTTTATTAGCGGCGTCGTTGTGTATCGGAAATGATCAGATCTATTCCTCTGTACGTCATCCGGGTGAATTTGTGTTTGCCTGAGCATCTTACTGGAATTCTTCCTTTTTTTCGTCTGCAGGGTAGCCGCATGATAGGCAAAGGACGATCGAATCATAGCACTTACGTCACAATAGGCTGTACTTCGTGCAGATGACGACAGCATGCGTCCGTTGGATGACAGCAGCCTGGATTCGGCAATGGCATAGAAGACGTTTGTGAAACTATGCTCAGCAAGGATCTCAATAATATATTTACACAACACGTAGTTTCCATATTCATGCCAAGAGTTGGGAGCCGAAAAGTCCGTTTCCGCCTTTATCAAGTTCCTTTGATTCTGCTAGACCGTGTTAAGCCTCATACTCTACCTGGTCGCAGTTTCTTGAGCGACCGTAGATTCGCCATCGCTTTGATACGATACTAACCAAATGCCTGGAAACATTGAGCTGCCTCGCCTCCTAAGTATACTTAACTACAATCTCCTGCATTGCTTCTCTTGACCGAGCGGACTTTCGGCATAATTGTGGACAGATCTGTGTTTGGTTCTGAGCCTGATCTGATCTGGGTCAAGAATGGCATGCTTTTTGGGTGAACCGCATTAGATCCGGATCAGTTTTGGAATTGCAGCCATGTATCACGTTTGATTTGGATCACATATGGGAAACAGCCGTGATTCAAATGCTGATTCAGATCGAAGCGTTGTGATTTTTATTTTGACCCGGATCATTTACGCCCTTAAACTGATTCAATACGATAACATTATACATGTAAAGCAAGGTGATGAAATAACATGGCAAAATGCTTATGAAGCACGTCTCCACGTAATAATCCACCGAACCAAATTACGTAAAAAAATGATGCCAAATGAGCGAGATGACCAACTCCTTTTCACAGCCACACAGGGTTCAAGGTCTGTGCTGCCTGTTATCGCAGTGAAGACCCTTAAAAGTAGAGCCTACCTAACTGCATGCAGTGTTCCACACAGTACATTTATATACATTATACTAAGTGCATGTATCCATTTTCCATATGCATGATTACTGTTACAAAAGTTTTGACATTTTTCATGCAATTTATAGACTTGGAAGATGCAGATTATATATAATTAGCAAATGCGATTACCCGGGCATATCACTGGTATATCATATATTGGTATATCATATATATATATATATATATATAATATATAATATATCATATATCATATATATGGTAAATATTGGTATATCATATATCAACGACTGACCCAATTCAACGAAAAACTCGTGAGTCTATGTTTGATACGGATCAATTTTCCGAAATTAGCCTGAGTCACATTTGATTCGGAAGAAATTTTTCAAAAATAGCCGCGATTCAAATGCTGGTCCCTATCACGTAGCTGTGGCTCGAATCGTGATCCGGACTACCCAAAAGATGTTGAGCACAAGTCTGGTTGTTATACCTCTGAAGGGGCTCCAAAGCATGATTTTATGGCTCGATGTGTTTTTTTTTTTAGTTCCCATCGGGCTTTCCATTACTCGTGCCTGTTAATGCGAATTAGCCTGGCTGGTGCAGCGAAGGTCATGGTCTCCAGAACCCAGCAACGAATGAAAATAATTTAAAAGTATGCAGCAAGAATAGGAATGAATCGGCGAAAACAGAAATAACAATCACATTACATCAGTATCGGGAATAGCGAGCTAGTCAAGGGTGACCCGCTGGCCTATAAAGGCTCCGTGATAGCCTGTCCTTCCTGGCCTCCAATGGGGCTCTCTTTTGGCTGTTCTCCGGGCCGATGAGATGCCTCGATGGCCCATACAGGAGCAACCAGCTGGCCCGTAAAGGGGTCCTCTGTTGGCTTGTAAATCGACCCTATGCCGGCCTGTAGAGGGGCCCTTGTGAGACCGTTGGGTGAACATGTAAAGAGCCACCGAACCTGGCCCCTAGAGCAGCCCATGCATACTGCGAAGGGACCACATCCGGAGGGCTAGACGGTATGGCCGAATCCCCGCAGGGGGGGGGCCGCATTGCCCCCCCCCCCCGAGACCTCGAGAACTACACATCCGATTTCAGCACAACAAACGGCAATCGATTTGCCGTGATGCACATTACATTTTTATGAAACGAAGTTTTCAAAACTTTGAAAGGGGTGGATACAGAGGGGCAAAAAGTCAAAATTGGGTATTTTTGAACTTCTTACATCTCCTTTGTTTATTGACCGATTTTGATGAAATTAGTATGAATGGAGAGATTATGAATGGGACTTATACCCTTGGTCCACGCATTTGAAATTTTGAGAAAATTCATAAGCGTTCACAGCGTTTTGAGAGAAAGGATTAGTTTTTCAAAAAACTGAATAAACAAAAAGTTTAAAAAACAGTTTTTCGGCTGCTGCTAGTCGTGTTATGCTGAAGTACAAATCGTGTTACAATGTCTGTATAATGTCAGTATAGGCGGTGCCAGGGACATGGAAAAGGGAGAACTGTCATGGTCACATGTTTTTCAGGCCAACTTACGACCTTTGACCTTAAATAACCTGCAATGGTCTCAGAGTCACTTAGAATGATGTCGTGTGCATTTAGTATTATCTGAACATGTTTCCGATCATTTGAATTCGCACTATTTCCAAAATTTCATTTAACGGCAGTTGTGATATACGGTGCGCCCACTAACATTTTAGGTCATAGCTCAGTGACCCGACCTGATATCAACCTGAAACTTTATACACAAATAGAGGATATCCTTCTACGTCATATGTATTCCGGGTTTGGCATTTGAAGAAATGACGCCAAAATGTTTGCTATAAAACCAAATTTCGACTTTCAACCTTAGCCTGGCCTTGTGAAGTGACCTCAGATAAAGAGAATTATATTTATATGTTGCCAAACTATGTCCCTATGCATCCATGTCAAGTTTCAAGTTCTTTTTTTTAAACGCTATTTTTGGCTGTCATTTTCTTTTTACCCTCAACAGGGCCAAAAACGGCCAGAGGTGCCTTCCAAAAACGTTGCCTGGTTCCGCCCCTGAAAAAGATAGAATTACGAAATTTTGTGACAGTACGTAGAAAAAATAGCTTAGAAAAGACACCAAGTTTCGGGAAACTTCGTCAAAAAACTTGGGATTGGCAAGCAAAAAATCCGAGGGGACTGATTCAGCCCCTGCCGGGAACAGGGTCAAGGGCATTCGGTACCTTGTAAAAAGAACGGCCACTTTTAGAAGACATCATACTCTCTCTGCAGCAAAGGAGCGCTTTCTGACCTACACCGGACCTGTGCTGGACTGTGACAGAGGCCTCCGTAGCCCTGTAAAAAACATGAACCCACTTAAGAAGCCACTATATCCTATAACATTTAGCGGTGCGAGACGTTCTATGATGTATTAAAATTGGTATGCATAAATGCATTTGAGATCATATACATACACAGAGAGAGAGGGAGAGAGAGGCGCAGCCAGGATTCTCAAAGGGGGAGCTCAGTAGGGACTGAAATCGTACAAAACCGATAAACAAGAGAAAAATGCGAGCCTAAGGGGGAGGCCCCTCTCCTCCCCTCCTATGATTGCTCCGGTGTATGTACAACTTCCTCCTTTCGAAGACCTAGTTCCCCCACCTTATGACAGTCCTTTGTGCGGCGCTGCTCCGCACGGCAGATTTGTGGCTGGCAACTAGAAGCTGGCCTCTCACTGGTGCTGAGGGAACTAGCGATGACACAGTGCTCTAAGGAAATGCTCGATTTTTAATCCTCGCGCTTCTGGCCACGCCCTACGGTACGGAGGAGGGAGGTGCGACCGCTCCTCACCAAATTCCAAGCGTGACCGGAAACCCGGAAGACTCGATACAGAAAATCTGGTTACCTGCATTTCCATTTCAAAACCATCAAATCTGAAATTATAAAACAAATATACCTACTAGAGACTGGGTTGCCGTATATGGCAACCTGATCACGGCGGAACAGTCCCTTACATTTTTCGGTGATTACAGTCATATAAACACAAAAACCAGCATCTCTTTAACCCTATTCCCGGCAGTGGGGGGGGGGCGGAATCCGCCCCCCCTCGGGTTTTTTGCTTGCCAATTCCAGGCTTTTTAACGCAGCTTCACGAAACTTGGTGACTTTTCCTAGCTGTTGTTTCTACGCGCCGTGACAAAATTTCGAAATTCTGTTTTGCTCAGGGGCGGAGCCAGGCAACGTTTTTGGGAGGCACCTCAGGTCATTTTTGGCCATGTTGAGGGTAAAAGGAAAATGTCTGCCAAAAACAACGTTTTTAAGATAGAACTTAAACCTTTATATGAATGTATAGCTAAATAGTTGGGCAATGTGCATATTTAATTTTGTTTCTCTGAGGTCACTTTACAAGGTCAGGTCAAGGTCAAAAGTCAAAATTTGTTTTTTCGCAATAATTTCGGCGCCGTTTTTTCAAATGCCAAACCCGGAATATATATGACGTAGAAAGATGCCCTCTACTTGTGTACCAAGTTTCAGCTTGATATCAGGTCGGGTCACGGAGCTATGACCTAAAATGTCAGTGCGCCTACCCTATATCGCAAAAGCCAAAAAATGAATTTTTTGAAATAGAGTGAATTTGATCGATTAAAAATGTTTACAGATAATATTGAATGCACACGACATCATTCCAGGTGACTCCAAGGTCACTGGAGGTCATTTAAGGTCAAAGGTCACAAGTTGATCTGAAGAACGTGTGACCATGACAGTTCCCCCTTTTTCATGTCCCTGGCACCGCCTATGCTAACATTATACAAACATTGTAATGCGATTTGTACTTCTTTAGCATAACATGACTAGCAGAAGCTAAAAAAGTGTTTTGGCCTCTTTTGTTCATTCCGTTATTAGAAAACTAATCCCCCTATTTTTGAAACCCTGTGAACGCCCATGAATTTTCTCAAAATTTCAAATTTGCATACCCATGGTAAAAGCCCTATCCATCATCTCTCGATTCATGCCAGTTTTATCGAAATCGGTCCATAAACAACGGAGTTATAAGAAGTCAAAAAGTACCCCCCATTTTGACATTTTTGCCCCCCTGTATCCACAAATTTCAAAATTTTGAAAATTTCTTTTTATAAAAATGTAGTTCACGTCACGGCAAATCGATTGCCGTTTGTTGCGATGAAATCGGATAAGTAGTTCTCGAGATCTCAGGGGGGGGGCCGAATCCGCCCCCCCCTGCCGGGAATCGGCCATACCGTCTAGCCCTCCGGGAATAGGGTTAATTCTGACTTGTCAAAAAAACAGACAAAACCATGAAATTGCTATAGTTTTGATGCACTTATCATTGTTGACATCAGTACTATAAGGAACTGTCATGACTGCTGTCTTTCCTGTCCTGCATGCTGATAAATTCAGACTATCACACATTTTGAATGTATAGATCTGACGAGTGCCATGCATTTCAGCAGTCTGCCATACAACAGTCCCCTTATCTTATCATATGTTGAGAAATACTGCTCCGCTTGTTTTGCCATTCTTGTCATCAAATCATTATTCCCTGAGGAGACAGCATCCGATTTAAGATTTCTCCTTGGGTTTATAGAACCATCATGCGAGCTCATACTTTAAACCTCACTCATGCACAGTCGTCATCAATGAAATGAATAGGTCTTGGGTCTTTCGCATCCTGAATTTAATAGCCTCTCCTATATGTTGTACAAGTGCACACTATAGTGGAATTCACTTTTAACAATGAGATCATCCAGAAGTCACCCGTACGTAAATTACTACGCAAGCAAACAATATGGGTTCCTCTTCTTGCTTGGAAAAGTATTTACGCCTCCAGTGACTTTATTTAAAAAATTTCCAAAAAGTGGAGGGCTCTCTTACTTTTGTCTTCGGGCTTTTGAAAACAGCTGCTGAGTTATGGAAAAACCCGACGGAGTGAAAAACTCTATCTGTGACGACACAACGGCGGCTGACGAACTTCGTGTCTAGTAATCTTGGAAAATTCCACAACGACCGAGGTCCCGGGAAATTACTCCGGCCTGAGTGTGGTATGATTTTTACCATATGTCGCTTGGTCGCATGGAGAAGCACGGGCCATGTTTCCCACATTAGCTTGGCTATGACATCGGTGATCAGGAAGACGACGAGATCGAAGGTCTTATACGTGCTGCAAAAAATGATTCCGCCAGAAAAAAATCTAGCTATTAGGTTAAAAATCTGAAGGGCTTCGCGGCGGCGACCGGCACTGGAGACCCAGAGCACTTGGATGAGGGATGACTCAACAAGTTGCTCCGTTTATATGAGATGCAATCGAAAACAAGCTGACGATGGTGATTTTGCGACCAACTTTATGCACTCAGCGGTCTCAATTTTTGGTCCGTATGTTATGGAGATCAACAACGGGGACGTTGAGAACGACGCAAATTGCCAACGGCTGAGAGATGTAAAAGAGGCTAAACTTAAGCTCCTCAAGTCTGATGGGAAGGGTAGCCGCCCATATAAAGTCCTGAACACCAGCAAAGAGGAAGAGCAGATGCTGTAAGACGCAGGCCAATTCGGGTCGGGCAGCCCCGAGGCTCTTTAGCGCACACTGGTGGCACATGATGATGCTGTTCGGCCACAGGGGCCTTGACAAAGGCCGCCAGGTGAGATGGGGTGATGCGCAGCTGAAAGCTGACCCCACGGACGCCGAGTGTATAGAATTTAACCAGTGGCTTAACAAGATCCGCGACGGGGGATCGGCCTCTGGTAGCCGGGCGTTCAAGCCAAAGGCATTTGCAAATAAGGGCAACCCCGGCGGACACGCAGTACATGAGGCGTGCACGCATTCTTCGCCCGATCAAGATGCTACAGGAGGACAATCCTTTCTTCCCGGCAGTGAATCACTGCTGGTCCCCTGAGGGTAACAAGGAAACGCAGCGGCACAAGAACGCACCTGTGGAAAAAAACTCTCTGCGATTCCCAGAACAACATGCGAAGGCGCTGGCATCGCGGGCAAAAGAAGCAATCACTCGGCGCGCAAAATCTGCATCAAAGGAGCACTTGAAACTGGCTACCCTAGAGAGTATGCTGTCCAGCTCACTGGTCACAAGTCTGTAACCAGCCTAGAAAATTACGCAGTAGATGACAGCGCACAGAATGCACTCTGCGCGACCGTGATGACTAAAGTACGTTTCAATGGGACCGCAAACGACGGAGCAGCATCGACGTCGACAGCGGCGGTCGCTGCTGGAGCGACTCTGGTGTTCCATACAACCAGTTGTCAGAACTCGAACGTGTCGATCAAGTAGGTTCAGAGATGCAGGAAGTTATTGCAGTTTGTCTGCGAAAGTCGGCGATACGCTTCACATTCTGTCGGCATTTTGTTTGTCACACCGGTTATACCTGGCCTCTGGTGTTCGAGGTCGTTGACCTAATTGAACTAAGTGGCCTCCGGTGGTTAGGTAGGTTACGAGATCCTCATTTTTGGAACATGTGTAAAAAAAGCCCAGTGAAATGTAAATGTCCGGCGAGCCGAAAGCTGAGACCCATTAACTTAACAATGGATCCCAGAGGAACGAAAACCTTTTACCGCACGCTCGCGTCAATGTTAACCCGCGCACAACCGTGGTCCGTTTCGAACATGGGCGACTGGGGGGGGGGCAGTTGGCCGCCCCGCTTTAACTCACGAACGGTTGGTCGCACGATAAAAATAAGCATACCGTTGGAAAGCTTGTGACGAGTAGAGCTCGAAACTGGTCTCATTTTTAGTTTTAGATAATATGTAAGCAATTTACGCCCTATATATGTTTTCTCATAGCCGACTGCATGAGACCGAGAAATGACCTGAATCTCAAGGACTGTGACTAATAACGCATAGGTAAAGGCACCAGCGCACAAGTAAAGGTCCAAGGATGCTGATACACGTCCAATTTCCTCAGATTTGTTCAATATATATCCCGAAACGTTGAGTTAAAGACACGGCATTTCTCGCGGCAGCTGTAGGCGTGCGCCGCTGCCGTATGCGGTACCAAATTGCCGGAAACTAATTTTAGCGTTCCTTTATTTTCGCGAAAAAAGACGATCTATGTACATTTTATTAATCTTAGAGGTTCTTGTGGTGGTTTTTTATGCTTAAATTTGGGAAAAGTTCATTAGTTACCAATCTACACAATTGGCGGAACTTTATTCGCGAGAGCATGTTTATTTCCAGAATATGATATTTCTTGAAACTTTTTGAGGTTCCTGGTATTACTTACGTCTGTGCAAGCCAGTTCTGCCATTTTCAACCCATTCTGAGTAATTCATCGTCGATTTTGACGGTGGTACATTTTGGCTCACTGCAGTTATTCGTGACCTGATCTCAGGTCAATGGCTGGCAGTCACTGATACTTTGCCAAATGACGGTAACTAGATGTCTGCTTCACTCCACAGTAAAAATGTTACGAAATATTCCGTCAATTTCCGAAAAAACGGCGACATCTCTTAAAAATGGGCTTGAATTTAGGTCAATGACCCGGAAAATTCCGAAAAATCTGAGATAGCAGATTTGTTGCGTGTATTTCGATTACTAATCCCTGAAAGTGTTACTGAGATATCTTGTTTTGCGAAAAAGTTAGAGGGCGCTGAACTTTTCTGGACATAGGTCTGTTTGACCTGACCTAGGCCAGGCACCTGAACTGACATGAGGTCAAAATTCTGACACGAGATGTTAAAATGATGAAGCAAAAGGTACACCCAGTTTCGTGACTCTGTGTTTGTTGGTTCTCTCGCAATCCTAGAAAAACCTCAGGGGGGGGGGCAGTCAGCTGTCCCCCCCCTTGTCGGGGACAGGGTAGAAACGAACTACGGCATATGGCCATGCACATTTTCTGAGGAGGAATGGGTTTCTCGCGTTGAATCTTTTTAATAAAGTGTTGGAAAACGGGGAAAACTTAACAAACCACGTGACTTGCTAATAAGTCTTTTTACTGGAGTCATACTAGTAAATACGTTTGCAGCATTGCAGTGAGGGATAATCTAGTGGTCTCTTCATTATTGTATGGAAATGTTATCATTAAAATCAGTGGTAAGATCACTTAGTTTTAAGGCTGCCCCACACTGGGCACCTTCCGCTGCGGTTTGATGCAGAGCGATGCGAGACTGAACTGAACCGAACGACTTCACGATTTCAGGCGGAGAAAAAAGTCCTTCAGCATTGGGTTGACTGAATTCCGCAGCGTGCCTCACACTGGCAGTCTCAGTCACAGTCCGCACGGGGCATCATCCCTCGGCACAGAGAAAAACTTGAACTACATCTAACATTTCTGTTAATCGCGCAATATTTTTTTCTCACCGACATTTTTGCTGGAAAGCCTTTCGTCCGTCATGTTTTTGTGGTGTTTTGAACGTCGTAGTCTGATCAGTTTGGTGAACAATGTATACAGCGAATAGACGGGTTAAGAGCTGCTTAAACTATACACTACTACCACTTTAACTGACCTAACAACTATGAAGAGTTAGTCAATGCAAAACGTTAACCATCTTCTACGGGCCATGTGAAAATGACTGTGACAGCAGCTTCTCGCCAAGAAGTAGTACCTGGGCATGCAGCTTTTATCATACGGATTTCAATATTTGAACCTTTCAGGGGGCGAATTTGCAAATGGTCCAAACTAATACGCAAAACTATATATACTACAAAGAGAAGAAACACACAGTATGCCTCAGTTTACGTGTCGACCATGAGGTGTTCGGCAAAAGTTAACACAGAATCTCTGAGTAGCAACTGGTTTCGTATCTCAGGAAGAAAAGCTACATATACTCAATTACTAACGACCTTCACTATGCCAGGAGACAATGTTTTGTTATACAAATTAGTTACAAATAAAAATATTAGACTGAACGTTTAAGCCGGGGGCCATCATCAGGAGTAATCTAGAGCATGAAGTCAGACTTCAAATACACATATAAAAAGGGCCCATGACAAACAGAAAAGCCTCCTCAACACTGCATACACTCAAAAACAGTGAATACAACATCACGCAGCAAGGCAATGCCAACAATAACAACGGCTCAGCAATATTCATACCCGAAACAATGAGAGGCCCCCCTAAAGGTACAGGCGAAGCTCCTCATATTATGTACCAAGATGTCGTCTGTGTTAAGCTGCGGCCGGACATTTCTGGTGTGAAGAGATTCCAAAATTTTGAGCTCGACATTGTGGAGGGGACGAAAACCTCTTTGTTTTGCTCCGTTACCCGTCACGTTTCTTTTGAGGTTAGCCCAGGAACGAAGCGGAGCCAAGCACTTTCTTTGGTCCCCGAACTCATGTGTGTTACGAAAAAGAGGAAAATCAGGTGAGGGTCATTTTAATCTGAAGAGCCTGGTCATCTGGCAACCAAAATGTGACAAAGGACTGAATCACTCAACGAAGATCGATAGTCTCATTTTTATATCCGGAGAAAATTTGCCATCTTAACCCGGCACCGCCAGACATGCTTTCGTACCAACGACCTCCTGGGGGTGTCAAAAAGGGCATCCCCTGTTATCTCAATATCAGACCGTCGGATCTGAACAGGTCTGCCACCAATCGGTAGCCCTGAATCTTGCGATTCAGGGAATGCTATGTAGCCCTGATCAAACGGTTCATGACGTCACAGGTCGCGTAAAACGCGTAAGGTGTCAGAAAAACTGACACCGGATTGTACACCATATCATCGACAACACTGGTCGTAGGGCTTTCAACTGGATACCAAACGAAATGCCACGATCTTCTGCATCAGAAACATGCCAAAATGTTAAAAAACGTCGGGTGAAGGTCCGCCTAGGTCGGGCGAAACAGTGGTATGACTTTACACGCAAAAGATCGATACCTTCTCGAAGCCGGTTGATTCACGTAGCAGAAAGGACGGAAATGAAACGTTCTGATGATCAGCTTTGCATTACCTACTTTTCGTCCAGTCAAGACCAGCCTAGGTCAGGTCAGATATGGTTGTATCATTATTTTTAACAAAGAGCGATAATTTTTCGCTGTGATTCTTAACTGCGTCAAGTGCAGAACTGCAATGACATTTCGTGATAATTAAATCTACTCTGCCTGCTTTTTATCGGGCCAAGGTCAAACCAGATCAGGACAGTCATTTTTCTTTTTCTGACTAGGGATAATCATTCCTCTCTGCTACTGCTGAACGATCTTCCGCAGACAATGTTGCATTTTATTCGGTTTTGACATCTGTCATGATGTGACCTGATATGACCTCACGTTGCATTTGGTGAGCTTTGCTAAGAGATACATAAAGATCTGCTTGTCTGGCTTGAACGATGGGGAAGGTCAACGTCAACCACTTCTATCACCCACAATGCAAATCAGTCAATTCTCATCATGCATATGACCTAGCATGGCCTCTAATGTTCACGTGTCACGGTTGTATATCCTTTTGGGTATCCTTTCCTATGTAAATCCAAATAATGCATGCATTATATTTGCGAATATTATAAACAAAACAAAGCATATTAACGTCAACGCTCGAAGAGGCGTATCATACACGAAAGGGCTCAGTCATGACGTCATATCTCCATGCCTTGATCTAGCATGGGAATGATTCTGATTTCAAAATATGTAACATTGATTGATGAAAAGGTAGTTCAAGTTTGGCTGGGTTGGCTGCAACAGTTCAAAGGTTATTTAAGAGAAACCGAGGGGGTTGCTCTATGTGACACCCCCAGGCGATGCCGAGTTAAGTAATGCTGATCGTAACCTACTTGCCATCATAATATTGACCGTAACCTAACAACACGTTGTAGAAGTTAATGTCCTTATGCATTCCCTTATATATTTCTGAAAACCAAAAACACGAAAACTTTGGTTTTTCCATGTTTTTCCCGGTGAACGTCTTCGAGGCTAATCCGCCAAATCTGCTGGTTTGCAACAGTTATCTTAAGGGCCTAGAAGGGAAAATCTGAAACCTCGAAACGTCCCAGCAACAAAGTTTCTCTTCATTTCTACTTACCATAGAATTGCTGTTCTTTGTAACTCCATTTCATTACAAGATACAAATAAATGGACCATTATTGAATACCTGGGTAATGTTATGGTAGCGGTTGAGTACATTTTAAATGTCAGTAATTTAGACGTTCCTGCCAGTGGCAGCTGAGTGCCCAGACAGCGCGGCAGGGTTCGACGACGTGTCGACGCCGGTCGAGCGCGGGTCCGTCACCGGCTGCCCGCACCGCCCGGCTGGAGGTCGGGCGCTGCGGGTCTGCAGCGCCAGAGCGCCGGCAGCCGCAGGACAGGCCGGCCACCGGTGCGCCGGCTCCGGGTGCCGCGTCAACTTAATTCGTCACTATAGATGTGGCGTTTGAAGCTAGTTTCGTTTCCGAGGCCACACTGGGGAAGATTTCGCCATGGTCGGAGATCATGGGGAGAAGAGTCTAGATCCCCAGGCTTCAGGGATTTTAACATGATGCCCTTGGTAACGACTGGAAAGGAGTGATTTGAAAGTCTGTTCAGATCGCAATCATTCTCGGAGATCTCCAGCCATGTGTTTCACATCCCGGCAGAGAAAGATCATAGGAGGCACGCATTGTTCGTGCCAAATAATAAGCTTATTGAAAATTTGCTAAAATGGCTGAAAATCCGTCGTTAACTGTTTTTTTTTCTGTGCCAGCTCGCTCCTCCTGATGGGTCTTTCTGGTTTTTGTAAAACCGGTGAGCGCTAACGGTGTTTATTGCATGATATAGCAACTGGACTGCTTTCTCGCGCCCAGCTACTTGCCAGGCTTTTTAAACCATATTAAGACTGTAAATCTTCTTAGAATATGAGTCCATCCTTTGACCAGTTTTGTGCACTGGCAATTGCAACTGTACATTTAACTTTCACCGGCTTCTTAGCTATCATCCGATTAGCAGAACAATATTGCGATCTCAGTTCACTCGATGACCTTTGAAGTTTTACAGAAAGGAGGCTTAATACGAAGATGCCAAGAAATCAGATCATGCCCACCAAGGTCTTTCATACCTTTCCCCTTCCCCCACATACGATAAGATTTTGTTCGTATTAACCTCCTTATTCTAGCGATCGTGATTCTAATTGATCCCATTAACTATGTCTTGATAATGTCTCAGATGAGCTGACAGCAATATGAACCCTGCTAACATGACGTTCCTAGCGCTGTTCCCAGCACTCGAGAGTGCGCAAAGTCAGCAGTCGTTACCTATGGTATCCAGACGGATGATCTCTCATAAGTACTACGGAGGCTATCACCTCGAACATCAGATATCGCGGTTCTCTGCACGAAAACAAATCAGCCTCTTACGATACTTCACTCTTCGCAGCTCTCAAATTTGGAACAATAATTTTTGCAGGCCGTCGTAAAGTGGATCACGTATCTGACGCGCCCTGTAACGAGAGCCAACAAAACTCGACGCGTGCCTCACGAAGCGTACAACTTCTGACATTCGTGCACAACATGATGGTGTAAGGGATGTCGGTGACTCTCGTCCCACTTTTACAGAGACTCGTCGCCACGCGCTCTTGCGAGCGAGTTATCCGTCAGGACGGTTCGCTGCGTCCTCCCGTCCTCCGTGCCGCTGCCGATCAGCGGTCGCTGGTTCGCCGTGAAGCTACGGACTGCCGGAGGCGGTGACGAGGATGGGCTTCGGACGAGTGCACGGGATGATGGTTGTCTCCCGCTGTGTGCATTTCATATTCTCCTTTTTACTTATCTTTGCCGTTCATGCAGAATGGTCACTGGTTCGTGGAGTGTCTGCACAAAATAGAGGCACTGCGACAATACTTGGATATACTGAAGCTCATCTCAATCCAATATCCGTACCGATTTTCGTAGACAGCTCTGCGTCCTTGCACTCTGCTGTCAGACACAACCCACTGCCCTGAGAGCCTTCTGTATGCTGTTCCGAACAATGCAATCTACAAAGACGACAGCGCAAATGCACTAATATTTTGCTCGTATTACTTCTGCATTTGGTCAGATTATGTAAGAATGCTCAGGTGCTCCGAAGAGCCTGATGATGACTGCACATTAAACACTGTTCGACATAGTTTCCAAAGAACGGCTGTCAGTGGAGTGTTGACCTTGACCCCGGCCAGGCTGGACGCACCGCGGGCCTCTCCGCTTCTCTGCCCGATCGGCTGCTCAAGCGGTGCGGCTAGCCTAGTGCGTGGCGTGCGGCTCGGGGCCTCATGTGAAAACACACAGGTATAGGCGTCTGAAGGATATTAGGCGGAAGTGTTACTTATCGGAATCCGAATTCCCATTTTTCCAATATTTTCCGATTTCCGAATTGGAAATCGCTTGGACACAGCGCTTCTTTCTCGGAAAAAATGGACAGCATATTGCAAACCAGCTGCCAAAAAATGTGGCAAAACCAAATACTGCCTAATATTCCAGTTATAAATTCAACTCCAACTCCACTCCACGGCACAACACAATCAATTTGGAAGTTACTCAACACGACGGTTGGCTAGGCTCCTGGACCTTGCATACCCAACTCAATTTCACACATTAAATGTTTATATCCTTATTGCATACATTTGAAGTGAAACAAGACTGCCGCTGGTCAGACCAATCATTATTGACTCCTAAGTGAAAACAGGAATACATCACATTGGTTACAATTTTAATGCTATGATTATATCCAAGCAGGACACAATATATTACGCCACCAATTACCAGAACAAATGAACAGACTAGACTAAAAGTCCTTCAGTATTTTATGAATTGCAGATGACCCATAAACGCTGTGTAATGAAACTGCTGAGAGTGCTCAACCAGCTTTTTGGTCCATTTTCTCATGCATTGCCCGCAGGCACATTGCTCAGTTTTGAGGTTACTGGGACTGCCCACGTGCCCCAGAAACAGAGGTCACCACTATGGAAGGCCCACAACAATCTTATAATACTGCAAACATGAACAGGTCTAATAGTTTGCAGATGACCAGTAGCTATTTCGCAGCACGTGCAAACTACAAAGTGGCACTCATGATTTGCGACGTGGCTCAAGCACACCTTTTCACCACAACATTGACTCGTAACATAACTGCATTCCAGCAAATATGCCAGCTTAATGTTATATCTACTTCCCTCCCACCACTGAACCTACCTTATTTATTTATATAAAATGGCTGGATTGTCAGCCATACGTGTCATTTATCATATTGCGCCATACAGACTTCCCTCTCAATGCTGTCAGCCTCATTTTGCTTGATGGCCCAGGAAGATGCGTCACATTTGATGTCATATGACTGTCCATCAACCTTAAGAACTACCCGATTGTGAAAAATTACTACCAGTGACCATTGACCATTTTTAAAACAGCATTTCGCACAAATTTAATGTTTGGAAGATTACGCAGGATGCACCACACATGCAAAAAACAAACGTACATTTTGATTTTAGAAGCGATCGCACCTAATGATCGTAAGCTACTTTATATGTGAGCAAAAGCGTAGGTGTGAGACGAAAAAGTGCAGGAGTGGGGAGGCATTTGTTTATGGGATATCATTTAAGTACCCATGCATTCCGCCTTATGACCAGCGCCACATGCCTAAAAAATTGGACCACATGTTCATTTCATCCCACCTGTTTCCTTCAACCATGACTGTAAGTCATCTTTATAAAAATCCGGGCAATACATATAGTCCTGGCCGTTTGCAAACCGTAAGCAGGCGTTATTTTTTAGTCATAATTTTCCTGGGCAGAATTAGATCTTGGACAACCTGGGACACTCGCATGGCGTCCTCTTCGGAAACTGGTTCGAATTTTTCCGAAAATAACAACACTATTAGCCCGTCTTTGCGACAGGAATGCCCGCCTCGGAGTCTGCGTTCAGCGGTGCAGAGGACAGACCCGTGCCCCGTGATGCGGTCCGGCCTCGCCGAAGGGAAGAGGCAGCGCTCCGTGGCGAAATGAGCTGAGCGATGGAGAACAAAAAGAGATCTCATCACGGCCACAACAAAACCAAGGAGGTAGGAAAGACTGGGACACATCGGACGGGATGGAGTCCATGACTGATTCCTCCACTGGAAACGCAGTCTCCAGTTTGTTGGGTCAAGACTGAGGCTAAACTCACATCATACGAAACGAGATTTGAAAAAAAAACTGAAAAGTGCATCCTTTGATCGTGATTACGAAAACCAAGTCGAGGACTTGGATCGCCACAGCTCCGCCAACCTAATACTTACAAGTCAACGTTTTGGCAAGCGACGAGATGAAAAAGACATGGAGAATATCACCATTTGGACGTCACGGGAGTCTTTCCCTAGCGAGACTGTGAGTAAGGTAGATTTCCCGCCATCCATCGCCTGGCGAGGGGCAACGCCGTTATTTATGCACTCGTCAACAAGAATTTACGTAACGACTTATGTGCCAGGATCCCGATGGAATGCAGTTTATTCCCGTGTTGTATTTAATCCCTCGTTGACCTGGGCGGGTCATTGCGTCACCTCAGAAAGGTCGTGTCTCTACGGAGCAAGGCAGTGCCCAGGTGACGCAACACGTGCCCTGGTCAGCTTAGAATCCGACGCAAACGAGGATAAACTGCATTCCATTGGGATCCCAGTGCATGTCTGGTTTGAAGATAGAATGAAAATGAAGAGAACCAGATTTCAGAAAAAGAGTGCACCTCAACGATTCATTCACTAGAGCCAAGCAGGATATCTATCAACCCGAAGGAGACAATAAGATCTGGTCCGCTTCCAACAAGAACAGCATCCCAGCGTTCAAGAGATACAGGTTTGCCGCCGAACAGTCTTCTCGGTGCAGCAGCTGAGCGGCGTCGTGCGCGGGCGCCGCCGTCACGGGCGAACCCAGGGCCGTCAGGGCCGGGTGCCGGGCGCCCGATGGCTCGGCAGACCGCCGCCGGTGTGCCGGCTGGCTGTGTCCCGTCCGATGGTGCGGCGCCCCCTGGCGCCCCCCCCCAGCTGTCCTGATGGGACGCCGGTTGCTACTGTGACGGCCGCTGGACCTTTGTCCTGTGGGGTGCCGTCTGTTGCCGTCCAGACTGTTGGGGCGCCGGCTGCTGCTGCGCCGGCTGCTGAGGCACCGACTTACGGCATGGCTGGAGTGGACCGCCGTGGAAGGCGCAGGGAGTCCCGACAGCTAGCGATAGTTTCGGGACCTGCGCTGGCCTTGTTTGGATGCGACAGTCGGTACTGTATGAGTCTGTAAGTACAAAAACTGCACCAAGACATCATTATTTTCGGCCACGATGTTTTGTGAGCGGCTGTGTAACGTCCGATTTCATTTTCAGTCGACTCCAGAGCCACTCAATGATCTTTTTGTGATCTTTTGTAATCTTACGATGATCTTTTTTGTAATCTTTGCATGTTATAATGCTTTCTTGGTTTTGATGTGTTGGTGTTAAATGACTTTTTTTCCGTTCATTGATCATTATTCGTACGTACGCTGTGCTCGTATTACGCTGGCCAAGCGCCAACGTTTCGACACGCCACCTTGGGCCACAGTTTAAAAGGCTGGCAGCGCGCAAATCCGATGGCGACCTCGAGGTCACCGGCTACCCCGCCGGCCACCGCGGACCACCGTGGATCACGTGCACTTGTATATACCATAGCGACACGTTTACACACAAGCACATAAACGTACGCACACCCACACAGACGCGCCTGCACGACACAAACACACATATACGCTGGCGCGCCCTCGGGGCTGGATGCGCACGTCTCCCGCTGTGTTAACCAATTCAGCACTGTCATAAAAACCGTCTCAAATAACATTTATGACATTGAACTGAAGAGGGTTTATGGCACTGAACTACAGAGGATTGGGGGGACAACAGAAGCGGCGAGACGTTCTCAATTATATAAAAAAAAGGCCGAATTTGGTATAATTTTCTTCCGAGAGACGCATGTGACTGCCAGCGTTACTGTTTGCTTTCATGCGCTTTGGAAAGGAAGCTGTCATCACACCAAACACACCAAACAGCAATATGCAACACACCAAACAGCCGAACGACATCAGTTCTGATAAGAAATTCCATAGATCACGACTTAATCTCAGAATGGCAGAAACGTTAGGCTCGGAAACGTCTCAATGACATTTGTATATTGTCGCTCGTAAGATAACGGCAACCATGTTCGCGCTCGTAAGTATTTTCGGCCCTAATGATGACTGTGTTTTTCGCAGGACTTCGAAGCCGCCTGTGGTACCGTGTCATCGACTTTCCTTGCAAAATCGCCTGAATATCATAACTTTGGGTCATACAGCAAACATCTACTCAACTTGATGTATCTTGACGGTCACAGCTATTCGAGGATTCTATTAGATGGCTCCCTTGGTGAAAGTGTTCATGTAATGTGAAACAAGGCAAGGAGATTCGGCCCCAGGCCTCTTTAATTTATTCGTAAAACCGCTTGCAAATCGAATCGCACGGTCAACACCAATACATGGAGTACAAGCCCCGGGTGGACGTGAAATAAGTCCCACCATGCCGTCGATGTGAAAGTTTTTGTTCAATATAGAAAACCCATATTTAAATGGCGCTATAGATGAAATATAGATATGTTCTGCCCTATCCGGATTCAAACTGAATGTAAATAAAACGAGTGGCCTCCTATAGGAATCGCTGCGGAAACTCTTAGTGGAGACGAGCTTGCAATGCCTTTCGTCAAAGAAATACAGATAATAGGTATAACTTACAAGAACAACAAAGTCGCCACAAAATGCGAAAATCAGGCTGCTCCTTATAGAAAAGGAAACGTCGCAATGAAAAAGGAGGAACTGAACGTTTCTTGGGACCTTTTTTGGTCTTAGCGCTTTGTTTCCGACCAGGCTGTAGTCGTAGGATAACTTTCGACCGAGCTGAGCAGGGTACCTACTTCAAGAAATGTCATTGCTAAACAAAGGCTTAAATCATAGAACGACACTGAAAATAGCCTTCAAATGCGCATACCATGTAAATTTTACAGGAAGTTTCACTGGGGGAGTAGCTTCCATTACAGTTACTATTGCATGGGTCCTATCAGAGCTCGTCCTAATGGGACCCACGGCGGCCACCGCGCCCTCTTCGCCTGCCTTACCTCTAGCGGAGGAGGCGGCAACTAAAACTGCCTGTGGCTGGCGCGCAAAACGCCTGTTCCCGCGGAAGGAAATTTCATCTCAGCGTTCTGCACCTGAACTTTGGAACTCTCCTGATCAGTGGTCAGAGACTTGTCAACCCAAGCAAAATAAAAGACGAAATCCTGATGAAACTGCACAGTGACGGACACTTTGGACGGAAAGTGTCTCGAACAGGTCTAGTTCCAGCTGGTAGCTGACTAAAGCTGGCATTGCATAATATTTGTATTTTGTCAAATGGCGCATGTGTTCAGCACAAGGAGCTTCTGCAGTCCACTGCTGTGCTGAGTACGATCTAATCTTACGCCATTCCGGGGATATAAAACCTTCCAAAGCTGATCGTCACAGCAGTGATCAGAGAGCTCAAGGCTTTCTTTAGCCGCTCGTATGGTGGAACGCAGTATTAGCTTCGCAACAGTTTCGGCGTTCCACTGCTGTTAACGGCTTCACTCGCCGTATTGCAGACCCTTGCACGCCGTCCTTTGATGGGACCACTGAACGCGCCGTAGGAATAGCCCGTGTAGTTGCGGTTGCAGTTGCAAAAACGACAGGATCCGCTGTTCGCCCTCCTGAATTACTGCAGGACCCATGGAGGCATGGACTGTTCAGCGACTGCGGTGCGCGAGTTACGGCAAAAGATGGAAGCCAGCTTTAAACAAACGTCATGAAAATACATTTCTCATGTAATCAGGAGTCATCGCCAGAGTTAAAACAAGAGCAGGAAAAACATTGGACCTAAAGTAAAGTAAAGTAAAAGTAAAGCTGCGGCATGCTGAAGATCCTGAAAGAGAATCAGCACACCCAAAAAGAAGTTATGCCCCCTTTGTGGCCGATACTGCAGCAGAAAAGCCCGGAAGTCGTGCATTTATCAGATTTCCCGTCTGTCGGCGGGATGCGGCCATTCATGAAAGAACTGCACCAACGGCTCCGGCAGCGATCTGATGCTACACCAGGAACATTTAAGTCAATACACGTGTCTCCGAGGCCATCTTATTGTCTCGCATACCGTATCCAAATGTGCGCGGCCGTTTTCGAGATGCCCTGATGATCTCAATCAAGAGATCTCCGCCAAGACTTCCATGCTGCATCCGTGGATACCAAACGAGTCTCCAAGGAGATTAACCCACTGTCTCCCCGCGAACTATTATATGATATTTTGGTTTCCAGTGATATCGCACGACACTCTCGAACTGGGGTTTTTAGCCACCTAAATACTATACCGACCCTACGGAGGTGTTGCGTACCAGACATTCCTCCAGGCTTCAGCGAGAGCAAAAAAGTGCATCGTCAGGGGTAAGGCACCCCCTCCCCTCCCTCCTTCCTTTATCCCTCTCGTCCCCGATCGCCATCTCAGGAAGCCTGAACCGCACGTCAGGCTATTAATGACTTTAACTTTTGTGTGCTTTGAAAAACAATTTAGCGGCCATTATTGTACCGAAGTTCAATTTCCGTCACACGAACTTTTACTGGCTCAGCTTTTATTAGCGTATGGGAACGCTGAAGACCTCAGGAGTGACACTCGTGACACGCGCCGATAACAAAGCAGAAGTTATTACCTCACCTCCCGGACAAAACGTGCTGGCATAACTACCAAGTTATACGCAGCAGCAAATGAACAACAGTCTGCCCCTATATGATGTGACGACGCAAAGCACAAATCACACGACGTCGTGCAATTTACGCAGCAATGATGGACAACGCATTCTGATCTCGGTTCGCGAGTACGGATGGCGTACTACCGTGCCAGAACCTACTACCCGCCAATGCATTTAACACTGCACACTGCCTTGTACTGCTTACGTGCTGCTTTCCATCTACTACCAGCTTCTTACAAATCCTAGACCCTGAGATCCCAGAGGAAGTCCCGTGGCCTAAATGTAGGATCCATTTGTTTTCGTGTTGTTTTTTTATACTGTGAGCAAGTTAAGGGTAATTCTGTCCTACCTTATTACAACGATAATGCCTACTCAAGCACCAAATTACATTCAGACCGAAGGATTTTACAGACCGGGGTAGGCCTGCACCTGATCCGCCTCCTTGCAGCGGTCTCCTGGACCTCCAGGTAGACGACCTGCACGAGCGCCACAAGGCTTCTGATCTTCGGCGCTGTCGCGAACAACCGTGTGGGCCGCAGCCTGGAGGAGAAGCGCATCTTTCACGTCACACCCACAGCACACGACACGCTTCTCGACCGTCACCTCTGAATGGGACAGGCCCACTTTGTCACTTGTGAGAGACGGAGCCGCCACACCCAACAAGTCCAACAGAGCCTCTGTGGTCTGCACGTCTACGAACAGAAAACAATGAGAGCATTACGATAAATAAATTGAAAAGAAACCAAAAGAACCGCGAGTACAAAGGCAGGCCTGGCTAGCAAACTGGCGACAACAGCGGCCGACCTTTCCGGCGGCGGTGTAAACCGGGGGACAGCGGCGGACGTCAGCGGAAGGAGGGGAGGGGGGACAGCAAGGGGACAGTACCAGTCCGGTCCGCCGGTCACCGGGAGTTGGGCGTTATTCAACTTCTGAAAGGGCCGGTGAGGCAACGAACAGCCTGGTGCCATTTTCATGGGCCGCGCGGCAAAGGAACCAGTCTCACACAGACACGTGCTGGCCGCTTCTGGTGAGCAGCAGGGGCCACGTGAAAAGTGGGCTATTGAAGGGGGCCATAGGGACACGCTACCCCTTACCAAACATGCTGGTGCATTAATATGGATGTGACTTAATGACTATTATAAACTCGAAGCAGACACGCAAAAGAAGCAGATGGAGAACATGGAATGTACGGCACGCAAGAAATTTCGCGCGTTTGCGGCGCGCTAAACTGATTTTTCAGTGAAAAATGTTGGCTTGTGCCCCGCCCCCCACCCCACTGCGAAATCCTGCATACGTCCCTGCGCGTAAAGGCTGTCTTCTGGGGGCGCAAAGGTATATGCAGTACTCGAAAGTTTTGTTTCTTACATTGTATACAATCCGAAGGAGTCTGCGCTGGAAGCTTGGCTTGCACAGGTGGAGAATACTGGATAGTAGGTGTGGCAATTTTTGTCCAAATAAGCATAATTTTAGCATTTTTCCAACGGAGAATGCCCGTCCCAACAGACTGGCAACACTATGTCTTCTTACCAGTCTCCACCCGCGCTGGCTTAGTTTGCCATTCGGGCTTCTCCGACTTGACTGAGAGCATATCGCGTTTGTTCTCCCAATGCTTGTTATGTGGACATATGATTCATGGACGTAATTTTGAGATGACATATTTCCGTTCCTTTGACTTCGTCTATTTGGGCTATCTCGTGGGCAAGAGGCGTGATAGACTCGCCCTCCGTGTGCCGATTTCCCGACGCCTCTGCACCGAAGCAATCGTCTTGGGGGCATGACATCATCCAACATCATCAAAAGAAAAGGATTATCTTCCAGGTCATCCATGCAGATTTGTGCTTGATGCAGCTTCAGTAGGGAGCCAAATCAATTATTAAATCAAACTTACTTTTCAAACAGTGATTCGAATCAGTTAATTCAAGCAAACTGGCATGACAGATTCTGACCCTGTTTCTTTATCAAGGAAAATTGGGTCCGAATCATGATTTAAATCAGCATGATTGGAATTAAAATGAATACTTTCGATCCATGAACATATCAGAATGCTGTCAGGACTTCAGAAACTAGTGGTATCAAATGGCTGAATTGTTAAAAGTTTAAGAACGTCTGCAAATCATGTGTACCACAGTGCATTTAGGAAAATATTCTTTGGCTCTGTTCATGTGTGCGAGGAAAATATTTACATTTGCTGAAACACTACGCGTTCGTTCATGAATTGTAAATATACGGGATGGATAAATTTCAATACAGTTTAAGTAAAGGCTAAGTAAGTAAAGGCTAAGTAAGCTAAGTAAGGTAAATTACTAAGTAAGTAACGGCTTTGGCTACTTCTTTTCTTTAAATGCCTTGGACACCAGTAATATGTCTGATAAATACTTGTGTTCATGGTTTAGGTTATGTGGTGTGTTAGGATGACATTCCGTTAAGTTTCCAGTAATTAACAGAAATGTGGTCATTCATGCTGTCCTTCATTTTCGTCATATTTTGAAGCACTTGTTATTCGAATCTTTAACAGCACTTATTGCTTGTTGTTGATCCAGGTTGATTTAATGTCACTTCAGCTAATTCAAGCGACAAGAATCGAATCACATCTGATCCAGAATCACTTCCAAAGCAAGGGACTCGAATCATTCTTGATTCACAGCAGGACCTATTTTAAGAGCAGATCACTGGGAAGGGGATTTTGACCAGTCGAATTGTGGGTAACGTAAAAAAGTCCGGATATTTCGCTGACATTGTTTTGTCTGATCCCGTCGGAGTTCGGTTTTTCCTGGCTGGTGTGGTGAGACTTGCGGTCACGCATGGCTGGAACCTGGCCGTGTTAGGGGTTTGGCGGCAGCATGCCTTATGCTAGGTTTTTGGATTTCGTGCATGTCGGGTCTGGGCGCGGGACGAGCTCGAATCAAATCTGATCAAACCGAATCTGCCTCATGAAGTTTGCATGTATTTTTGACGAAATACGACACACTTTCGAACAACTCAGGCGTGCGCCGCTTCCGGGCGCTCGATCTGGAAAACAACGGACCGACCGCCACCAAACCGGCTGCGTTCGACAAGAAATCGATTGGAACATTGCATCGCACGGACGAGGCCGAGCCGGGACCGGCACGTGACGCGTCTGGCCGTGGGAACACGAAAAATGCTCGTTTTTTCAAGGTCTCAAAATGGGTCATAATCTCGGAGACCGCTAAAGATACGGGCTCGAGGACACGATGATCACCCACGAAATGCACCGGCACGAAATCCATTCGCGGAGTCGACCTCATCTGCCGGACGGGATAGTCGCGGCACGCGCTCAAAGTGGTTTGAGATGCAAAGGCGTGAATGTCTGACATGAAACTGGAACCAACGGAAAGCTCGCTTTATTTTGCTGTTCTTTTGCCGTTCCGATGATGCCAGTCACTAATCAGCTGTGCCGCGGTCGCTCTCGTCACGCGAGGCCACGTGAACCGATGCGGAAGGCGATTTCGTCCATTTTCAAGTGGGCTCGAGACGATTGTCAACCGACGATACTGCGTTCTTACCGGTGCCTACTTTCGCCAACCGTGGTTCGCACCGAAACGAAACCTGGTTTGTTGGACCGAAAATCGATCGGAAAACAGTACCGTGTACAACAACGTTAATTGGTAATCAGGTCTGTTAGGTCAGAGGGGGACGGACGGGATGGATCTCGGGGGGATCGGACGGGATGCGAGCCAGCCATGGGAACACACAAATGTCGTTTTGTTAGCTTTACAAAGTAGGATACGAGTAAATCCAGTCTTCAGTTCTAACGACTCCGCGGCTATGTACCCCACGTCACAAGGTACCGACCGCATATCATTCCGTAGGGTTGACCTCGTCCACCAAAGGGGCTGCCACGGTACGCGCTCAAAGTGGAGCTGAATGTGGGGTTTTCGGTTTTCGAGTCCATTGTGTTTACATTGTAACTGTGACAGCAAGGAGAGTGAGACTGTTCGCAAAATCAACAACAATGGAACCAAAGAATTTTCGCCGCTCTGTCGCTGCAAAAAAATAGTCATAAATCGCTGAACTTTTACTGCCACGACGCATCAAGTAAACCGGTGCAAGTCGTGAGTTTGCGCAAAGTCGACATCTTTCGAGATACTTGCGTTCGATGTATTGAATCGCGCTGAATCGAGACAAGAGAATCGCACAAGACACATGCTAACGCCGGAAAGTGTAATTACAATTGACGTTAGGTAGAACAGTCGTTGGCCGAGCCTTTTCTTCACTTTCTGTGAACACGCCTTTTTTCTTCATTGCATGTGCCTAAAAATTGTTTTCGCCTCGCAGTTTTTTTACGTGAATACTGATATTTTGGCCATACCCTAGGTGGACAATACATTGGCGGCAGAAATATTTCATTTTTCCTTCATTTTTTTTGGCTGTTGAAAACAGTACAGCCTTCTCTGTCAGCCACGAACGTATTCTTAATTAGTCAGCCGTCTTCCTCGATCGGTGGCGCCAGATTGCCAACCACACCTTAAGTTGTCCAGTACCTTCTGGCCATTCTGGGAGCTTCTGGCAAGAAATCCACGTTCAAAGCCACGGCGGAAAATGTGCTGGCGTTTCGGAACATGACTCGTGTAAGGACGGTCAGGGGACAGAATTGCGGAGAAAAGCCAACATTACTGTGGGAAGAGTGGCACTCGCTGCAGAAGAGCAAGAAGTAAGTCGATGACGCACTAGATTGTTGTGGTACGAGTTGCCGTTTTCTCTTGGCAGGAATGAATTTTGACGGTATTAAAGCACACAGGCCATTGACATATCGATATATGCGGTCGATGGTGTGACACTGGAAGGAGTCTTGGTATGTTGCCATAATGGCATTGCACGTGGCTGTTGAATTTCTCTCTGGTAAGATCTGTTGTGTCATTGTTGAAGATCTCTCCGGCAATTGAAATCGGTTTGCTTGTTTTTTTTCTGCCATTGATGCCTTTTTAAACTCCATTTAGAAGAGGTCAGCGGTAGGAAAGGGCGGTCTGGTTCACATATTTCGCACTCTAAATGCCCTTCATCGAGCAACAAAAGCAATTTTAGGCTTCATCATGGGAACTGAGTTCCAGAACGCAGTAGCCAAAAGATACGCTGGTAGTTACGTATTATGTACATGGAAGAAGACGAGTAGGTGACGACGACGGTGGTGCTCCAGAGCCCAACGTTTATCTTGCAACAGCTGACCTATGCTTTTGCCACACGCGCCGTATATGTATAATCTGGCGTGCGCTTCTAAAGAACTAGCACTTCTTTGTGTACATAAGCGTTATGATATCCACGGACACATTTTAGCGGTGTGGACGTAATGTTTGAAAGAGCTAACGCTCTGTAATTAAAGATTTGGGACTTATCTTAAATACCAACCGTGTTCTTTTATCTTTCAAATGCGCCACAGTTGTATTTAAGCAAGGAAAACTATGAACGTCTGGATGTTCCTCAATGACACGTCTTTTTTCTTTTCGACCCAATGTCCGCGGTTACATTGACTTCAGACTTCAGGCTTAAGACTTCAGACGTATATTAAAGCCATTCGCAGTTGGCTCGCAGCTATTATGGCCTCTCGTCAAAAGTAATAGAAATAAAAGGTCAGTGGTCATCAATACATGCAAAAACTCTCAAACATACAATGCACGTGGTCACTGTCATCTAAACGACTTAAAAAAGTACACAAGACACGACAAAACAACATATTGATGGACGGTGCATCACCACAGATCTCTGCTTAGGTGGGGTTTCAGGTGGCGACCAAACAGGGGGATGTGGGGCCGCGGCAGATCAGGTGGCAACGAATGGAGCTTCCTCGCCGCACGGCTGCAACAACGTCTCCGACCCGTCTCCGTGCTAGATCTTGGTACATACAGGTTGCCTTCCTGCCTGGCGTGTTGGTCGCGATGCTCCGCAACACATGAAAACTCGGTGGCTTGTGTTTCAGGCTCACCCATGCTGCGCACCTTGTGCGCCAGACACAGCGTATGGTATGAGACCAGTTTCTCAGCGCTGAGCCAGCCCAGTCTCCTTAACAGATCCGCAATAAGATCAAATTTCCTTCGACCAAAAATAACTCGCTGCAAAGTGAAGGATTTTCCGGAGGCGAGCCAGGCTTTTTTAGTACCAATGCCATATATCGAAATACAATATCGGACCTCCGAGAGAACCAGGGCATTGATCGGGACGAAGATAATGGACGGCGGTAGGTAACTTCTTAGATGTGATGGACCATTTAGAGGTCCGAAACAGCGCCTAGTAACGGCGGTTATGTGAAAGTCCCAGATGAAACTGCGATCAAAGGTTAGTCCCAGATTTTTAGCTTCCGAAACGGGGTGAAGATTATGATCGCGAAATTTTACGGTGAAATTAGGAGCGTTGCGCAAATTTTTATGCACTACCCAACAGCATCAGTTGAGTCTTGCTGGCATTTACTTTTAGCCCCTGGAGTTTGAATCGTAACGGCAAACTGTTTTCTGCGCGAATACACCTTGTGTGACTACAGAGTTAGAGAGAGAGAGAGAGAGAGAGGGAGGGGGAGAGAGAGAGAGAAAGAAAGGTAGAAAAATATAAAAAAAGTCATGGAATTACACCTATACCTCTCTTTGATGCAGTCAGCATTGCTGTGTTATCCGTTTATTTTCGGTTAATAAATTTTTTTTTTCTCTTGACAACTTCCGACCAAATTCTGGACTTTTACGTTGCAGCCGTGCCCGCCGCCCGTTGGCCAAGAACCTTACCAAGTACACCAAGTACCTATGTGAAAAACGGTTTCAGGAGTAAATGTCATGACATTACATGAATAATGTTATATGATTTGATGCCGCTTCATGTCTGATCAAAGGTAATGCGGCAGATGATACGACACACGTTAGAAACGCACGACATACACATCATCATACTTTCAGAAAGAAACGAGATTTTGCCCGTACAAGAAATTTTGTTCATTTTCGGTTTCGTCCAAGGGATTTTCGACCGTTTCGTTCATTTGCGTTTCGTTGATGGGACGCTCGTTTCTGCTGTACCGTGCAAGTACACCAGGCTTTGTATTTCATGTTCACCGTTTTTGAACCACATAAAAGGTCATCATCAAACTTTTCTGCCAAAAACGTCTTAAATTTATTTGACATGTGATGACCTATGGTGACCTTGATTGCAAACTATCTGTGTGTCTTCTTTTAATCTCGCCAATGCCTTTTGAACATTCTTTTTATTTTACGCGGCATTTAAGTTTCTCGAGATCTTCAGGGAGCGGGCTCGTGAAACCCAGGCCTGGCGGAGTTGGATCCAGAGGCCGGCCCGGCTAGGGTTAACAGTATGTCTCGGCACCTTCTTTTTCCTGGGAAAGATGTCCTTTATTACCTTTCTGTCTGTCTCGAGAACCAATAGACCATGCAGTCGATAGGTACGGTGATCATACAGCTTTTTCCGGGAAGAGCCGGTTTATGAAGCGATCCAATTGACCCGTAGACTCAATGATCGGCGGGCTGTGTTCGATACCTCGGGTGAGAGGGCGCTGGTCTCGTCGTCCATGCAACAGGGGTGCGATTCGCTGCGGTGCTCGACATTTGGCCCAGGGTTAGCTGGCGCCTGGCCGGGAGAGGGCAGTGCTGATTAGCACGCGATCGTGCTGCATCCTCGCCGGGACGTTTTACCTGGAGAAGAAAGCGGCTTTCCTGGAAATGAACGATAAGCCGAGTCCGGATTCCGTGCCACGGTTTCTGCTTGGCACAGGCCATGGTCAGAGACATCACTCCTGTAAATGGTTTTGATGAAATGTGTACAGACATCGCGTAAAAGTTATGTTGAACTCCCAATAACGACGGCAATGACCCGACTGCCTTCTGAAACGCATGTCATGAAATCAAAGTGCGTATTTATGCGTGTATTTACGTCTTTGAGTGGACCACACCAGCAGCGCGGCTATGATGCCCAGCGTCACATACACAGATATCAAAGCAGGCAACTTAGTCAAGCACACACAATACATACACAATCTCACACTAATGTAAATTCAGCCAGTCCAGTTGATGAGTCACAAGATATTTCTTGGAAGCGCGAGCAAATCTATTCGCCGGCAGGCGGGTCGTGCGCGATGGCATCCACCTGTACAGCGCTGGGACACGCCTGCAGAAACTACGTTCCCCTGCATTCGTGCGAGCACCCCGCACGTGCTGCTGGTGGATCTCTCTCGTACTACGTTGGCGCAATGAATCGTTACTGTGAAAACGCTCGCTAAGGCCTCACGTCACTCCTCTGTAGCACCTTATGTATCAGGTGGAGCGTGTGGTATTTGTACAACTAATCATATGACATCCAGCCAAGACTCAGTCTCAGGTCCGACGCATGCTCAACTTTGGAAAGACCAAGAGTGGCCCTGACAGCAAAGTTAGTGATTTTTCGGATTCTGTCCGCGTTCTTCCTAAGCCCGTTTGCAAAGACCGAAACACCTGACTGGATCTGAGAACGGACTAAGGCTGTTGCCAAGTGTTTAAACGGCATGACCAGGAACGTGATGTCGCAGGTGGGACAGGCCAGACAGCGCAACGATACAGCGGCGAGCGAGGTTCGTCACTTGGCATCCCCAAGTAAGCCGAGGACCGAAAGTTACGCCAGGATTTTTCACTTTGTTGCGCGGCGCTAAAGTAACGTTAGCAAGTTTTACGATGACATCTTCGATATCGTTTCGTCCAAATATCAGCTGGACTATGGCGTGGATTTTCGCGGCTACCAAAGACTTTGCGTTTGGTTTTATCCGCATTGACCTTCAGGCCTGTAGACCAGGACTATAGATCCAGAAAGATGAGAGCAGCCTCCAGCCTGACAAACGTTTCCTGAATGCACGTCTTCTTGACGCTAACAAAGACACTAATAATAGTGCTATTTGTCATCATTTTGCGATATCTTGCCACGAAAATTAATGTAATCACACATAGTGGCACATGTAAACAGTGGCCCATAATCAAGCCCTCACTTCAGACCTACAATGATTTTGGTGTACAATTACAAAACGTGAAAGCTAGTTACTCTGTCGCATCAGTACTGCTAGCAAGGTAGAGAAATATGTGTGTCAAGAAAAGTCAAGAAAATGAACCAATACAAAAAAACAATATTCCACAACCATCAGTAACGGAAAAACTAACAAATCGTCCTGGACTTGCAAAGGGTCACATATCACTGACGTTGCAATGTGCCTAGAATTAATGGCATTTCTTATGAGTTTCTCGTAGGTAAACTGCTTTGGTGAGCAAAACGCTGGCGCGCAAGCCATGCCTGAAAGCTATTTAAGGCCAGCTTTGGTATCGTAACAATTTGGAGTCTCAAAGCATAGATCAATCTTTCTGACAGGTAGCTATTACGTTTAAACGGGTTTCAAGGATAACGCAAACTGAAAAGGATGCATATGCACAATGGTATGTCGTTTGTCTGCGGATGATATCAGACTGTTTGTCATTGATGCCATTTTACTCACAGAAACTTAGACACTGCCGGTCCGGTTACAAACAATTGGGTTGGTAACGGCTTGTAACGACTACGTTTGTAACGGCTACAAACATTATTGGATACTGGCGGAAAACACCCGGCTTCGGCCAGTATATTTCTCCGAGACCTCGCTCACTTCACTCACTGGGCGCAACATGCGTCACCATGCTATTTCTAATAAGAAGTCGTTTCCCTGCACCTTACCAAATAAGTCCCGTTTCAGGACAACATATTCCGCTCCAATTCCGGTTCGCGTCCGATTGCGACGCATTCGCTTGAGATGGATCCTAGGGAGAGGTGCAATGAACCGTGGTGAGTGCCAGTCAGCTGAAATTAAGAAACGGTTGTCCATATGATCATACTCCTGCGATACAGTACCAGCAAACTGCAAGAAGAACTCTGCATTTGTGATGAAGAAATCCAGCAAGAAATGCCCGTGTATTTCCTGAACTTTTGTAATTTGAACTGATTTCCATACTCGCACGCGTTTATCGCGACACATCTGTGGGGGCAATTTTTATTCCTGACGCTCGTTGAAGGTGCTGCTGCGTCAGTAGTAAATTTGGTTCTCTGGAACCGGATGGAAAACCATCTCCGGACGTCGCGATGTGTGCATGCAAATTTTCGGGCCGTCGCATTGTGCCGCTTCCGAGACCAATGCGAACACCGCAGACCAGACAAGCAATTCCCATTTGATTTTGATGTGTTTCAATAAAAAAACGGAATCGACAGAAAGGTAGTATCCACTAGACGAAACTGGAAGACACACATAGAAACAAGAAACAACCTTTCGCTGAGTGACTGTTGTTTTATTGAGTCGAATTACTGTCGAATTAGTTACTCTTGTATTTGCAGGTAAATGCTAAATAATAAAATTGCATCGAACTACAAATAGTGTTTTCAGTCAAAAGTAGGTTTCCGTTTGAATGTTTAGATAATACAAAAATGTATCTTTCCTGAATTTTGGAAAAATTCTCAACTTCTGATGTTTGATGAAATAAGTTCGAACGAGTTCCTATGGGGAAAGGTAATTCTGACTGAAATTTTGATCTCTGTCAAAGCATAAAATAACTTTCCAAAATTGGATTCGTCCAAAACCAATATCATGCAGTTGTTTTTCTTTTAAACTTTAGTACAAACTTGTCCGTCAGAAAGCCCGCGCGCTGCGAACATTCGAACATGCTGCTTTGCTCGAACAATGCGTCATAGTTCTCATTAAAATGGAATGGCACACAAACTGCAGCGAGGACTAGTTCTGGCTGGTTTCAGTACTAAAGAATGTTTTTCACTATCACCTGAACAATTTCAGCTGGGGCTAGTCTCTTCAGTGAAGCTTTTCGAAACTTCTGGAAAATGGATTTCGAGTTTCCTCACCCGACCAAACGTAAAACTGGTTTTGAGCAGGAAGTACTAGCTGCAGATACAGGTCTGAGTTATTTCTAGATTTCGTCTTGTGAGTGCTGGTTGCAACAAGAGGTGCTCGTGTCTTCTGGCTTTGTCTAGCAAATGCTGCTTTTCCTAAATCCGGGTTTTAGCCTCCGCCGGTGAGACAACGGTAAATTTTCGAGACAAATAGCAAAAAAAGACAAAGTATGATTATTCATGCACGCGTAACTGGCCACCAGTTCTGTTCACAGAACGGTGCTCGTGGTTAGGCTGACCTAGACGCCACGACCTCGGAGAGCCGCGACACTGATGTTCGATGTCTGCCTAGACGCGGCGTTGGTATCAGCTGCATAGATGGCGGCTCTACGGGTCTTGTAGATGGCGCGCAGGCTCTCTCAGGACTCACATAAACCATGGCTGTGGATGGCGTGAGAACTTTGCCTACAGATGGATCCTAGTTCGGCGCCAGGTGGCGACCAAAGTGTAATGAGTACTCTGGTTCTTTTTTATCCACCCGTTTATCAGAAGAACAGGCGAGGTACTGCCAGTAGCATTCTCCAGTTTGTATTGCTAAGCAATGAAATAACATTGAAAGGTACAAATTATTCTTGGTTTATCTTTCTGCGCTGAAGGAACGAATTTGGCGAAAAATGGAACACCGCCCAACTCTAAGTCTACGTTTACATACTTGCAAAAGGCAGATCATTGCAATACAAACTATGACAAGTTCCTTTGTCTGTCGCCTGTCTTTATGTCGTCCTTACAGGTCTTCCTTTGATAGCAGTGTTTGCCTTTGTGGGGTAGTTCTGTGGACAGTCTCGTGGCATCAAAGCGTCTCCGGCCGTCTCAAGAAAGCTGTGACATATTTCGTGTCGGAATGACAAGATGAAACATATCTGGGGTGTACTAAGGGAAGTACGGCCTGACGCCCCTTCCCTGCCTAAATCCTTAGAAATAAATGAACAGAGGGCGGATATTGGGCACACCACTGCAACTGACGACATTCCGCATATTCAGTAGACAATGAAATGGCTTCATGCATGGATGATTCTTCGATTGTCTTTCACGTGAAACGCCAGAAAAGAGCAATTTAAGTTGCGTCATGTTTACCAGGTACACCCATGTTTTTTCAGAGACGCGACGTCTTCTTGGAAAACAAACACGGTTATAACCCAGACTAATTTACGAGTTGAGGTGGAACTCGAAATTAATATCGTTAAACAGTTATAACATTACTCTTATCATGGTTCTTGCTCAAGGTACGGTAAATTGTACCAGGTCGTAGAACGTGATTCAGACCTCGTCTGACTAGTGTGGGAGGAATGATCTTCCAGTTTTTTGGGGTTTAGTTTGAATGGCATATTTCATTGATATCACTAGTCCTGATTTTTCAGTGTTGCATAGTACGAGAGGAAGCACTGGTCGTGACCAGTTGATTACCGGGTAATGAATCCTCAAAGAATATGAAGCCGTTGATCACGATGTTGCCCGACAGTGCATTTATAAGCGGCCGAGTTGCTAGAAATTGTACTGATCATGCTACGTCACCATCTATTATTGTCTGCTAGTTGCAATTCGTAACATATGTGGCAAAATGTTCATTTTTGAACAACGTTTAGTTCAAAGTACAAGGTAAAGAGCTTTAATGTAAAACATTTCGCTTACCACAGCGTGGCAAGAAATCAGAGAGATATATGCCCATTTCATAAGTTTACTGGGCCACTCGAAGCCCCCGGACCTGCGCCACCTAGGCTGCTTAATCATCTGTTGGTGGAAATGGTTAACATCCCGCCGACGTCACACAAGTGGAATGCTATCTAGGTATTATTCTCACATGCAGTATATATATATATATATATATATATATATATATATATATATATATATTTATATATATATATATATATATGTATATATATGTGCGTGTGTGTGCGTGCGTGTGTGTCTGTGTGTGTGTTTGTGTGTCTTATCAAAGATCGCTGAATAAGGTATTTGTAATCTTCTTTTGAGTATGTTCATTATCTCTTGCCACTTTCCGAAACGGCAAGAGATAATTAACGGACTCAAAAGGACTTGAATTCCTCAGCACTTGCTGGATATTTCCCCTTGTAGCAAGATTATTGCGACCATCAAAGAGGCGTAATTCAGGAATTACCTGTGAATTACTTCCAGGCGAGCAAACAAGAAGGAAGCATCCAGAACTCTGGTTTTCACCTATTGTATAATTGCGTTCACTCCCTTCACTTGCTCACTCCGTTTGAAGGCTTTGAAACGTTTGTTTTCCCTTGATGTATGCCGCAAATTGCAACTTAAAATGTTTAAATATCACGCACACACATGCCAATGTCCGTTGTCATTATATGTAGGGCCTTGGTTGTCATTACTGAGAGGCTGAAAAAACATCCACAGAAAAGGGCAAAAAGACCACCCCTGAAAGTTTTGTAGGGAAAAAAGATTGCGTGCTTACGCAATGTGAATGCAAAAGCAAATACAAAACATCCAGCAGTCTTCTGGTATAAACTTCATATTTCGATTACCAGTGGTTGCAATCTTATCTCTGTACCAAAACCGTCATGGCCGGGTCTGCTCGGTTCGGGACGGTAGCTCAATTGATTTTCTCCTGAATCAGCCGAAGTAAGCCGGTACTCACTGCGCCCGTCGCTCGCCTTACGGTCATGTCTCAGGCCCGTTTTTTACATGCGCGAGGTGTACCGGTAGCTTATGACGTGGAAAAGTCGGCTTTGATTCGATTTTTCTGGCCGTCAGATGACTGCAGAAACAATCCCGATGCTTTCCATTTCCAGCAACTGGTGCCCGGGTGGTTGACTGTTGACAGTTGACAGTTCTCCCTCCCCCTGGGTTTTTCGAACAATACGGGAGAACAGGTAAACGTAGCGCCACACAATTTTGGGTATCTTTTCCTTAGTCCTTTTTGCATCTTGTGTATAACGTCATACCTCAATTCACGTCAGGCCTCTGACCTGCGTCAGATCAAGTGATTCAATGCCAGAAAACATGAATTCGCGTAACTTTTTTGGAAAACAAGATATCAGAATAGCACTTTCCAGACTTAGGCATTTTGCCAAGTGCCATGCATCTGCTATTTCAGATTTTTTGGGGGAATTTCACGACCAATAACCATATTTTTCACGAAAATGAGGGATGTTTTCGCGCTTTCTGGGCGTGCAAAGATGGAAAATACAAATACGCAATAAAATGACAAGTGTCGTGCTCAGGTCATCGACCTTCCGTCAGATTCTGAATGACCGTTATGTTTATTATGCACATGTTCAGGGAATTCAGCCATGAGTAGTGTTAAATAAACAAGGATACTTAAAAAGAGAAACATTAAAGAAATTAGTTTCCTACATCAATACTAGGACAAAAAGATGACCTCTTACGGCCTGGGTTGCAGACCACAGTGACCTGAGACAACCCTGACTCTTTAGCGACGAGGTAATGCGTACCATTGCCGAAGGCATGAATGCAGTTGTCATCAGCACATGTCTGTTGGCTGCGATGGCTCTGATGACCTGAGGACGCCAACATTAGTTCCTGCTCATTGCGCCCGACCAGCGCTGGCGCCTGCGCTGAGCAGCGGGAATTAGCGCATGCTTAACTTGTCACTGCTGCATAGATAATGAAAGAAATGGAAATAACTACATACCGACGTCCATGTGCGGACTGCTTACTTTCGAATGATGCCTTTGTTTTTGTCCCATGATCAATGGTTGCCGATGAACAAATCGCTTCCCTGCATACTGCGAAAGTCGCCAAAGAGCAGATGCAAGGCATAAAATGCTTACATATCCATTAAAAACACACACACAAGTGGTGCTGTTTCGAGCACTTCTTGTCACGAGCTTTCAAAAGGCGTGCTTATTTTTATCTTGTGGCTAACCGTTCGTGGGTTAGAAGGCGGTTGTCAACAGCCCCCAGCCGGGTGTGCTTGACACCATCTGCCAGCCGGGTGTAGGTTAAGTTGTGAATCCTTATGTAATATGCCAGAAAACACGTAATATTTTTGCATCAAAACATATCACTGAAGTGCTAAACATAGCTGATGGTGATCCCTAAACGGTTCATAGTGTTGACAAGTCTCCGGCATTGGATAATTTGCTGGTGGAGCCGTTTCCTTATAATGTGCGAAGTTTTACTGCATTTTGCAGAGGCCATCCAATTGAAAACATAAGATACATCAGGGCCTTCTCGACAAACATACATTCAAATTCAACACGGAATATTAGCACTAAACGGCGACATAGTCTTCTAGCGCATGGGATCTGTTAACCGGCAATTAAAACGACATCAAATATTCGTTATCCATACTTGCTATAAGGCGATCGTTTTCAGACATTATTTTTTCTATTAAAACACACCTGAGCATGGGTTACAACCAATGGGCCTTGTGAGCTACAAATGAATTTTCACACCCGTCAGGGAGTCGGTGAAATTTCGACCTCTTAGTGCCCAGTTGTGCGCCCGTTTGACACCCTGCAGTTGACGGCCGTAAAACCGAAAACGGACGTGATGTTAACCGGGCCCAACCATTCAGTTTACGGCCTCGCTCGTCATTAGACCAATCCACAATGCCGTGAGAAAGACATGGTGACCTTCGTGAATAGACCCTTTGTGATGAAACCTTTGTGACGTCACCTGCAGACTGCTGCGTCGCCGCCGCAACTCTTTAGCTCCTGTTGACAAATCCAGCTTTAAATCTTTGGCTGCCGTTCAAATATTCGGCAGACGTCTGGATGAAAAATGTCTGGATAATGTTCCACCCTTGACACCCATAACAAATGACCACTGCACTCGATCGTTCAGTTAAATATTCGAATCGGGGACTTCGAAATATAAGCAGTATGCATTGATTCCACGACATTGTTGTTGTTCCCATAAAAATGCGCAAAACAATCGGGCGCATAACAAGGGCTGGATTTAGAGAACGAAAGATGCTACTGTCCTGACGGTCCTACTGTCTATCTTGCAGCTTCGTCAGATATCTACCGATATCTAAAGCGTATTGAGCATCTCTGGCACATTCGATTGGCACCATGTCATTATCGTTCTGAGGTATATGCCCTGCTGACTGCCCTTTAATTCAGCTGTCTTTTCCCCACCTGGCATACAGGAGCAAGCTGTTAAACGACACCCAAACATCCCAGCGGGAGCTGAGAATTCGGATATGCTCGTTTTATTAAAATATTCCATTGGACCCATTTGAATACACGGATTGAGTTTTTGAGTCTTTTGAAGATGAACTGCCGTTTCATATCCAGCTGTACGACTGTGCAGTAGGTAAACATCCTACTGGTTTAGAACTGCATGACGAAGTTGCAAAACTTTTACAGCTGCGGCCGACGCCGAGCGTCGGGCAGGCGCGGACGGCCGATGTGAGGCAGGTGAGGGGCATGGCGTCAGCGCCAGCGGGCGCGCTGATTGGGTCATGAGTGGAGGATATCAGTAAGCATATAACCATACTGTGCAAATAGCGACAAAAATCGTCAGGCCCTTTCGATGGACCTGACGATTGCCCTTAAGACAGGATGTCCGTCATGCCCTAAGATGGAGGTGCTTCGGAGTAACTGGAATGAGAAGAAATCGAATTAAGCACGGGAATTAAGTCCCCGGTTTACCCAAACCCTGAAACTGGTATGAATCTCCTTTGTTGCTCCGCGCCACCATATTCACGGACAACATTACAAGGACTGCATTCCGTCCCACCTTCCGTACTGCTTGTGATGACCATAGTAAATTATTTACGGCATTGGTAGCAAAGTGTCATTTTTGGGACCGTTTATGTATACTGTTTATTGCTTCAGTTCAAACAAGGATGATAAACGTGTTCAAGATCATGCTTCATATGGCGTGTTAAGACACATCCACGTATTTGTGAAGACTGCTGGAATTTCATGAGCCAACGGTAGCAATGTAAAATTTGCAGTGTTGCAGCTCCGGGTTGGTTTTCGGACCAACATGTTTCCCCTATATCCTTGTTAAAGCAATACATTTTTTGGCATGAGAAATCAGCATGGGTGCGAAAACCCATGGCAGTTACCTCATTGTGAGACCAGGCATTTTCCTATCGTCGGCGAATCAGACGATGAAACCGGGCTGATACCTTCCGGCGTCAGTCTAATCATACCTGATGTGTGATAATATATGACATCAATCACGTTACCTTCTGGTAGCGTCCAGATTCACAAATGGACTAATCCTCGCCTGATCTTTCTGCCGGTAGTGGGAAGTCAGTCTGGTAGTCATCTGACGTTTGCTCAGGGAGCAAACGTCAGATGACTTGTGGGGCTATGCACGGCAAACGAAACTTAGGTGCAGATCAGTACCACAGTGAATAAGACACCTCATAGCCACTGCTGCGGATTTTCCTTGGCCATTATGATGCACAAAAGTTAAAAAAACGCTTGGGGATACCCCAATTGCCACAATTAGCTCGCTGACGTATTAAGGCAATTTGGATTTGGAAAGACCAGACCTTTTTGGTTTGGCCGAAGTTCGGTTAGTTAGCAGCCCATCTGTTGTCATTTAGACTTGTATTGGGACGAAAAACCCCTGGAAGTGCTGAGGATTAAGATTCCGAACGATGACAATCCGGCTAAAGAGAGGATAAATTGCCTTGATAAAATTTCTGGGCTGAAAAAAAAGAGATTATTGCAATGGTCTTATTGGTCTCTTGCAGCGTGTGGTAAGGTGCACCTTGTCAAGACTGAGGCTGTCTCCCAATTAGTGTATTTGATGATAATACTGCCAAAGCCCAGCGCGACTCTCATTAAGTGTTTCGAGACGGCCGTGTTTAGCCTCACATGGGGACACAAAAAGGATAAAGAAAAGCGAGCTACACTGAGAAATAAGTATAAATATGTATGACTGCAAGTTCCGGACGTAGGATACCAAGCAGATAGTTTCAAATGTCTTGTGCGAAAAAGTATCTTGATCCGAGCATACGCGCAAGTGAATGGCTGTTATGAGACTACACCTGTCATTATCTCAAAGTGTAAGCATCTGAGTCCAACCGATCACCAGAGGTTGTCATCAAAAATATATGTAGAATATTTAAGAGAAAATGCTGCAGGCGTGGCCTAATAATGATGAGCCAATACTGCAGGTAATCACTGCAAACAAAATTCTTAGCCAGGTACTGTGGCTGAAAAACTAAATCAGTTTGCAATACGTTGGTGTCTTTCGACGCAAGACACTGGAAGGGCCTCGCCCACATTGCTAGTGTTTATAACATACAGCGCAAGATGTTTCTTACAGCAAATGAGATTGCCATTACATACGATTTGCATCATCCTACAGCATTAGCGCTATCGAGATCCATTCCAAGACACTGGAAGCATATCGTCATGGCGCTGAGGCCGACGCAGTTTAACAGCGAGCCTCCTAAGTTGTCAGAATTGCATTCAGCTCATGGTGTATCTAGATGGACATATCGTAAATTGCTGACGACACCCTGTCCATCAGAAAAGGAAAATCAATTAATGTGGCAAGGAGAACCTCGCTTGCCGAACAACATCTCTTGCTTTCCAGTTTACCAGAGTTTGTACGAGACAACTGATATTTTGGCTTCGTTGGCTACAATTTGGAATTTTGCACCGCATCATTCCAACATTTTAAGTGTTCGCGGGTTTTTGGAGTATCGCAGGCGAATGAATGCCAGTACTGTCCCCCACCACCAGAGGGTTTACTGCGTCTATTTTGGTCATGCTCCGTAAGTCAGGAGTCCTGGCGCGATCTGAGCCGTGTTGACCAAGCCGGATACCTCAGCACAACCAGTGTCATCTTGAATGTAAGCGAAGGAACAGGAGGCATGACAAAGCAGTCGCCAAGACGTGAACAATGCCATCAAATAAATACATTTGGCCGAGCAGGAGGCGCTCAAGGCACGCAAACACACAGGGAGTTATCGACTCATTAGTCGCCGGGTACAGAGTAAATAAGTACATCTGTCTGGTAACGAGGAGCAGAGCCCAGTGCAACGCCTTATGGACCGGTGCACTGCATTCATTCATATTCAAAAATGTATTCAGCCGTTGAGCTAGACATAGAAAGACGAGATGGAGCGTCTGCCGGCACCGAATGGGTCGTTGTTCACGCCGGCGGGCAGACCGGGGTTTCCCATGGCCGTCTCAACAGGCCGCCAGCCGGCGGCCGGCGCCCGGCACATGAGGGCACACTCATTTGTATCCAGCGCTTGTAAACTGGCTGATGGTGCGTAACCGCGCTCCAAATTCAGATAAGTACGTGCACGGGAAGAAGTATCCGTAGTCGCTGTTTGCCATTGTCGACGGTCACATTGTTCACATACCTGCCACACTGTGCAATATGATAGACGGAATACCGTGAGGAAAATGTGGCATAGGGGGCTTGCCGGAATGGTGTCATGACATTGCATACATTTTAGCAAACGAACAACAGAAAAGAAACATGAAGTAGACATGCGAACGTTAGGATCAAAAATGTCAATAAATGGTACAAAAGGTGAAAAAAGCATGTTTGGTCATATATGAATTGGCTCACATGCATTTTCATGATTTGTACTGAAATGCAGCCGGAGATTAGAGTACTCAGTAGACATCTAAATATTTGACAAGCAATCTAATGAAAAGTGGTCAAACAAATATCCACAGAATAGTCGCAGAATCTGATTGTTCGGCTGCACATCTGAATCGTCCAAATTCGAATCCTCAGCTCTAATCCCAGTGTAAATGTCATTATTTTATATGATCTCTTTGATGCATCTTGTCTAAGTATTTTCTGTTTTGAGCAGCGACACAAAAAATGCCTGATCATTTAACTCGTGTATTTTAACATAGACGGGGATGGAAGAAGTCACCGAGGAGATCCCCTCACCCCTATTTTTGATGCCCATATCTAAAGCAGAAGAAGGTACAAACGGTCAGTTGATCTGATACAGAGTGCCACTGCCAGCTGGTCTGACACAGTCGAAGAGTAGATGGTCTGACACCGCCGGAGTGCCGCTGTCACCTGGCCTGTCCTTCCGAGCCGTACCCGGTACCCGTGCGCGGACCGCGGCCGGAACCCGGTGCCGGGACCCGGCCCTCGGCGGCTGACCGGAGAGCCCGGCCGTGCCGCGTCGGTCGCCGGCCGCCGGCGACGGATCACTGTCAGGTGTTATCGCGCCCGCTGACGCTCATCTTGCCGGGTTCAAGGATTTCTGGAAAGCGGCGGCCGGCGTCGACGCGCCCCCTGACGGCCGTCAGATGCCGCCGCCGCCGCCGACGGGCTGGTCGCCGGTCACGACCTGCGACCCGCCGATGGGGGGGGGGCAAACACGACGGGCGCCGGCCGAGAGGAGAGCTGCGGGAGGAAGAAGGCGCGGGTACCGGAGCTCCTAACAGCAGGTTCTCTCGTGACATCAGGGACTCCACGAGCCCCATGCCTTTCTAATCCAGCGGTGTCCTTGATGGGGCTAAGGATTGCTCTTGCTAGAGAGGGTTGACTGAGCGGATTGAATCCATCTGTATTTGGCAGGCGTCGGCTCCATTCTCCTGTTCACTAAACGGCACCTTCCCTTCGAAAAGGCCGCCAAGAGGCCTGTGTATGGGGATTGCATTGCACGTAGTCACTGTGCTTTTGCTGGAAACGAGAATCTTTGAGTCCAATGACATTGGCTGATTTTGAAACACATACAGCTATTGCCATCAGTAATTGTTACTCGTCGAAGTTCAGACTATTGAAATCCAAAGTACAGCCTGGACGGCGTTGAATGGACCCTTACTCGTCCCATTCCCAAGCCCATAACGCTTGGACACATCCCCGAATGGGAGGGGGCCCCTTTGCCTCAGACCTCAAGAGCTACGCGTCCAATTCGATTGCGAGAAAGCTAATGGGTATGCCTTGACGCAACTGCATTTTTATAAAAGCAGATTTAGAAAAGTTGTAAAGGGTGAAGAAGAGCCCAAAATTTAGGAAATGAATTTTTCACTTTTTATAACTCTAATATTTACGAACCAGTTTGGATGTCATTGGCTCGATTCGAGGGCTGATCGATGGAGGTTTTGGCTTTGACCCAAAGGTTAAGAATTTTGCAAAATGCGTAGGTTTTTGCAGGACGTGGAAAATGGGAAGCATTATTTGTAAAAGCCCAATTATCATAGAGGTTCAATGCTTTTTGTAGTTGTCATTTTACGCTTAAGAAGTACAATCTATATCGCAATGTTGGCATATGTCGGCATAGGCGGTGACAGGGGTGTGGAAAAGTGAAACTTGTGTTTGCGTTTTCATCTGGTCATGTTATGCTCTTTGACCTCAGATTAACCCAAATGCCCCATAGTCACATGAAATGGCCTTAGGTTCATTCCATGGTGTTTGAAAATAATTCCGAACATTTCAACTGCTAGACGTCTAAATGTCTTGGTTATGACCGTCATGATACTGAGTAGGCCAGCGGACATTTTAGGTCATACCTCCGCGAGTGACCTGATATCGACCTGGCACGTGAAACACATTTAGAAATGACCGTCCTAAGCTGCCTACATTCCGGATTTTTCAATCCAGAAAATGACCCAAAAAGCTATGCATAGAACCAAATTTTGACGCTTCACCTTAACATGACCTTGTTGAATGGTCTGAATTCAACAAAGCATTTGAGTATGTCTGCCCAGTTATTTACATATGCGTTCACCTACATTCATTTGCAGCTTTGAGTTTTGTCTTAAAAGCTCTATTTTTGTGACCATCGTTTTCTTCTACAATAAACAGTGGCAAAAAGGGCCTGAGGTGTCTCCCAAAACTGCGGCCTGAATCCGCCGCCGAACAAAATTAACTTATGAAAATACGACCCAATACACAGAAAGAAAAGTAGTCGCGTTTTGTGAAATTGATCCAAAAATCCTTGATATGCTGAACAAAAAAACAACCGAAGGGGCTTCTGGCCCTCCTCCCAAACGAAGATATGGTTCAAGAAACTGCAAGAAAAAAACAAATAAAACCATTGTGTGAGATATCTTTCCGTTGAAGATAACCGTAGATTGTTTACTTTGAAAACATTTGTTTTGTATCTATAGTCTTTTGAGCATATGTGAGTTTTGTTTTACAGATGACGTAAAATGGGATTCGTTTTGGGCCAGTCCCTTTCGGTTTATTTCAAAAATTTGCGTTAAAAGTTGATAGGTGCCCAATGATCTGGAGCATGAAAGCATGTGTTCACACATCGGAACAGAATAAGCCAGGAATCCATCTCAGAGCCATGTGCGAGCTACAATATTTTGCTTAAATATTATTAAGCACCGCCGCCATGTCGGTGCCACAGCTGTTTCGCAGTTCGTAGTTCACAGACTGACAGGGTAGGGCTTTGCGAGTTGGCTGACGTCATTGCCGGGAGTATGAGGATATATGCCACTGTTATTAGACCCCAAAGTGTGTGCAAGGGAGAGGAGTGACATCTGTATCATTAAACACACACTGGAGAAGCTCTGACTACAGCGAGGCGCTTAACCCTATTCCCGTATGGGAGGAGGGGCTTGAGAAGTCCCTCCAAACGTCCTCCAGTTTTTCGCTCATCATTCCTAGGATATTCAGAGCAGTTATAAACCATGCAAAGCAAAGACGGCCTGCAAGGTCACGTATTTCTGGAATTTGGTGTTGGAACTGATGCATGTCTTAACCCTATTCGTTGGTCTCTACGCTCAACGTATTTCCCTACGGGGACTTATTCGTCACTCCCTCCTCCGCCCCGAGATCGGTCCGTTCGATTTCATAGCAACAAACGGCAATCAATTTTGCATGACGTTAGCTACATTGGTGCAAAGAAAGCTTTGAAAATTTCGAAAGGGACGGATGCCGTGGGTCAAAGGAATCAGAAAACGATACTTTTGGCTTGTTATAATTCCGATATTTATGCATTGCTTCAAATGTAAATGCCATGAATCGAGGGTTAAGCCAAGGGACACTTCCTACTGGCCCCTAAGTTTGGAACTTTGGGAAGATTCACGGGCGTTCACAGGGCTTGGAAAGTAAGAAGAATGCATTTTTGAGAACTGAATTAACATGGGATTTAACAATATTTCTGTGGCTTTTACTAGTCATGTTGTTTACGAAATACATATCATATTGCATTATTTGTATGCTACTGGCATAGACAACGCCAGGGACATGAAAAGGGGAAGTGTCATGGTCGCATGTTTATCAGATCAGTTTACGACCTCTGACCTTAACCTTCTTCCCGGCAGGGGGTGGGCTGAATCCGCCCCTATTGGGGTTTTTTGCTTGCCAATTCCAGGGTTTTGTCGCAGCTTCCGGAACTTGGTGGCTTTTCCTAACTATTCTTTCTACGTATTATGACAAAATTTCGAAATTCTGTTTTGCTCAGGGGCGGAGCCAGGCAACGTTTTTGAGAGGCACCTCAGACCATTTTTGGCCCTGTTGGAGGTAAAAGGATAATGACTGCCGAAACTAGCATTTTTAAGATAGAACTTCAGACTTTAAATAGATGTATAGGTAAATAGTTGGGCAACGTCCAAATACAATTTTGTCCATCTGAGGTCACTTTACAAGGTCAGGTCAAGGTCAAACGACAAAATTTGCTTTCATACTGATAATTTCGGCGCTATTTATTGAAATACAAAACCCGGAATATGTATGACGTAGAAGGTTGCCCTATACTTCAGTATCAAGTTTCAGCTTGATATCAGGTCGGGTCACGAAGCTATGACCTAAAATGTCAGTGCGCGTACCTTATATCACAACAGCCGTAAAATGGAATTTCTGAAATGGTGAATTCAAATGACTGAAAACGTGAACAGGTAATATTAAATGCGCACGAGATCATTCCAAGTGACTCTAAGGTCATTTAAGGTCAAAGGTTACAAGTTTATATGAAGAGCATGTGGTCTTGACAGTTCCCTCTTTTTCATGTCTCTGGCACCGCCTATGCTAACATTATACAAACATTGTAATACGATTTGAACTTCTTTAGCATAACATGACTAGCAGAAGCCAAAAAGTGTTTTGTCAAAAAGTGACTAAAAGAAGCCAAAAATTTTTTTCGTTCATTCCGCTGTTGAAAAACTAATCCTCCTTTTTTTGAAACCCTGTGAACGCCTATAAATGTTCTCAATTTTTCGAATGCGTGTTGCAGTGGTAAGAGTCTTATTCATAATCTCTCGATTCATGCAGTTTCATCGAAATCGGTCTATAAACAATGGAGTTATAAGACGTCCAAAAGCACCCCATTTTGATATATGTAACCCCTTGTATCCACCCGTTTTAAAATTTTGAAGACATTTTTTTTAAGTGTAGTTCACGTCATGGCAATTCGGTTGCCGTTTGTTGCGATGAAATCGGATGAGTAGTTCTCGAGATCTCGGGGAGGGGGGGGGACGAATACGCTCCCCTGCCGGGAGTCGGCTACACCGTCTAGCCCTCCGGGAATAAGGTTCAATGATCGGAAATGACATCATTCATAGAGAATGGTATTGAGTTCATTTCAGAGGGTTTGAAAACGTCTTCAGTCATTTGAATTAACTATATTTCCCAATGTCCTGTTCATACCCGTCTTGGCATAGGGTACGCCTGCAAATCTTTTAGGCAACAGCTCCGTGACTAAACCTGATATCCATCTGGAACTTGAAACGCAAGAAGACGACACTGTGTTTGGTCATGTAAGTTCCGTATTTTACGTTTGGAAAATTTGAATGTGTATGAAATATGTTTCGAAAAAGTTACTTAAAATCAGATTTTGACATTTGGCTTTGAGCTGACCTTGTGAAGTGACCAAAGACCAACAAAAATGTTCTTGCACGTTTTCGAAGCTATTTACGTTTACGCTCATAAACGATTCCAAGTTCTACCTTAAAAAAAAATTGGCAGCCATTTTTCTTTTAATTTCAGCAGGCAAAAAAATAGACTGAGGTGCCTCCCAAAAAAGTGGCCTGGCTCCCCTTCTCAGCAAAATAACATTATGGAAATTTGACAAAATACATGGAAGAAATGGGTAGGAATGACCACCAAGTTTTGTGAAGCACCTTCAAAAATCGTAGGAAAGGCCCCCCCCCCAAAAAAAAACAGGGAGCTTCTGAAGACCACCCCTCCCGTTCCCATGCGGTAATAGAGTAATCAACGATTGTTTTATTCTTCACATGAAGCTCAGGTTACTGAAACGTTAAATTTCGTTTTCGTTCTTTATGGTGCTTGTAGTGCCAAAAACTATCCTTTGTTATTGTAGAACAGAGCTCTGATCATCGAGAGGAATTCACATATTTGCCCTTATCGATATCAAGGTCAAACATCATCTTAACCCATATTCCCGTGCGCAGAAGGGAGCTTCAGAGTTTGAGGCCAAAGGTCATAAGCTGGTCGCATGAAAATGCGACCATATCAGTTCCCTTTTTCATGTCCTTGGTATTGCATATACCAACATTAAACAACAGTGTATACGATATATGGTTCGGAAATATAAACTGATTAGCACAAACCAAAGAAATATATTTAACTTGTCGACTCGTTTTTTTCAGTATACTCTTCGTGTTCCAAGCCTCGTGAACGCATATGAATTCTGCCGAGCCTCTAAACGATGTGGACCAAAGAGAAAAGTCCTATCGATTTGCCCCCGATTCATGCTAAACGCATACAGAGCGGTCCCTAAAAATCGAAGTTATAACAAACCAAAAGTAGCTACTCTCTGGACTTTTGCTCTCCTGTGCACGCTCCTTACTAGACTTTAAAAATGTCTCTTCATAAAAATGTGGTTTACGTCATGGCGAGTCGATTGCCGTTCGTGGCGATCAAATCGGAAGGGAAGTTCTCGGAATTTCAAAGACAGAGGCCGCATAAGTCCCCCCCCCCCCTATATGGGAATGCATCCATGCGCTATGGGACCGGGAAAAGAGTTAATGTCCTGATGCTGGTCTGCATTTGCACATGTGGAAGGAGCTGGACGAACCGATTTTACTTGCCACCTAAACAGTATGTTACCCGAGTTCTTTGGTCCGGAACTTACGACACCGACTAGGAGCGTCTGCATTGGATTTATGAGTCATTGCGAGCCTTTCACTCGCTGAGAGATTTACCGCTATGCCAATGATCCGCCAGGGCAGAGCTTCTTATTCTTTGGATGCATTCTGCATATCGGTGCAGTGCATCAAAAACCTTGAAAGTATGGACATCTCAGAACACGAATGATATGCCATTGCAGATACATCTTACACCGTTACTTCACAAAACATTGCAGAATAAATTACAATGTCATGCGAGGACTGCGTTCTTAGTAATCCTAAGGTTCTATGCTACCTACGCAAAATGCATGAAAAAATGCATCAGAAAGCTGCTTGTCCAATTGGCCTTTGCAATGTATGTTTTTGCGAGAAAATGCACATGTTATACCCACGATTTGTTGCATCTCAAACGAATATGACCGACAGTGTAACCACATTCTGAGTTTTCAACGAGTCAGTGCTCTTCTTAGCAAAATGTCCTTGGAGGCTGTCATTTTCTCTGCTCCCCTTTTCCTACATTCTACGTTAACATGCTTTTAAATATGCCTATAATATTTTGCCCATAAGAATCTTCTGAAGGCTACTGGTGTGTGAAACCTTTTCTTTCTTTGTTGGCTCTTCTTTTTTACATGTTAAAATCATTTACTTTTCATCAAAGCCGGTGGTTGCTTTAATCGTTTTCGTTACGCTGCAACGAATCAAATCAGATCTTTGTTCTTCCCCTCCGACAACGTAAGAGGTAGTATGCCCAGCGATTGTTCAGAACTAAAACATAACTAAGTGGCTAGTATTCATAAAGCAGCAAATGTCAAATGACTTTAAAAGGTTCAAACACCGTGCAACACAAAATGAGTGGTGGCATACCGGCTCGTGAACTACTATGGGAAAAAGATGCCAAGATTCTGTGCGTCTGGGAACGTGCTATGCCTCGGCTTCCGGTGGCAACTAATACCAAAACTTAACACCCGTGACGTTGGAAAAACTCCGACCGACAGCAGCCCGACACAAGCCATCAGCCGATGTCTGCGGAGCCGTCCCGTTTTTTCGCCCTGCACCGGGAGATCAGCCGCTCCGAACACATGTCCGGAGCACGGCCGATTGCGCGGCGTACGGCGTCAGCAGGGACAGCCCACACCATCAGAGACGAGCCAGAATCGCGCCTTCCGACAACGCCCAGCCACAAGCGGCAAAGCAGCGAGTGGATAGTGGCGGGGTGCTTTTCAGAACAGAAAAGTGCATCGATACGGCGGCGTGGTGAGGGGTCGGACGAGAGGAAAATGCCTGACCGTAAGTGCCATTTACTCTGAATGTCGTTCATGAGCCGCTAGCCCTCTGACTGGCGTTCATTCAGCGCATGGGTCTGTTTGTGAGCCGAGCGCCTGGATGGACATGGGCAGTTCGTATCACATATTAACTGACATACTGGTATATCTATCTGCGAGTGGTATGCCAGATCACAGGAGCGTCCCGTTCTTTCGAAGTCAGTCTGACCATTCGGCTCTCGGAAACTGCAGCTGTGAGACTGCTAGCATGAACGGTAGCTATGGAATTCGCTACGGATGACCTCTCTGGGAACACCGTACGTTGATACCCAGCCCTCCGAGAGAGCCACTTTGTGTTCATTTTCAAGGTGCAGTTGCAACTGACCACCTCTCTCAGAGTGCCTCTGATCTGTGACCCGCTGCGTCAAAATACCTCACACCTATGTCCAGCTGCTTCAGAGTTCCTCAGATCCGTGTCCGGCAGTCTCAGACCTCGTCAAATCTGTGCCATGCTGTCTTAGACCACCTCAGATCTGTGTCTAGCTGCCTCGGACTACCTCAGGCCTGTTCCTACCCGTCTCAGGATTCCTCAGATCCGTGTCCAGCTGTCTCAGACTTCCTCGGACCCGTGTTCAGCTGTCTCGGGCTTCCTCAGAGCTGTGTCCAGCTGTCTCAGACTACCTCAGATCGAAGTCCAGCTGTCTCAAACTTCCTCAGACCCGTTCCCGGCTATCTTAGATCTCCTCAGATCTGTGTCAAGCTGTCTCAGACTACTTGAGACCTGTATTCAGCTGTTTCAGAGTTCCTCAGATCTGTGCCCAGGTGTCTCAAGCTTCCTCACACTTGTGCCCCTCTGTCTCAGAAATCCCCAGCTCAGGTCCGTGTCCGACTGTCTCAGACTTTCTCAGATCTGTCTCCAGCTGTCGCAGACCATCTCAAGTCTCCGAGTGCACAGATCCGTGGCCAGGCTCTCAGAAGTAATACTGTCCCCCCCCTCCGCCGTCGGCCTTGCCAGTCCGGCTGACGGGGGAGGGGAGGGGGAGGGAGCTGCTGGGAGTAGCTGTGACGTCACTGCGCCGGGGCCTGGGTGTCGGGCGTTCCTGGGTCCAGCGTGGCCGTCCCGCAGACGTCCGCAGCCGCTCCTCGCGCAGGAAGCCCGGCCATGCACTGACCGAATCGATTCAGCCGCGCCTTCCGAATCCTACAAAACGGCATTTCTTCGCGACTGGTCTATTGCGTAATTGCCCTTGCGCTGTCAGCCGCGGGCCGGAGAGCATCAAAGCACTTTTAAACGTTCGGCCATGCGCGGGCCATTTTTGTTCGGAAAAACTCACGAAATAACGAACTCCGCTCGTCCAGGGACGCTGCTTGGCGTCAAATTGTGACCTCGTGTTCACCTCGCGCTCGTCCACTTTCTGTTTCCTCGGTCGGTATTCGTCCGTTTCGTACTGCTACCACTCCTGAGACATGTCTGAGGGTGATCCTAAGCACCCCCCAGCCGCATCCACAACTTCATTACAATGGTGACATTTGGTGCAATGGTGATATCAACGCCGGAAATGTTGGCACGCCGCAAATTTTATCTGAACAATCTCCTTCGGTTTAGCCATTCCAGGCGTGAGAAAAGGCACCTGAATTGGGGAAATCACCACGACCGCTAACGTGCTCTTCGCGCCCAGACAGGACTTACGGTCACTGTAGGCCTGATCACCATCCAGACCAAAAAGTATCTGCAAAGACGTGCCTATGAGCAGGTGTCTAACAGTTCTTACCTGCACTGTATCGAAGGACACGCTGGACAGCACAATGGTAGAGGACACCTCAAAGCTGTACACAGATGCGACGCGTCGTTCTGGCGCCTGTGTCTTTTGAGAGGCGCTCCCAGCATACAAAGCCAGGCCAAGGACCCCGGCGATTGCAGGATTTACAGATCTGCTGAAAACCGTTGTGGTATGCGTGATGCCATAGATGTGGATGTTTAAGAGCTCAATCCCGGTACAAGGCAAACATTTATGAATTCCCGTAACGTGACCAAAATAGGCTGCCGGTGCAACACGGGTATTAGTGTTATTGGGTCGAATTATCCCGGCAATTTGTTACATGATCCTACTTGGTGTTACATCCGCTGTCTACAGACCTTTGAAAATCTGCCCAGTGAACACCGTCATAAAAGCAGATTACTTCTAAACATCTGCAACAGCAGCTGCCAAAAGGGAGCAAAGCCTAGATGCTACTATACGAGGTAAGCACGGAAGCATGCTAGCGGGGCATTTCGGTTGCTTTAACCACGAGTTTTTCTTCGCCATTTGTTGCTTTAAACCTTACTACAAATTACATAAGCCTGTAGGAAAATTTCCGAAACTGACCGATGGTGCGTACGTGCTGTGAGTAACATCTGAAGAGGGGTAAAAGTAATGGATAATGCCTGCCAATACCCGGTCCGGAGTCGTCTTCTCCCGAGTTTCCCTGTTCGTTCTGCCTCGGGTTTGTGTTGTATGCACCAGTCCCTCGCCCCTTGGCCGCCTGCTTGCAGTCCCGGCGGGACATTAACAGCATCGCCCTGCATACATCTGCGGACCTCAGTGTCATCCACCGCATTAGTCGGCACTTAGTTAAATTGCCATTGGATGGAGGATCCCTTCGCGGAAACTTCCATCCACTTGACCATGAGTTTTACTTATGGTTAACGCCTGTCAAATATGGGCATTTATTCACTATCGTTTGGTAACGATTAAAAGGCGACATGTTGCGACAAAATATGTTGATGGGAGTTCAAAAAAGCGGAACGTTCCTTTACGCTGCTTAAATGCACACCACTGTACGCAGAACCATGTGTATGACAGCTGCTCAAAGCAGAGAGTTTAGCTGATCGTGGTTTCGTTATTTTGATAGATCTGAGGAACTTGCCAAGGTAAGGAAATTGTTTTATGTTTGCTTCTGGTTTTCATAGGCATTTCCTGGTAAAGCGTACATATTTTGCTCAGGCTCTCCGCATTTACGGGGTCCGTTTGTGAGCAACACAGCCACATCTAAATAACAGGCGCTGCTGACCACTTTGCGATGACTGTTGTCCTCTGCGTTCAGTTGCACTGCTCACATCCTTTCTCTAGCATGTTTGATCTCAAGACCGCAAAAAACTGACTTAATGTGTTTGTCCCAAACACCTGATCATTGGCTGAGTGTAATGCCACAGACACAAGTCACGAAAACTGCATGTAGCTATTATAGTTGTTGAGCGGCAAAGCAGCCTGAATGTACCTGAGACATCTATGTGAGTCTTGCTCAGAGGTGTAGAGGAATTTGACTGGTGCCTACCCTGCTCAAATTCTCGACATTCCCACCGGGGAATTTCCACATTGATCGCAAATCTAACAGCCAACGAGCATTAACCTGCGTGCTCGTGATGAGCCATTCACACGGAACGACCAGCTGCCCGGGCGTTAGTTATGAGCTCTCCGCGTCCGCCCCGTGACGGCATTCTGTCTCGGAGATGCATATTCCGTTGGCGCCGTAAATGACCCTCCGCCCGCATCAGACGTCCTCCCATACCTCTCGGAAATCCATCTCGGCCAGTATTCACCGGCTGCGTTCCCCTCAAGGCCAGAACGGACAGCGCCGTCCCCAGCCGGCCGTGTCTTTGGCCCCTGTCCCGAGTGCGACCCCGCCAGGCGCGCCGCCTGCGCCGCGGCCGAGGCGCCTCGCAGGGGCCGGAGACCGGGTCTCGGGGAGAGAGACGCGCACGCGAGGCGGTCTCGCCATGTCCGGGCCGAGGATTTCGGCCGACAGCCGGTTCGCCATCCGTTACGACGGATGCTAATGCCGGCCGGCGGTCGCCGCCAGTGAAAGTGGTCAGACCGGCCGGCACCGCCGCCGGCCGGAGATGAACCGCTGCCGACCGGACGACCTTGGCACCGCCTGACCTTGGGGGGGGGGGGTGCAGCGGCGCGACGAGGCACGCGGCCGACCCGTGCGCGCCCCTCCCCCACTGGCCGCAGCTTCCCAGGTCACCGGACATCGGCAGGCTCCCCATTCGCCCACGCGCCCAGAAGCCCGCTCTGTCGACACCGGCTTTGACAGATTGAGTTTATGGCTGGCCTGTTACGACTGCGATGATTGTGGAGGATTTTATTGGCCATTATGTCTTAAAAGTAAGTGGAGCCATGAATCGTGCTCGGCGGGAGACGGGGTTGGCCCGGTGCCCCAGAACTGTTTCCGGTCCGTTGTGGAACCGACACCGGTGCCGATCACGGCGACAACTGGTTAATCGATCACCCATCATCGGAACAAAAGTAGGCTAGCGAATCCCTGCAATATGCAGTTGATTTCCAACGTGTGAGCAGTCGAGCAAAACCACCTGGTCAGCAACATGGAAGATATACGAGAGATGTTGCAGGTTCCATGGGCTAGGAAAAAGATAATCCGAGGAACGAGTTAGGTGGACAGAAAATGAGTTTATGCTTGCTTTGTGTGACGTCGCAAATGCAGCACCTCATTGGAGAAGGCAGCGTAAGACAAACAGAATAACGATATCTTGAAATTATACTGAAATTACATTGAATTGACGGCTCATATTCAATAACGCAAATTTATTTGTTTCCACTCCACAAAAATTTCCGTTTCAGACGCGCGGACAAAAAACAACCTATAACATTCTGTTCGCAGCGGCTACGATACACGTTCAGTGAAATATATCCCGCGAACATTTCCCCGATTGATGAGACACACAGTACGCTTAATAATGATATGTAGATCGAACTCAGTCATTTGCCATCTTGCGTACTCTCGCGTCTCGGCAATGGAAGAAAAGTATGGTCTCACACTGAAAGCTGACTAACCCGCCAGTATACAAAAATAATTCAAAAAGTTCTTGGCAAAGGTAACTACACTAATAAGACTAATAATAATAATAATAATAATAAATAATAACACTAATAATAATAAGACAGAATGACCTGTGGTAATTTGCATGGTAGTGCCGTGCAGAGAAAGTGGCTTATCATCAGCTCAGAAAGTGATGAAAAAATAACGCTGTTGGCCGCGAATCATTCAAAAGTACCCTTATCCACTCAATCCTACGGTCAAAAATTTACAATAAAAATTTACGGTTACAAAATCCCAGCAATGTGGTTTGAGAGCATTATTGTACCATACACGTCCAAACAGGGCGAGGTGACGTCTCTGAACGACATGAAAGCCCCAAAACACGAAGCGGAAAGGTAACTCTGTGATCCGTCTTTCGCCACAGACGGCAATATTCCTGTGATGAGTGGAATCTTCTCCCCACAAGTGCAGATCGGTGGCGCTAAATCCGCTTATAACGAAATTCGGCCATAGCGAAGTAATTTGTCTGGTCCCCTCGAAATTTGGTGCGAAGTCCCAAGGGTAACGATTTTTTTCTATAACAAAGCTCCGTTTTTTGCATACGTTCGAGTTTGGCGAGATTTAGGGCAATTTTAGTCAACCTGAAAGCTTCACGTCTTCCGGACAGCATGAAGCATAGCAAGAATCATTTAATGCACTCGTGTTCATTACCCGAAATCCTTCAGTCGGAGACACTCCCACCAAAAAAGAGGGCAGTGCTTTTGCGAGGGTACCAAAAAGGAGGTACCTCTTTTGATGACGGCATTTCGCTTCTGGCCCGCAGGACATTTCTCCTTAGCACGCGCCCCGGTGGACTTCAGAATAAGACGCACTGATGAGGTGAGGCGTATTTTTTATTTTGAGGTGAGGGCATATTTTGACACCTTCCTGTGTTCTGACATATTCCATTCATTACAAAATTTTTAGGGAAAATAATTTGAGACTGTGGACCTGCATTCTTCAGAAAATGAATGACCTAGATCACGTCAATCAAGGGCAAAAGAATCAGCTGACTAATTAGTGGCGTCCCCCACTTCTCCTAAACTACAGAACTGATGGCAACAAAGTTTTGAGGAACCTTAATCCATACCATGGCCTTACATCCCGCGGGGCAAGGATGGCCTACGTCAGGTCAAACGAGTTTGCCCTAAGTCATCATTTGAGAATGTTGACTTTCGTCGAAATCAATCTTCATACAGTCTGGTGGGTTGTCAGTAGGTATATCCTTGCACGTGCGTTAAGCGAATTTCTTAGGTCATCTGAGGCCATCCGAGGTCACTTGAGGTCAACAAAGTACGTCCTCACAAACTGCAATTGACATCATTCGGCTGCGTTCACAGAAAAATAACGAATTTTCGGATACGCTAACTGGCCTTGGATTCTTGACTATATATAGACTATATATAGACTATGTGTCTATGGACTATATGTAGACGTAAACGCTAACTGGCAAATTGACCTAAGCTAAGTTTCATATAAGCTTCCTTGTGTCACGAGGTAACCGCAGTTATCATTAACTCAATGTTATCACCACTTTCCCATCCGACATACTTACAGGATATTACATTTTTTACACATGGCACTGGTTGACCTCGACTGACCTGACCCAGACCATCTGTACCTTTGGATTGTAAATTTATCGCACAGGCTAACTCCCCACAATGTTTTGCACGATGTTTTCCCCACAATGCCTGACAGAAGCTATTTCATACGCAAAATAATACCCTTTCTTTGGCTCGACGCACGTGCAGTCGTCGGCCGCCGACGAAAGGTCGGCCGAGCGACCTCGGCTTCGCCTGACTGTAGTGACAAAAGCTACCGAAAGATGTTCAAATTCAAAAGGGCAAAAACAGGAGTTCAGCCGAAGGCACACCACATTTCCTCGCCCTACCTTCACTTCCGCAGATGTGATGCGCTGATGAAGGGTAGGCAGTTTCTCCCCCACCAGCGCGAAGTTAAATCACTAGATCGACAGCGTCGGCAGTGCGGTCGGCAGCCAGAGCAGCTTGCTCTTGGCACAAGGATACGACAAGCAGGCGGGGCAAACGCACTTAAACATTTTTCTAAAGGTGTGCTCGTTCCACGATCACTGTACCGAGCGAAAGACAAAGTAAGGCATATAAGGTTAAGGTGTCACAGGCAGCTGAGAATGGGGGTTCTGCGTCTAAGCAAAGCAACATTGTAGAAGATTTCAAGATTCCGACCTCAACATTGTCAACGATTCTTATAAGCAAAGATGACATCAAAAGTAAACTTTTGTTGTTCTTTGCTTTTCTGATATTCTTTGACACTTCGTATCGTTCAATTTTAATATAAATGAATTTAGCTAGTGGCTTCGGCTACAACGAGGTTCGTTTACAACGAATTTTCACAGAGACCCCGACAAATTCGTTATACTGTATTACAATCACTGTATTAAAACATCCTTAAAATGAAGGATTTGCGGGTCCTGCTGCATACTTGTTCTTGTACACCTACCCCACTGATCTGGTTCCATTCACGTGGGCCGGACCGCGCCACTCACCAAGTAAAGCTGTAAGAGCAAAGCTTCAGCATTACACGAACAATGCGCCCTGCCGTTTTTCGGTGGCACTCGATCTGTGCTGACATTATCAGGCCGATATTCCCAGGCTCTGGTTATTGGTAAATGTAATTTCCCATCTCGCAGCGACTTAGCATCTCCGAAAGCCGTTATTTAAATCAGTCGTTAACCGGCAAGCAATGGAGTGATAGACTTGCGTCATTTTCATTGCGAAGCCTGTGCATGATTCTGATTCCGTCTGACGAACCTGCAGATTACTAAGCATGGTACATAACCAATCCTGAACCAAAGGCGTGCCAGCCACAGGGAGGATGAAAATAAGCTGATCAGACTAATAACTCTGCAAGGAAAATAAGTCAGACTCAAATATTGACAGGCGATTCTTCGCGCAAGAAAAATAAGGAATGGCCCGAGAGCTTCCAAATTCTTTAGCTAAAACATGCTTATGGCAGGAATTTTGGTTGGGTGTCCTTGCCTCTTCCACGCATGCTTACAATATTTTCGATGGCTAAACCAGCCAGATGCAAAAGGACTCTTGCAATGGGAGTGGCAAGCGTCTTTAACCCGTCCCCGACTGGGGGGCATTGGACTGCCCCCCTGAGGTTTTTCCGGGATTGCGAGAGAACCAACAAACACAGAGTCACGAATCTTTGTGTACCTTTTGCCTCATCAATTTTACATCTCGTGTCAAAATTTTGACCTCAGGTCAGGTCAGGTGCCTCACCTAGGCCAGGTGAAACAGACCCATGTCAAAAAAAGTTTAGCGCCCTCTAACTTTTTCGCAAAACAAGATATCTCAATAATACTTTCAGGGATTAGTGATCGCGATAGATGCAACAAATCTCCTATCTCAGATTTGTCGGAATTTTCCGGGTCATTGACCTAAGGTCAAGCCCATTTTTAGGACATATCGCCGTTTTTTTCGGAAATTGACGAAATATTTCATAACATTTTTAGTGTGGAGTGAAGCAGACATCTAGTTACCGTCATTGGGCAAAGTATCAGTGACTTTCAGCCATTGACCTGAGGTCAGGTCACGAATAACTGTAGTGGGCCAAAATGTACCACCGTCAAAATCGACGCTGAGTTACTCAGAATGGGTAGCAAATGGCAAAACTAGCTTGCACAGAAGTAAGTAATACCAGGAACCTCAGAAAGTTTGGAAAAGTAGCATAATTTGCGAATAAACAGGCTCTCGCGAATAAAGCTCCGCCAACTTTGTAGGTTGGTAACTAATCAATTTTTCCAAAATTTAAGCATGAGAAACCATCACAAGAACCACAAAGATCAATAAAATTGACATAGATCGTCTTTTTTCAAGAAAATAAAGGAACGCCAAAATTAGTTCCCGTCAATTTGGTACCGCATACGGCAGCGGCGCACCGCGACAGCTAGCAGGAGAATTACGGTGTCTTTAACTCAACGTTTCGGCGTATATATTGAGCAAATCTGGGGAAATTCGACGTGTATCGGCATCCGCGGATCTTTACTTGTGCGCTGGTGCCTTTACCTTTGCGTTATTAGTCACAGCCCTTGAGATTCATGCCATTTCTCGGTCTCATGCAGTTGGTTATGGGAAAACATATATAGGGCATAAATTGGCTTACATATTATCTAAAACTAAAAATGAGACCAGTTTCGAGCTCTACTCGTCACAGGCTTTCTTACGGTGTGCTTATTTTTTTATCGTGCGACCAACCGTTCGTGAGTTGGAGGGGGGCAGTTAACTGCCCCCCCCCCCCAGTCGCCCATGTTTGAGACGGACCGACGGTCGTGCGCGGGTTAACAGTCATGAGCTAGTGCTGTCGTTTACCTTAAAATGTGATGAGGATCTCGTTCCGATTTGGCTGAAAAATAGCTCGAAGTATGTCGCCTGTGAAAGTCTTCCACAATGTAACACAAGGTATAGCTCTCGCCAATACAGGGGTACATCCCCCAGCCCGAGTTTTTGCACGAGCCGTACGATTACCGTTTCGTTTGTTCCTAAATCCTATATGGCTGAGTTTGGAACTTCTTTACATACCCTCCGAAAATCCGAGGTAAACACGCGTTGCCAGTCTTTTACCACTCTTTTGTGGGTATAATATGGAGATGTGATGATAAGGCTGACAACGGCCGCGGCAGTACAGCAGACGTTTTATCCCGGCATCGCCTGGGATTTTATACCCCCGACCACCTGAGGGTGTCAAAAAGGACACCCCTTGTCATCTCAGGATTTTATCGTCGGATCTGAACCAGTCTACCACCAATCGATAGCCCTGAGTCTTGCGATTCAGAAGATTCTATATTAGTCCTGGTCACGTGACTGATGACGTCACAGGTCACGCAAAACGTATGACACGACGTCAGAAAAACTGACACCGGTTCGTACATCATACCATCAACAATGCTGGTCTTAGGGCATTCAGCTGGGTATCAAACCAAAGGTCACAATCTTGTGCATCAGATGCATGCCAAAATGTTGCAAAAATATCGGGTCAAGGTCAGCCCAGGTCAGATACTGATGTTACTTTACGTGTCAAAGGTTCATACTAACTCGCAGCCGTTTTGATCCACGTGACAAAAAAGACGCAAGTGAAACCTTCTGATGATCAGTTTTGTATTACCTGCTTTCCATCCAGTCAGCGTCATTCTAGGTCATATTAGGTCTGATAAGGTTGTATTATTTCTCCAGGCAAAGAGCAATAATAGCTCGCTGAGATTCTTGACTGCATCAAGTACAGAACTCAAATAACATTTCGTGCTAATGAAATTGCCCTGTCTGCCTTTCATCGGGTCAAGGTCAAACCAGGCGAGGACAGACTTTTTATCTTTTGACTTGGAAAAATAATTCCTTTTTGCTGCTACTGATCGACCTTCCACAAATGCTGTATTTTACTTCGTTTTGACATCAACCTATGACGTGACCTAACGTAACCTCACGATGCATTTGGTGAACCTTGCTAAGAGGCGCATATAGATCTGCCTGTCTGACTTGAACAATAGGGAAGGTCAGCGACAACCACTTCTATCACCCGCAATGCAAATCAGTTCAGCTGTCATCATGCATGTGACCTACGCATGTGACCATGTGACGTCATATCTTTATGATCTGACCTAGTGTGGAAATGGTTTTGATATGTGTATAGCCAAAATATGTAAAAATGATCGGTAAACATGTAATAAACATGTAACATGTAGCGAAACATGTACTGAATGTTTCGCTGGGCTAGCTCTTATGGTTCAGAAGCTATTCACCAAAGCCGAGGGGGTGCCCTATTTGAGGCTCCCCCAAGCGATGACGGATTAAGCGTTTTATCCTACTTACTCTTATTCAGCCTTTTGTTTGGACGTAACCTATGGCATCGATGACCTTCTAACTTGGATCCTTACTCGGGTCAAGGTCATCTGAGATAAAAATCATGCAATGGTGCCACTGCCGTTTTTGGCTTTTGATTGGTCCCAGGGGGGTTATCTAGTACTGGATATTTTTGGACAATGAACGCTTATTTACATGTTAAGAGCAGTGGCGGACATTTTTTGCCGATTTGTGTTATATATATATATATATATATATATATATATATATAATATATAATATATATATATATATTACACTTATTCGCCGACAGACGTTATCCTCGGCCACTAACAAGCTATGTTTCATGACATCCCGTGACACCAGAACCCAACGAGATGATCTTCCGCTTCTGATGTAGCCATTGTGTCGCAGACGATTAAACTGCATTGTCATCTTTGTTATTTCTCTACAGCATTAGGTGTGGAAAATAACTACGGGTCTAACTGTCTCACTGTGCATTACTGTCGAAGCTGGTTTCCTCTCAGAGACACGAAGAGTCTTTAACCCGAGTCCAACTGGGACCCTGATGTGGGCGGCCAGAGCCCGGGAAGGAGGTGGGGGAGGGGGGGGGGGATCGACGCCTACCGGAACGTTGGAAAAAATGAAACCTGCATCACCGGAAAGCTAGCCATGTGCACGTTCCGAAGACTCAAAATGTTTGGAAAATGTTGATCAGTAATGCAGCTTTTTAGCCTGTCTTTGTAACAAAAATTAAAAAGAGCTCTAGCTCCGCCGCGAATTAACTTGAACCATTGCTGAGAATACCAATGGAAAGCTTATAGAACGTGCATTACGGTGACATATAGTTTAGAGCATGTATGTAATCAGATATTGCATCAGGTGATCTGATATGCCATTTTTCATTTCGCTATATTTGTGCGGTTTTTGAATGTCGTTGGCGAGTTGTTATCCGTGCATGCTTTCAAAAGAGCAGAAATAGTACGCACAGTTTTTAAATACCGACGGATTAGAACGCCAATAGCCCGACGTGACTTGACCTGCGACCTGACCCAACATTCAGACCATTGCTTTGTTTCATTTCGTGATCAATAGCAATGTAAACGAAAAGGGCAGGGAATACCTTCGGACTGAAACTCCTTGGTATCCCTGAAAGTTTTAGATCGAGCGATCGCACGACGTGTTTTGTAGAAGATTTAAAAAACCGAAGGCTGACCTTGGTGGTGACATCTGGTGGCATTTGGTGTTGTGTTTGGTGACAAATAGTGACATTGCACCATTTTGACCTGGACCCCGTTCCCATGCTCGAAATATAAATGCTTTGGACGAACAATGTTTTTATTTTTATTTTTATTTGTATTTTTGGTTTTGTTTTCCTTGTGAAAACCACTCACATTTGTTGTACGTGCAGGCCAGGGGAAAGAGCCCGCCAGTCAAGCCTGTTCAAATCAGTGGGCTGGACGGGATGACAATTTTCATATCTAATTTGCGTTCTGTTTGGCCCTCGTGCACTACTCGGACTTCGTTTAGACGCCAGTTGCACCCTTAAAGTTGTTTGATGAAATGGTTTGACCGGTTCTATTGATATAAATGATTTATCTCCTGCAGTGGGTGATCTTTGACCCATCGCTGCCCGAGCTAGTGCTATATTTTTTCGAGAACTGGTGAAATTCCATAGGTTTCTGATTGATAAAAGCAATGCTATATATAACCTATACATCAATGTATATATATGCATATATATATTGGTGTATATGGGCAGTATGCTCCCATTCAAACATGTTCTGACGCGATAATAAGCAGTGTCATCAGCTGTTTTACCACAACCAAGTGTCATCATCTCACAAGGTTGACGAAAAGGTCTTACGAAACAACATCACCACCAACGTCAACTCAACGGACAAAAATGCGGAAGTTAACCCGCGCACGACCGTCGGTCCGTCCCGAACATCGGCGACTGCGGGAGGGGGGGGGGGGCAGTTGACTGCCCCCTCTAACTCACGAACGGTTGGTCGCACGATAAAAATAAGCATACCGTTGGAAAGCCTGTGACGAGTAAGCTCGAAACTGGGCTCATTTTTAGTTTTAGATAATATGTAAGCCAATTTACGCCCTATATATGTTTCCTCATAGCCGACGGCATGAGACCGAGAAATGGCATGAATCTCAAGGGCTGTGACTAATAACGCATAGGTAAAGGCACCAGCGCACAAGTGAAGGTCCGCGGATGCCGATACATGTCTAATTTCCTCAGATTTGTTCAATATATACGCCAAAACATTGAGTTAAAGACACCGTAATTCTCCCGGTCGGCCGTCAGTGTGCGCCGCTGCCGTATGCGGTACCAAATTGACGGGGACTAATTTTGGCGTTCCTTTATTTTCGCGAAAAAGGACAATCTGTGTCAATTTTATTGATCTTTGTGGTTCTTGTGATGGTTTCTCATGCTTAAATTTTGGGAAAATTGATTAGTTGCCAATCTACAAAGTCGGCGGAGCTTTATTCGCGAGAGCCTGTGTATTTCCAAAATATGCTACTTTTTCAAACTTTTTGAGGTTCCTGGTATTAATTACGTCTGTGCAAGCTAGTTCTGCCATTTTCTACCCATTCTGAGTAATTCATCGTCGATTTTGACGGTGGTACATTTTGGCCCACTACAATTATTCGTGACCTGACCTCAGGTCAATGGCTGGAAGTCACTGATACTTTGCCCAATGACGGTAACTAGATGTCTGCTTCACTCCACACTAAAAATGCTATGGAATATTCCGTCAATTTTCGAAAAAACGGCGATATGTCATAAAAATGGGCTTGATCTTAGGTCAATGACCCGGAAAATTCCAAAAAGTCTGAGATAGCGGATTTGTTGCATCTATCACGATCACTAACCCCTGAAAGTATTATTGAGATATCTTGTTTTGCGAAAAAGTTAGAGGGCGCTAAACTTTTTTTGACATAGGCCTGTTTGACCTGACCTAGGTCAGGCATCTGACACGACCTGAGGTCAAAATTTTGACACGAGACGTAAAATTGATGGAGCAAAAGGTGCACAAAGTTTCGTGACTCTGCGTTTGTTGGTTCTCTCGCAATCCCAGAAAAACCTCAGGGGGCAGTCAACTGCTCCCCCCAGTCGGGGACGGGTTAAGTTCACCGTCTAGTACAAAAGTAAGACCGTTAGTAGCATCATTATGCGAAACAACATGGCAGGTGAAACAAACAACCTGAAACGCATCCATGTAGTTTACGAGTTTACATGCCCACACGGAAATTGCCGGCTCCGTAGCTCCAGTTACATTGGCATGACCGCGACAACACTATCACGACGAATGATCATGCACTTCCAGGAGGGAGCGCCAAGCCAGCACATGCGCTAAGTACACCATACAAACCTCCTACGATCTGGCTGAACCGAGAACACCCGGATATTAAAATGCTGCTCTAACAAATGCCGACTCCTGGTTCTCGAGGCAATCATTTTTAGGAGGAAGGTGCCTGAGTTGAGCAAACAGGTCAAATCGTGCGTAACTTTAGAGATATTTAGCCATCCAGTGGCAGGCCGACAAAATGTGTGGAGATGAGCAGTGCAAGCAATAGAGTAAGCGATGACCTAGGTGATGAAGTGCATCTTCTTTTGACATTCGTTGTCGTTTGCATGTAGTAACCGGAAACTGACAGTGTGTATAAAACTATTTTTCGTAATGTGCTATCCTATTTTCATGTAACATGCAATTCGACGCGCTTTAAACTCGATATCAGTAGCTTTGAAAATGGAGAATGTATGCCATGGAACGTTACTTAAACGAATATAATAATGATTGGCGATCTTATTTTTGGACTACCGAAACCGACGAAAGAGATCACACGCATGATTGAACAAACTTATGAGACGTTAGTTAAGTGCACGTATTCCCTTGCATATATATATATATATATATATATATATATATATATATATATATATATGCACATACATCTTCAAAATGGGCCTATAGCCGCCAAAGGGATGGAAACCCCCTGGATAAAAGCTTTGCTCACGCGCAACGTGCTGACGGTGCATAGTACCCAGTCGTAACGTGACACTGCACTACTCGAGTTCATGCCTAGATTGTGTGAAAATTCCAACTTCCAATCCGCTCCGGTTTGGCCTCGGTGCGTGATTAATTGTTTTGGCCAAATATACATGGTTTCGCTTAGTACAGTGGATTTCAAATGCAATGCACGCATTTTTTCTAAGGTTTTGTTCGGGCCAAGTCTATATACCATTATATACCATATACCACACTATATATATGCGCTATATGTATATATGCGTTTCTATATATATGTACATAGTACTGTATTGTAATATTCAAATGCCTTGAAAAGAATACCAATATGCTACCGATGTGCTAAGCAGAACTTATCGCATGCACCTCCTTCCCTACGCCCGCGTCGGTGGCTGGCATGATTCGTTATTTTTATTATTACTTCTTGTTTCTGTAGGTTTCTTTTAAGTTGCAAGAACCTAAAGCATTATTTGCGAGCGCGCGATAGTACGTCTTCGTTTCATTTTTCCCATTATCTGGCGGCGTTTTGTTCGTGGTAGGTTAAAACTAGTTTTTCATTACACAAAATAAAGCACGAATAAAGCACGTCTTTGACTGAGACTTTTATGAACAAGCGGGAGGAAAAATTACCTGTCGTGCCGGACAACAGCCCGACCGCGCAATGCCGGGAAAGGACTGACTTTGTGGTGAAAGTTTTACGTGTCGTCAAGGGCACGACATGACCATCTATGGCTGTCATGTCATGTACTATGGCTGCCATGGCCGTCAGCACGGCCCTCTATTGGCCAACTGCCAGCTGAGCTGGGCGCCAAGTGGCCAAAGCCGTTAGCAAGACGGGTTCGAGCGCTTGGGGACTCGTACCAGCCTTGCCAGGACGGAGAGACCAACGCTCTAGAAAATGAGCCACCAACTACTGTGGCTGTGGCACTGAGGTGACAAACTAGGTGGCGCTGGGCGTCAATCAAACTTTTATTGTGCCGGAATTTGAAATGGGCGCATTGACCAAACATGTTGGCAGGGATACCCGTGTCATGGATTACCGATACATTCATGACGATGGTACGACTGGTATCTAGGTAGAATGTCCAATTTATACTTACTTCATCGCGAACCTATTAAGCGATCAGTGTGTCATTTCCATAGTCGACGTAACTTTCTGGCACTTGAACACCATGAGCTGGACAAGATTTACGTCGAGAAATGCATCAGAGTAGACATCGTTAAAAAAACAACTAAAGCTGATCTGTTGTTGCTGGTCGTTTCCGATAAGCTGCTTTCGATAATCTTCTGCTGATGGTGTTTATTTTTTTAGGAACCTGCAAGTGATTTGTCCCAGCAGTTGATCGCCCTTGGCCAGCATTTCCATTGCATTTGCCCCAAACGGACGCATAAGAGCGGTGTATTTAGCGTTAATATACACGAATTCTAAATTTTCGGGTACGAGTTAAAAGCTGAATATCGGTATAAAATCTGTGACAACTGCGGCTGGAATTTCGTTCGAACACCCCATCGGAAGCTGGGAAGAAAGACTTATAAGATCATTGTCCATTGTCGCAGTAAATGGATGGGTCTCAAGCCAAAGACAAGATTAGGTAGCGATCATTTCCGCATTGCGTAATTAGCATACGTGCGCCTGATGCACATTCGCACTACTGAATGCGGCATCCTGATGACGACTACATGCTGCAAGAGGTACAAAAGCAGCACACACAGTCTGTATAACACATTTTGTCGCCCATTCCTGTATATCGTTGAATGTGAACTCGATGTGAGTTATATATGATTGGAAATGAAATCTTGTCAGCGAGCATGCGGGAAGGAGTGATTTCAATTCGTCATTGTTTCGTTCTAAAAAACTGGAAGACGTTGCAGTCGAGGGCTAAAGTTCGTCGAAGAAACAAGCCAGTTCCGGGGCCTTGTAAATAATTTCCTCTCTCATAGAAATACCTTGCTCCTTCCTAAACAAGCAGCCTTTGAGCGAGCTAAATATAAAGACTATTCGTCCTTGCACTGAAGCCTCCAGCGTGTGTCCGACAGTAACAGGTAATGTTTTTCCAACCACAGAATCTACAGTAATCCGATCAGCAGTCCTTGGAATGTGCAGTAAGCGTGTCCACGTCAAATTTTCCACCGCGTCGGCCACATCAGTCTAACGGCTTGAGATAAGTCCAGTTCTCTCGAGGGGGATGCTCTGTATCATCACACAGATGCGTCTAAGTCAGCACCATGGAGACATTGCCTCTGTAATTCGTACAATTCTTTTGACCTCGGCTGTCCAAACAGTTGGAACTGGAACACACCGGGGTGTTGATATAGAACTGCTTCATTAAAGCCACCTACAAGGACCGATTCAGAGCGTGCTGAGATCGACAATACGGCCTCTGATGATACTCGCATGCTGTGACGCCGTAGCCTTACGACATTATTCATGGGATTTATCTATTTGAGTCAGTGCTTGTACGTGAATGGACAACTTATCATTGTAACGGGCAGAATAAACATATTAAGCAATGAAATAAACAACATATCGAACGGTTGTCTTTCACGCTGCAAAAACAGCATGTTCGTATTCGTCTGACGTGTGTCAAAGCTCCTGTTAGACTAAACCAGGCACCGACATAGTATGCCGATGAGTTCGAAGATGAGTCCGAAGACGAATCTGAAGATTGACGGAGGCTAGAATAAATACTGGGCAGCCAATGTTTCCGCAATAAGTCAATGTAGAACAGGGCACTCCCGACCAACGGCATTAAGCTGCTGAACAGAGTTATCAGTATGGCGTCATCAGGCGGTTGCTTTCCATTACCATAATATAACCCATTCGAAACATTGTGAGCCAACGATTGCCTTATGTGCTGAGCAGACACGGACATGTCTCCATTAACATGCCTGTGACACCATCATCATTTGTCTGATCGCAAGAGGACAGATCGTTGATGCTGCGGGAACAAAACCGGAGTTACAATGCATATATTGATGTCCTCGCTCTCTAAAGAATGGTAGAGCATCTGTCAGTGTGCAAGAGGCTGCCGCCATGTCAGCCTGCCACCTGTCAGATCATACTGAAATATCAGGCACCATCACAATAATACAACATATTGAACCTCAGACGGCTACATGGCCGTCGTATGGCTGAGGTGGGCGGCCATGTTCCCTCATTCCTAAGCGTGTCGCTGTGCGTATACAAAACCGCTCTCGAAGACCGTAAATAACCATAAAACCGTCATCTGGCTATCGTTTGTTTTTACTGGCTTTTCTGTGCGCGGGAGATGCTTGGGCACAAAAACCAGTTCTCTGCTTTTCAGACGTACCATCCTTTGCACGAACGAATGAACCTCAAAGGACCTACGATATTTCTGCACCGAGCATTCTTTTCCAGCAGACGAACAGATGGTGCGTAACGTTAGCTTGACACAAAGCTTCGTCTAAGAAATAGATGGCATTAGGAAGCCGAATTTGGTTCCTTTTGGCAAGGACTCATTGGTGCAATGTCTTATTCAATATGCTATCACCTTCCTGCGAACAAATAGTTGCATGCCTATGGTGTGCAGAAACCATGATATCTGGAGCTGTCGTTGAATAACGCACTCATCATAGCGTTCCTTTTCAGGCCGGCTCAGCTCTGAGAAGCAGAGTTTATCCGTCTGTTTGTCGCGAACAGATAAACATCACGAAAAAGTTTCGCTGCCAGTTTCATCTCGGAATAAATTAGAAGAGTGGTCTTGAAGAAAACTCGTGGTATTTTGCTCAGCCGGGTGTGAAGGAAGTGAAGGAAACGTTTATGTAAGTGCCGCGAGGTCACCGACACCCCTAGGCTTTGCAGCTAAAAAGACCTTTTTTTCAAAGAACCGTCTTTGCACGGACACACCGTCGGAGTGCATTTGATCCCTACGCCTCTAGGTCGTTTGGAAGCGGTCACAGCTAAGAGGTCTCTTATGTGTTAAATCTCAGGCCGGCGGGCCGACCGGGCTGTCGTGTAATATCCCAGTCACGCCGTCACTGCCTGGTGACGCCACCTGCACGTACCACGTCACGTAAACGGATTCCGACGCTGTCACCGGCTGACCGCTCCTTGATGCCATCACGGCCGGTAAGACGGAAGATGACGCGAATTTTTTCGCCAAGTGTGAGGTGTTGGTCCACGTGAGCGAAGCAATCCGACGCCCACGACCGCGTGCGTTTGATCCAGCTGGGCTCCAGTTGTTATGCATACGAAGGATCCTGACAGTTTCACAGCCATGCAGTTCAGAGAAATTCGCTTCACCTGACTGAACAATTCCTGAGGACACGGAACTGCAATAACTCAGACAACGTAAATCACCAGCAATTTGGTGTCATGGTGTACTTACGCAGTAACTAAGAATACTGAAATCCTACTCGGGCAGACCATGCTTTTCGATCCAAGACACTTTTCTTTAACACTAATTGAAAGAAACTGTAAGTGTAAATGTGCAAGCCCGTGAACTGCAAACTGGTCTGAGATGAACCCTTCCGATTAAGCTGGCAGACGTCTCGGTAAAAAATGAACATTTAATGCCCTTATCAAATACAAATAATGCAGCGGTAGAAAATCAAACATCTCGAGTTATTCGTCTCACATTTCATTGCACCATTTCGGCAGATGTACAGTTTTCAGGCTTCAGCGAAAAACGGCTGAAATCGTATTGTCCGAAGCATCTCGTTACTAGTTCTGCATCTGCAACCGTAAGCAAATCATCATGATGTTCGCGTACCAAACTGAAATCATTTCATCCGGACGCTGATGTCGGAGCTTTTCGTTTGGTTTTGTTTTCATGGTGTGTGCGGCACACCTTTTTGTTCCGTTTTGTTTTGATTGTATGGCAGCATTTCTCAGGATTTCATTGAAAGGCATGTCCGTTGATTACTTATCCGCATCGACTTCACCACGGCGTTACGCTGGAAAGAAGATTAGTGATTTGGGTATCGCTGTTCAGATACTTTATGGCCAGTGTTGTATACATAAGTTAATCTGGGTCTGTTAGTTAAAGGATAAGATAACATAACTCGGAAATGGAAATGATAGCACATTATAATGATGCGAATGAATGTTCACATGTCTATTTGTCAGCGCTGCCACATTCATTAATTAAGGTTCATTAAGAAACGAGATGAAATAAATCAGGATTTGAAATGATAAAAGATTGTAATGATGGCAATTACAAATACATAGCATACAAACGTCTGTGATAATTGCAGCGCGAATGACGAACGGCATCAAAATCAGGCGACCTCCGGTTTTTGTCGGTAAGAGCTGGCCTGTGTCTGTGATTCAGTCCGTGTTTGGTCCGAGTCAGCTGTCCTGGGCTGTGTCTGTGACGCAGTCCGTGTTTGGTCCGAGTCAGCTGTCCTGGACTGTGTCTGTGACGCTGTCCGTGTTTGGTCCGAGTCATCTGTCCCGGGCTGTGTGTGTGATGCAGTCCGTGTTTGGTCCCAGTCAGCTGTCCCGGGCTGCGTCTGTGATGCAGTCCGTGTTTGGTCAGAGTCAGCTGTCCCGGGCTGTGTCTGTGTGCAGTCCGTGTTTGGTCCCAGTCAGCTGTCCCGGCCTGTGTCTGTGACGCCGACCTTTCGGCAGAGCCGGCCCGTGTTTCCGCCGGCCCGCTCACTCACGCGCTGGCTTCTCACGGCCGACCTGGCGTCGCCGCTGAGGACGCCGGGCCGTCCTCGGCAGGTCAGCGGCCCAGACCGCCCGGTCACCGACCGACACGGGCGCTGTTATCGGCCGGGCGGCGCCCACGCACGCGCCCAACGCGTCGCCCGGACGCAGCGCCGCCGGCGGCGGACGGCCGTAAATAGTGCCGGCCGGCGGTGACCGTCACCTTGACAGCCGGTGACCCGGCCGGCCGCCACGTCCGAACGCCGCCGGCGGCGCCCGCGCTCGGCCAATGTGCGTGCCTCACGCACTGTGCATTACCGGACACCTCCCATGGTCCGTATATAACGCGGCGCGAGGAGGCACAGGGCACCAGTTGTCTCCAGGACATCCCCGGATTTCCCACCGCCTCGTCATGAAGTTCGTGAGTGCTGGCTGATGCTTTTCCCCCCAGATGGTGTGGTATGTCCCGAGTTCCGGCGACTCGAGGATGGGTCGAACTTTCGGTGCTGTTCGTTTACTAGGTCCCGCCATGATACAATTTTTCATTGCTTCTGACCACTCCGGAGTTTCTGACGTCACAGGATATGCACTCATGTGCTGAAACGCTAACCATATCACGAAGTCCTACTGCCATGCATAATTTGCCTTCAGATGTTCGATGAAATGCAGCCGTGCACATTTTGATTTTTGCAGAAAAATCACGCAAAACCATAACTTGTAAATGGCCGCAAGGGCTGCACAAACCAAACTTAAATGCAATGAAAGTGAACAAAAAGCCTACCCTGACCACTGCATCGCTTCCTGACTGCTGTCGAGGTGGCTTGCCTTCATGTTGCAGGATTTTGCAGAACTTACAGCCGGACTCGGTCAGTTTGACTTAGGACTGCATTAAACCTTCGCCAACGCGGGGCGCGCTGCATAAGACCTGTGCTAGACTTATGGCTGTGACCTTCTCTGGTCCAGCTCGTCTGCTGGGTATCTGGCTCTGACGTGATCTTACCAAACCTATAATGTTGTGCTGTCCGAATTTCTGCCTCCGTACTAATGACGTGCCCTGGAATGTTTCCACTGGGCACGCCTGAAGGGAGTTTCTCAGTTCCGCTGGTCGCAGTCCCAACCCATGCACCGAAGCAAAACTAATTTGCCAAAGCCTGGTCTGACCGGTTCTGTCATGACCCACACTGGCCTTCCCTGACCCGATCGAACCAAATTTGACCTGTCCTGGCAGGACCTCTCCCGCCCTGGTCTGTCTTGCTATGACCCGGCTCTCATCTCCGACCTCACCTGACCCGGTTCGACCGCTCCGCCTCGTGTCACCCGACTCGACTCCGCCGGATCGCTCGGGGCCTGAGCCGTCCTGACGTGACCGGCAGGTGCTGCTCGCCGCCGCGCTCGCCGTGGTCGCGGCCCGGCCCCAGGACGCGCAGGAGCCGCAGCTGGTCAGCTCACGCAGCGAGCTGAACCCGGACGGCTCGTTCGCCTACGGCTACGAGCAGACGGACGGCCAGGTGGTGGACGTGGAGGGCGAGCAGCGCCAGATCGGCGAGGAGGTCGGCACCGTCATGCGCGGCAGCTACAGCTTCGTCGGCGCCGACGGCGTCGCCTACACCGTCTTCTGGGAGGCCGACGAGAACGGCTTCCGCGCCACGGGCGACCACCTGCCGCGGGCGCCGGGCGCCTGAGGGCAGCGCCTGCCCGCCCTGACCTGACCTGACCTGACCTGACCTGACCTGACCGGGGCGGGCCGCGACTCCCGTCGACGGGCTCTTCGGACGTGACGACTCGCCAACTCTTGCCAGTGGAGACGGGCATCATCAGCACGGCCTGTGATCGAGACTCATCACGACAGTCCTGCCGACTGGTGATCAGTGTGGCATCGATGTCCGGAGTTGCTGGACTCCTGTGAGGGTATTACTCAGGAAGTTATGAATAAATATTGTCTGGTGTATATTCCGGTTTTCGCTTTTTCAACGTTTCGCGGAACAGCGTGCAGGTGCACGGGAAACGGTTTCCGGAGCGGCAAAATTCGAAAACAGTTCTACGCTCAGCCCAGTGACGGCATAAAACTTCCGGCAGACGTGTTTTGAAACGCAGCCAATTTAACAGCTTTCTGAAACCGAACCTCACAAATGTACGGTGCTACTTAGCACATCTCCTGCACTGCACCAGGACTACAGAGAGTTCGCTCGGTACCCATGTTGGCCGGGAGCCCAGCATCGACTTTTGCGCAACTGAATGGCGCCACTGACAGGAGGTAAGGCATCAGCGAGTTTGTGGACAGACAGTTGTGATGGTAAACATTGCATTAAGTAGTATTTTACGGACTTCTAAAGCATGCAGATCAAAGTTCGACCGCAAGCTTGACCTATCATCAGAGTACGAAACGAACTGGAACAGTCCGACGGTCTTACAGTTCAATCCAATTCGCCGGACTGGATCCGGTTTGGATGGACAAACCTGTTCAAAACACGGGTCTGGATCGGATTGGGATTTGAAAGATCATGGGATTGTGGTATTTAAGTAACTGACAAAAATGTATAAACTTGCGCATTTAACCAGATCATATAATTCAGACCACTGAACTGGATGGACCGTTTGTTTTTTTCAATCAAGTGATAATGAATGGGGAGGAGTCCAGATGTCAGTGGTGAAAAGTTGAAACAGAGATGATACGTCTTGAAAAGACAAATTGTGTAGGCGAATAACACTGGCTTGCCCTAGTTTACATGCATAGTTTTTTTATAAGTTTTACTTGTGCTAAACCTAGACGGTATTTGACCAACCTTACCCCGTCCCCGACTGAGGGGGGGCAATTGACTGCCCCCCCTGAGGTTTTTCTAGGATTGCGAGAGAACCAACAAACACAGAGTCACGAAACTTTGTGTACCTTTTGCCTCATCAATTTTACATCTCGTGTCAAAATTTTGACCTCAGATCAGGTCAGGTGCCAGACCTAGGTGAGGTCAAACGGACCGATGTCAAAAAAAGTTTAGCGCCCTCTAACTTTTCCGCAAAACAAAATATCTCAATAATACTTTCATGGATTAGTGATCGTGATAGATGAAATAAATCTGCTATCTCAGATTTTTTCGGAATCCTCCGGGTCATTGACCTAAGGTCAAGCCCATTTTTAAGACATATCGCCGTTTTTTTCGGAAACTGACGAAATATTCCATAACATTTTTAGTGTGGAGTGAAGCAGACATCTAGTTACCGTCATTGGGCAAAGTATCAGTGACTTCCAGCCATTGACCTGAGATCAGGTCACGAATAACTGTAGTGAGTCAAAATGTACCACCGTCAAAATCGACAATGAATTACTCAGAATGGGTAGAAAATGGCAGAACTGGCTTGCACAGAAGTGGAAATAAACAGGCTCTCGCGAATATAGCTCCGCCAACTTTCTAGATTGGCAACTAATCAATTTTCCAAAATTTAAGCATGAGAAACCATGACAAGAACCACAAAGATCAATAAAATTGGCATAGATCGTCTTTTTTCGCAAAAATAAAGGAACGCCAAAATTAGTTCCCGTCAATTTGGTACCGCATACGGCAGCGGCGCACACCGACAGCTGGCGGCAGAATTACGGTGTCTTTAACTCAACGTTTCGGCGTATATATTGAACAAATCTGGGGAAATTAGACGTGTATCGGCATCCGCGAACCTTTACTTGTGCGCTGGTGTCTTTACCTATGCGTTATTAGTCACAGCCCTTGAGATTCAGGCCATTTCTCGGTCTCATGCAGTCGGCTATAAGAAAACGTATATAGGGCGTAAATTGGCTTACATATTATCTAAAACTAAAAATGAGAGCAGTTTCGAGCTCTACTCGTCACAGGCTTTCCAACGGTATGCTTATTTTTATCGTGCGACCAACCGTTCGTGAGTTAGAGGGGGTTAGTCAACTGCCCCCCCCAATCGCCGATGTTCGAAACGGACCGACGGTCGTGCGCGGGTTAAGTTTACAATTTTGCATTAGACTGGACATAGAGGTTTTATTTTTTTGGATTTCATTTACGGATTTTATACATAGGATTTTACATATAGAAAGCTCAAAAACTTTAGAGTTGCATATTTTGGAACTAAACATATGGAAATTTGTGGTTTTGTATAAGGTTCGGATTCAGTCTCGCCGGATATGGACTGGATCAGATCGAACTGGATATATCCACTTCACACTCTGCTTATCACTAACTGTTTAGTGTCCTCGAATGACAGATATACGAGGACCTACACAAAAGTTCCGGGAATTTGAATAGTGCGTGCGAGCCGGGTGCAATACGGCCTTCCGCCACTAGGTGAGGCGAGCAATGCCCTATGTAAATCAACGTGTCAGAGGTCGTCGCCCTGAGTGCACTTATTGCTCAGTTACGCTAGTTTTTGTAACGTCTTGTGGAGGTCATTTGGCGGTTTTGCCATGGCAGACCTTAGGGAGCAAAGAACCTGAATAAAGTTTTGCTTCAGGACCAAAAAGGTTTGAGAAACCTACGGAATGCTTAAGGAGGCCTTAGGCCTCTTCGCCGAGATCGAAAAAAGCGCGTCAAGTTCCCAGAAATGTCAGGTCACTGTTGGTCGTGATTTTCGACATCCAGAGCATTGTCCACGGGGAATTCCTCCCCCTAGCCAAACTGTCGACGGGAAGTTTTACTGTGAAGTTTTGAAGCGGTTGAAGGAGAATATCCACCTCCAACGTCCAGAAAAGTGGGAGAAAAACGACTAGTTTCTCCATCAAGACAGTGTGCCCGCTCACACATCACTTACTGGGCAGTTCCTGGCCTACAAAAACACGGCAGTCATTCCCCAGTTACCCTATTCGCCTGACCTTGCGCACTGCGACTTGTTCCTGTTCCCCAATATAAAATTCCGGCTGAAGGGGCGTCGTTTTGAACGACTGAGGAAACCAAGAAAGAATCGCAGGAGGAGCTCAACACGGTCACGCTTGAAGACTTCCAGGGATGCGGGACTTCATGGGACTTCATGGACTTCATGGGAACGCTGGAAGAACGCTGGGACCGCTGCATGCACGCCCAAGGGGATTATTTCGAAGGCAACGGTGGCGACTAGCAGCTAGGGTAAGTTATTTTCCTGCAAAGTCCTGGAATTTTTGGGTACCACCTTATACCATAGCGAATATCCACATATTTGTCGTGGAGAATACGGATTTTGAGCAAAGCAAAATAGTGCGATGAAGTACATGCCGTTATCGATTATAGAACGACTACGAAAATCGTCATAGGCTTTCAGTCTGTTCGAATACGTTTTTTTCTGCTAAACGTTGTCCAGGGAACCGCGTAAATTAGTGACATTTTACATTAACCCGCCTTCGACTAAGGGGGGGGGCGGTTGACCCCCTTAGGTTTTTCCGAGATTGCGAGAGAACGAACAAACGCAGCGCCACGAAACTTTGTGTACCTTTTGCTTGATCATTTTCCACCTTGTATCCAATTTTTGACCTCTGGTCAACTAAGCTGTCTGACCTAGGCCAGATCAGGGGGACCTATGACCGAAAAATTAGCGCCCTGTAACTTTTTCGCAAAACAGTATATCACAATAAAACTTTCAACGGTGGAAATTTTGATAAATGCAACAAATCTGGAATCTCGAATTTTTCGGAAATGTACGGGTCATTGAGCTAAGGTCAAGTCCGTTTTCAAAATGAGTCGTCTTTTTTCGAAAATTGACAGATTTTTTTAAAATTATTTGCATGTGGGGAGATCCAGACATCCAGTTTCTGTCAATGGGCAAAGTTGCAATGACCTCCGACCACTGACCTGAGATCAGGTCACGAATAACTATGCACTGCCATCAAAGTCAGCGATGATTGACTCAGATCGGGTTGACAATGGCAGAACTGGCTCGCACAGGTGTGCCCAATATCAAGAAGTTCAAAAAGTTTAAAAAATTGCATGTTTTGCGAATAAACAGATCTTTGCGAAAAAAGCTCCGCCAGTTGGGTAGACTGATAACAAATGTGTTTTTCCAAAATTTAAGCATGAGAAATCGTCCCATGAACCACTAGAATCAAAATATAACATTCTGAATAGCGTATTTCGCGAAAATAAAAAAAAACACGCTAAAATCAGTTCCCGTTAATTTCATGTCGTCTTCATAGGCGGCGCCCGACGTGCAGCGTTCCGAAAGTCACAGTGTTTTTAACTGAACGTTTCCGTGTACTTATTCAACAAATCAGAGAAATAAGGCGTGTATCGGCATCTGCGAACTTTTACCTGTCCGCTGGTACCTTTGTCTAGACTTTATTAGTCACAGGCTTGAGATCCAGGCCGTTTCTCGGTCTCATGCAGGCGGCTATGAGAAAACATACACGGGGCGTAAATGGCTTACATATTATCCAAAACTAAAATTGAGACTAGTTTCGAACTTTACTAGTCACGAGAATTCCAGCGGTGTGCTAGTTTTTATCGTGCGACCAACCGTTCGTGAGTTAGAGGGGTGGTCAATCGCCCCCCTCCCCCCCGCCAGTCGAGCGTGCATGGCGGTGACCCACAGTCAGGCGCGAGTTAACCTGAAAACATTTCAGAAAAAATCGTATGTTTCCCACCCTGATGAAGAAAATCCGGACAAGCAGTGCAATGGTTATTAAAGATATGCGTTACATGCCACGCTTTTGGATTTTCTTGGATGATAAATATATGTACAGTCTCCATCAAAGGGTTCAGATGCGAAAACATGGGCGTGAGCTTCCATACACAATGCACTTGGTATATGCTGAATTCGCCATATCTTGCATTTAGGTCACAGTCTAGTCGTTGGCAGAATCTTCTTTTGAGAAGCGCTGGCTAGCATCAGCAACATCGCCGCGCTCAGACAGATGACAACGTCGACAAAGCAGAGAGACGCACACCAGCCAGAACCTTCTCTGCAACGACGCGACCTGATCCGCCGGCGTCCAGACCTCCGACCAGACCAGACGACCGAGCAGAGTGAGTGCGGGTTCTCGGCAGCTGTTCCGGCCTGCTCCAGTTGCAGCGGCGACGATAAACGGCGACGCCCGAGGCGGTGCTCTGCGTACTCCCCGTCGGCGCCGGCGATGGTCCGGGCCGTGCTTCTTGCATATCCCGGCGGCGGCGGCGGCGGCGGCGGCGGCGGCGGCGGTGGCGCTCGCAGACGGCGCCGCCGAGGGTCGAAATGTAAATCAGCCGCAGCGGCCACGTGACCGCGTCGCAGACCACGTGACCGAGATGCATGCTCATCGTTGGGCATGCCATTTGCATAGAGTGACGAAGCTGCAGCGCCGGTAACCGATGCCCCAGGGGCGCGTCGCCCCGACTCCGCTCGCGTATAAAAACCCTTCGGCTCCGAGGGACGGACATCAGTTGCCTCGGCGTCCAACGATCGAAAACATGAAGCTGGTAAGTGTTCTGGGCCAGCGTCCTCTCGGAGGACGAGCCCATGGTGGCGACGAGAGTGAAAGAGTCGTCTGACTCCCGCCAGCTTTTCGGTGACTGGGAGGAGCCAGCCCAGCAGGCCACGGAGCCGCCCCGCTCAGAGGGTTTGGTCACCGTTTCAGTTAACCAGGGGGCGTGCCGAGATCGTCGTCGTCGTCGTTGTGGGTGGCCGTGTTGTATTGGAATATGCTGTGCATCTGTACGAGAATTTGCGTCTGGTGAGAGACAGGTGAACTGCCAGGTCTCCCACGTCTGATTTTCGTTTTTATGTTCCGTAAAGTTCATACTTTGAACCTTTCAGTCAACCCGCTGGTCATTCATTAAACAAGACAGCCTTCGCTGACTGGCTTACCACAGGTTTGCTCTACTGTGAAATGATAAAACAGCCGCGACAGTTCCGTTAAGGAAAGTGCTATCATGTCGTTCAAACTTTCTAGGGGAAAACCAGTTTTTATCTGTCAAAACCTGCACCAAGACGTAGCATGCATCCATCGTTAATAATAAAACCCTCCGCACGGCCAGTAAGCCCAGCTGGGTTTCAAGTAATTCCAAAGAGGCCATTCTCAGGAGTAGCCATTTCCCATTTCGTCAAACTGCGCACCCCATCGTCATCGTCGTCGGAGCGCATACACTATCACCTTTCGCCCGGGGCCGGGGAAGCCGTCTCGCTGACCTCCCGGTGATGCCGTCATCGCAGTGGCCTGTTGGCCGTCTGCTGGCCTGTCCGCCACCCGAGCCCGGCCAGCCTGACCGCGCCCTCCGCCGCCAGGTGATCCTGTGCCTGTGCGTGGCCGCGGCCGCCGCCGCCCCGCAGAACACCGCCGAGCTGCTGCGCATGGACAGCAGCCAGAACGACGACGGCTCGTTCCAGTACGCGTTCGAGACGACCGATCCGATCGTCGTGGAGGCGGCCGGGCAGCCGAAGCAGATCGGCGAGGAGGTCGGCGTCGTGATGCAGGGCAGCTACAGTTTCACCACGCCCGAGGGCCAGCAGGTCACCATCACCTGGACGGCCGACGAGAACGGCTTCCAGCCCAGCGGCGACGCCATCCCCGTGGCGCCAGTGGTGTGAGCGGCTCTGGCGAGCCGACGCGACCCGACCGACCCGTCATTCGTCAGCGACCGCAGCCGGCGCCAGCGCGCGCCACCTCACCACGTTCACGCATGCACGTCGATTTCGCAATACACAGCGCAATGAGGCCGATCGTTGGATCGCGCTGAGGTGAAGGATGGAGCCACCGCCTCCGAGCGCCATGAGGGGCGCCGCGGGACCGAGAGGGCGAAGCGATCTGAACTACTGTCGCGCGGCAAAAAGGGACGATAAGAAAAACACATTCTGGATCTACTGTCACTTCTTGCTCCTCAATGCACTCAGTGCTGTTTTATTTCCTACCTTTTTGGCTGATGCTTGCTCCACACTTGGCACGGCGGTCGGCTGGCACCTGAACCCGCTATGTAGAATCGCGCACTTCAGTATGCTATTCAAAGTCCGCACAGGCGCTGTTCGGTATAGGTTCCAGACCCAAACGCTACAACAAACAACACGAAAGAGTCAGATTGATTTGTGGTCTCATGGAACGTTCGGAACTCTTCGAAATCGGGTGCGCTGAACCACACATTCGACACGATCCTAAATATGGCCCTGGAACCCAGTGGATGTTTTGAATAAATTGCTAGCTGAGTCTAGAAGAGAATATGTACCTTCTAAGAAATCAGCATTTGCATCTCAGGCTATGGCGTTTTTTTTCGTAAGGGTGGTGCCTGGATTCCGGATCTCATTCGCATTATAGCCCCCATGTCACTTCGTTTCACAGGTCCCGAAAGCCACGGGGAAGCCGCATTAAACTCTTGCTAAAAAAGTTTTATTCAGTCCGACATATTGTAAGTCCCATCGCAGTTTTAGAACATGTCAGGTCGCGGAGATTTCAGGCGTTTCTTAAAAGCATGTTCCGCAATTTTGCATTACTTTGTACAACTTAAAGCACTGCCTATTAAACAAAAGGTCAAAGTACCGAACTACTTGTAAAGTACTCTTCCCTCATCACAGGCGGTGCAGTTATCGGTATCGTGGGCTCCTCTGTCCTTTCACATGCCTAGTGAGACCAATGACTTGGTTTGACCTTCCTATGGTCTCTGGGCATTTCAAACATAATGGAGGTAACACAGATTGTACCGGCCGCTTGTTTTGTTTTGTTTGTTTTTTGCCCGGTCTCGAATGTCAAAAAGTGGTCACAGAAGACCAGTTTACAGCAGTACAAAACGTAGCATTACGTTTCCTTGTCCCTACCGCTCTGCCAGAAAAAACACCTGGGAATTCGATTCAAAATCTGACCTAAGGCCAAGCACAGTCAGGGTCAAAAGGAAAAAGCATGACGTCATCAGAAGTTGTTCGCCTCAGACAATGGCTTTACGGTTGCACAATCACTCAGAGCAAAAGGCGTCTTCAGTCTCCTCCTGACGTCCGTCCGACGCAACAACAATCTCCGCACACTACGACAGAAATCTCTCTCCCTCCCTCTCTCTCTCTCTCTCTCTCTCTCTCTCTCTCTCTCTCTCTCTCTCTCAGAGCAGTCAGTTTGGCCGGCAACACGTCACACAGGGCGAACGGTCTCAACACGAAGCGTCTCTCTCGGCCTCCGCTCGTGACCGTGGGACATGACTTCCGCCCTGCCGCGTGCTACAATAGTGATGTCACGGTATATCCTGAGAAGTGAGGCAGGTGTCTCCGCGTCAGCACACAGTAGCACGTCGTCCGGCGTAGCGTGCAAAATTCGGCTAGCTGCTGAGCTGACGACCGGCCAAGCCTGTTCCGCACTTTCGAGACACGGTCGTGTTTTCTTCGCTCAAAGATAACTCTAGCTGTAGAATTGAGAAACTGATTGCATTTCCAGAGAGTCTCAATCTGCGTATGACCGCTTCGGTAAGCAAAAAAGTAAGAGTTATCCAGATCGTGCGAGTGTAATTTGCAAAGCAGTATGGAACATCAATAATGTCAAGGCATTTGTTCAGGTACATGAAACCAAAGTGCCAGATCTCGCCGCTATCGGTGGCGGTGCAAGAAGGTTTTGGCCGGCGACAGGCACGTGCGCAGTTTTCATCGAGTGACGAGGACGGAAGTCGTGCTGGGATGAAGAGAGGAGACGCTGTTGGAGAGGTAGTGGTAGCGCCGTTTTTGCACCAAATCTTACACTTTGAGATGACCGGAATAATAAAGATTGGACGTAAGTATAAAGGATCGGGCAGGACAACAGTTTTGCGGACAAAAAAAAAACAGTGGAGTGTTTCCATGACTAGAGAGAATGGAACTGGGACAGTCAGGACTTTGCAGGGCATTATCACTGACTTCGGGGAAACTGAACTTCATCACTGGGAGGCACCAGCGGTCCGACCTACAGGCAGCGGAACCGCCCAGTATGGAAATGGTGAGTCTGAACATGTTGACGTCGATGGATGAGGCTGTGAAGGGGCAGACTTCACTTGTGTTAAGGCACCTGAAGTACTAAGGAACTTGAAAAAGGTGCAGCCGCCGTTCGGATAGCCGTCTGATGACTGGCGTCCGTGGCGCCGGCCGCCACCTCAGATTGCTCTGTCCGACTGCGACAAAGACTTTGTTACGGCCAGCGGCGGTCAGCTGAGGCTGCGCGGTTTGGCCGTCCTGTTTCCGCAGACCAGCTGTTGCGCCGTAGGGAGTTCGTACCCTGATCCCTGATGCGTGACTCCACTTCTGGACGCGTGCCAAGTTGGTCGGCGGAGAGGACCGCATGGTTGAGTCTCGCAATACTCCCAAAGCAGAACCCCGAGACGGCGGATCATGCCATCTCTGGTGAAGGTAGAAACGGGGAGGAGCAACTCGACTGGGCAGGGTGATGTCTTTTACGGGGGCGAGGTAATCAAGAACGGGCACGAAGAGTGACTGGAACGCATTCCGCTTGTAAACAGGTGCCCTCCTGGCACGCCCCCTCCAGTGCACTCGGGAAAAGGCGGTGCAGCGATCAGAGGGGTGAACGGCGACGAACACCGCTCACGTCCGCACCAGACGACGTCTGCTCAGCTCAGCTGTCACAGACGCTTACACTGCGCATCCAACATTGTGCTCCAATTGTTTCAATTTGTAATGCAAGTCCATAGAGAAAAAAAAACAGTGTGGTAAGTCCTGGCCAGACCGAGAGTTAGGGAAAGTAAGAATGGGAAAGATATGAAAAGAGTTAGGGGTTAGGTAACAGACACTCAAGTGTCAGAGAACGAAGATTAAAGTGGCCAGGGGCTCACTGTAGCATAAACGTTAATGAAGTGGGAACAAAAACACAACTGCTCCGTTCTATACATCGGTTCAGCTCTAAAAGTGTAAAATCCGCAACAGCCTTTTTCTGTTCGTATTTCTGACCAGAATCAGGACATCACATGTTCCGTTCCCGTTCATGTCTCATGATCAAAGTAATAAATATCACAATAACATCAACAATACACGTGAATGCCAATAATGGGTAACGGTGCGGCACGTCGTGATGAATTCCAACAGTTTCGAGATCTGGAAGGGGGGATTTTCTCATACCGCCACCGTAAGCGACCAGACAGGAGTATTAAGCTGGATAATGCTACAGCAGCAAGTTCTTCGTGACTGTTCTCAAGAAAAGGTTATAGGTCAGTGACCTGTGCAAGTATTAATTTTACAGTTTCAGAGAATGTGTAACAAGATCACAGGCGTACTTACGCAGAACTTCAGTGCAAATGAAATACTTAGTGGCCGGCGCCATCGGAAAAGAGTCTGAGACGCTGTAGCAACGCACATGCGATGGCGGTGTTTGATATCGCTGGAAGACCCATTCATAACTGTGGCTCTTAGACACATGATTCGGCCTACTTCAGTCTCCAGTCTTCTTCTATTGAACGTAAACTCAGCTTCCGACTCTGTTTTATAAAGTTTGTATTCTCGCTGGTTCCATTCATTTGTAGTAACGCCCTACCGCCCGTTTTCTTAGTCGCGAATTCGCCAAAAAGTCCGACGGAAAACTGCTTCGTACATGCGAACTAGGAGGCTCGTGAGAAATTCAACGTTCAGTGTGTTCAGCAACTAGTGATTCGTAAAACCGTCTACTTTTTCGTCTTCGTTTTCTCGACCCATCCCAGGGAACTATTTTAAACACCAAATCACCACGTCGGACAGTTCAAATGTACTAGACCACACAGATGGTCCGGAACAGAAGGACAGTCAATTCCGCAGTACCAGGTACCAACCAGATAACCCAAACAAAGTCTGTGACATTTTTGGGTAACGATTGATGCTGCAAGCTGACGTACACCAGAACAGAACCTTATATGGGGCAACAAATCTGTGCTAACGACAGTTTGCAGCATCTGATGAGATGCAGCTTATTTTGTTTTGTTTTTCAACTGGTGATCGCCTCTCTGATGGTGCTGGCCGCCGCGCGGCCCCAGGAGGATGTGGTAGCAGAGGTGCAGGCAGACTTGCCGCCAGTCGAGGAGGGAAGCAGCCTCCTGGATGCCGGCATCATCCGCATGGAGATGACCCAGAACGAAGATGGCTCCTTCGCTTACGGCTACGAGACCACCGACCCCATCCAGCACGACGTTGCCGGCCAGATCAAGCAGATCGCAGAAAACGCCGGTGTGGTGATGCAGGGCTCCTACTCCTTCACGGCCAAGGATGAGGAAGGCAACGACGTTCCGGTCTCGATCACCTGGACGGCCGACGAGAACGGCTTCCAGGCCCAGGGCGACGCCATCCCCGTGGCTCCTGAGGATCCCAACGCTGAGGCTCAGGCTCGGGCGTACGCAGCTGCCGGCGGAGTCCCGCAGCAGCAGGAGGTTGTCGAGGCCCAGTAAATGTTTTCGGACTTGACTGGTCCTCGACTGGCCAGCTCGCCATGAACACAGCGTAACAATCGGCGAGTCCTGTACATACCTTAAACGGACATAGTAGTTACATGCACTCACTGTTATTTTGTGTGTTTATGCTGAGTGAAATTTTCAATAAACGACGACATTCCAGAAAATGTTCCATGTTCACCGGAGGCCATAGACGAAGGAATGCGACTCAGTCGCTGCCAAGAAAGGAAAAAATCGCTGCCAAACCGATTCCACTGACTGGATGAGTGAGCTGAGTTACGGTTTCTGTACTTAATCTTATCAGGGATCTTTTGTACAGCAATTTGTTTTGGGAGGGGTCCGGCCATTTGCCCCTGTGTCTATCCGTCTAACTTTGCGACGAGATAATTTGTATCACATCAAATCACATCTTTGTTGTGGAAGGTTGTCGTAAGTTCAGACAAACAAGACAAAGAAGTTTAAACGTATGTTTTGATCTTACAGACTAGTGATTTCAGTCGCTTCAAAAGAAGAACGGCCATTGAACGCTATACGTCCCTTGACAAATAATTATCATCTACAGGGGTTTTAGCCCTCGCCCGTACAGGGCCTTCTGCATAATACGGAAGTGTAGAGGGAGGGGGGGGGGGTACGACACCCGTCAGCCATTTCCGCACCAAGTGTCCTAGAGCGTTGCGGAAAAAAAATCAGCGTGTTGCACGTGACGAGATCTCGCAGCTAGTACCCCTTTCTAAGATCTCAGGTTAACAGATGGGGTTCCAGATCGGGATAAAGGTAAAAAATTGGCTGAAAGTGGAACTTTTTTAGTTTAAGCGCAAATAAACGCCACACAATAAACAATACTGAAACGGAACGGATCTCATGGTGTTCGCCAATCAATTATGAGTATCTGAACACCACATGACTGTATTTTGCCCATGTAGTCCGATCCAGGTCATGCCAGGTTAATTCTTATCAAGCAGGGTCGTCTGCTTAGATGCGTTCCCGGAGCTGCAGAAGCATTTTTATATATAATAATAGATGCTGAGGTAAAATGTAGCATCTCAGTTGAAAAGCACAAATGTTGAACCACATAAAAAAACTTTGGTTATCCAAGGTCATCTGAAGCCAGTGACTTAGAATGACTTCGGATTAGCTAAAAATCGCAACACAGATGCCTTAAAGGCGTTTTTTTTTTTTTAGGTGATACCCAACACAAAATCTCATTTTAGGCATACCGTGGTACTGCAGACTCATCACTCCGCGCCCGATGCCGCTCCGCCCGTCGGACCGAAAATCAGGTGTCCGTTGCATTGCGCCCTCTTTTGATGAAATTAAGGATTGTTTGAAATTATTATTAAATATTACTAATATTTCATTGAATAATTTAATAATATTAAATATTACTATCAAAAATCATTATTAAAAAAATATTATTTGAAATAAAAGATTATATCATTCGGCTCCTTACACTTCAAGCAATCCGAATGTATACGTTGTTTTGAAGTATCTATGTCCTATTGCACTGCCAAAGGTAAAAAGTAACGTGTTTCCCGCCGTAGCTCATGACCTCGGTTTACACCCCGATAATCCCGACAGTGAGCATACGCCTACTAAACCTATGTATAGTATTATAGAACGCAACATGGAGTCAGCTGATATATATTTCATTGTGTTTGTGCACTTCAACCGCCTAACAGTGAAACAAAATTAAGATCGTTCTGAACCAGCCGCGTCGGCGCGCGAAAACGGCTGACATGGTTCCCGTTATGACGTCATAGCCCGTTATCATGGCGGTGTAGACAAAATTTTCCGCCATAAGATGCAGGAAGGATGCCCTAGAAGGCAAAATACTAGACATGGGTAAAACAAAGTTCAGTCGTAATATTTTGGTATAATACTGGAAATGTACCAAATCGCGTTTTTGCTGGTACAATTCATAGTTTCATCTAGATTTTGGTATCTACTTTCATGGGAAGATGACGCGGATGTTTCGATTATGGTGGATCTTTTAGCCGCGGTATATTTGATACTGGCAACATGATTTCATGGAAGGATCTGCTCAGTTTCTGCTATGTATTTTTGCCACGTTCTATAGTCTTGTGGCAGTCCTGCAGAAGTTTTGCAGTGGGCACCTAGTATACAGAACATCTTTAGTTTTGCTTCTGTACTTACCATCTTATAGTCTTCTTCCTTGTCACGGAGCAGTTTTACAGTGAGTACCACGTACACAGGACACTACTCTAGTTTTTACCAGATATTTACCTTTTGCTGCGTTTTGATCTTGATATCACCGTTCCTCGAGTATGTTTGTAGTGAGTGCCTTAAATATATGGCGAACACATTATCTTACACCTGTTCATTGCTGGCCTGAAGCTTGGTTAGGTAAATGTCATGAATTGTCAGGATTATTTCATTTGTCGTGTCATCATTGCTATTATTTTTCATATGTCTAATGCTCTCTTTTTCATGCTACTCTAAACGTTTCCCACTTTGATTTGTTTCATCCCTTATCTGTGACACCCTTTGTGACCTTGTGATTATTATTGTCACTGTTATATTTATTTGTTATAACAATTATATATTCTTGATGTAGTATAAATTACATTGTATGAAATATGGTGCTAAATGACTTTATTGCTACAAAACTGGCCAACACATAGACAAAAAACATATGCTGAACATTAGACTTCAGTCACGTTCACTTCATAGTTCTTTTAAACAATCCCCGAGACAAAAAACGGCGTGTAGGCATTCCACGAATACCACCATGCCTTCATGCATTATCATTCACTGAAAGAAGGAAACTGAAATTAAATCAGAAGTCTCGAACGTGATAAAAGATTGTGTTTGAAAATGTTCACTATGAACTGCGTGGAAGACAGCTGTATATCGGCATGCGGCCAAATGATGCTCATATCCAAAAACTTCGTCTGAAAGATCCATCCTGGCAACATGCCACGCAATTGCAGTTATACTGCACTTTCAAGGGAATGTGGAAAGCAATGCACAGTTGGATTGACAACCACCGAAATCCATAAAAAGGCGCCTCACACAAAGACCGAAAAGGACGACTTGACTGGGATTCGATCCGACAGCCTTACGTTCCGATGTCTAAGCACTTTCCGACTGCGCTAACGAGGCCAGCCAGTTGTACGTCAAATCTCAGAAAACCGGGGAATCCGGTGCAGGCATGTTTTCACCCGATACGCCATAGGAGTTTGGCTCATGTGACGAAAAAAAGTTACTAAGATCGCCAAAAGGCAATGGAACGAGCTACCATACGGTTTGACAATGACTACTGTCCACCGACGGGGAGCTGATAAATGGCTCTGCGAAAACGAGGCATTTAACATGCAAACCCTATGGGCTGGTAGGAAAAGTACGCCATGGAGCGCTTGTGCAGTAACTTCGGTAGGGGCCGCCTAGAAGGTACATTAACTTTCACATGGATCAAACCGACCGTTCGGAAGTTATCCTCGGAAAACCTCAGGGAGGATTGCATCAACCCCCCTAAACGAACGAGGGCTAAATAAATCACTGTATCCGAATGTACCGACATTTTTGCGATCCCTATCTTGAGACTCAAAGGTCCAAATTCGACGATTCAAAAGACAACCGATAGCCCATCATCTTGAGGTCCCAGATATTCTCTATTGGTTGACTTCAAGATCACTGACTACGTAAAAGGCCAGGTCAGAGCCTTAAAAGTGACAGTGCTGATTTCAGAAACTCAACGTAGAAACAATGGTCGGAGATGGTTACATGTAGCATCAAATGAAGTCATTTTCCATGACGAACAATAGAAACCCGACGTCAGTATAGGGTAGTTCACATCAGTCAATCACCTGACCTTTGGCCTTTCACATAAATATGGTGTACAGTTTCGCGATAAGCTCAAAATGGAATTACTCCTCTGTATTTTCAATGCCTAATTTCATCGCAAGAGATAGATTTCTACCCGAGCAGAGGCTAAATTGACCCAGTGCAGAACAAGCCACTGAAAGAGATTGACCTCGTGTCAGGCTGCCTATGACTAACGTGACCTGATACTTGGCATTCTTGTCGTCCCTAATAAGCCTCTTGCAAGCTAAGTTCAAAGGGAAAGGAGAAATACCGCAGTTGTAACAGGTTCAGGTGGACCTCTGGCTTTGCCGTCTGGACGTCAGGAGGAAAACCAAAGGATGGGCAAAAATGTTCCTACTCCCCGGTAAACCGCGGATGAAACCGTAAAGTGTTGATGGTTAGTTTGACCCCTTGTGGTTGTTCGATTATAACTCAAGAACGAATAAAGTCAGGACAGTGCAGCTAGGCTACCTTCCCATAATTCATTGGCACATTGTTTGATGTTCAGGTTTTTGGTCCACCTCCAAACGTCGATGAGCTACTTCAGGTCAGAGTAGGGTCAGCGATTGGTGAAAAGGCGAAAAATAAGTCAAACTTAAAACGACTGACAAAAATCGAGTTTTTAACACTAATACAAACACCTACGTGAGTATATGGGTATATTTATATCTAGGAAAAAATATAAAAATAGTTGGGTGACATGAAGTCAGTTGGTCAGGCCAGGTCAAAGTCAAGACCAAGAAAGATATTTTCGGATCTGGAAATAGAAAATATGTATCCAAAAACAAACCGTATATTATATGGCTCATCACAATGTCTTCTAAACGTTTACAGGGTTTTGAAGTCAATATCAGGTGAGGTCATATCAGGAGAGCAGAAATTATGAGCCTCGGTACCCAGTTCGTGTGATATCAAAATGGAGTTTTACGTAACTCGGTGACGTGAGGGGAATGAATCTAACGCTCGTCACCATGAAATGTAACCGAAGGTCGCCGAAAATAGCCTTGGCGTGCTCCAAGATGAAATTTCAACTTCCTGCCTTGGGTCAGGTAACCACTATCACTTGGCCTGTGATACGTAGAAGGAAATTAGGCTTCGTATGAGAGTATACATAACAAACACCTTCCTACTTGAGACATTACCATCCTGTCTTAACTGTGTGTCGCAATAAGGTAGGGACAACGGTCTCAGGGTCAAGTAAGGTCATTTAAGGCTCAGCATGGCTAAAGTTTTATGTTTTCATGTTGAATCATGCATCAAAACCATCCAAAGCGATGTTTCGGCGGAATGTACCAAAGAACAAGTAGACGGTCCACTTCATGGTCAATTTCCGACATGACCTTGATCTTGACCTTGAAATTACGGCATCTTAATATGGTAGCACTTTTCGTTGCCTAGCTGTGATCAGTTTGTCTCTAGCAGACCAAAACAAAAACCTTTATGCAGAACGCGACTTTGACCTCTGCTGGGTCACGTGGAAGGTCAGTTGCATGAGATAAAGATACACATCTCATTTTTTTAGAAGAAGAATGGAGCTACATTCTGAGGAAGAACGCGTCTTTTTATGTAGTTTCGTTCGCGAGTAAGTGGGGGAAGGGTCGCATTGGGCATTAAATGTAGTAGGAAAAGTCCCAACATTTTACGGGTTAAAAAGGCCCAGCATAGTGCAAAACACAAAGATCACAACTCAGCTTAACCACCCAGGCATTGCATTTGGTTGGATCGGATTCATGTTAACTTTTGACCAAACCAGATATCTTAGCCCTTTGCTCAACTCGAAACATCTTTCATACGCTCGCTGTTTTATTTCAAACTTCATTGGGAATAAACGCACAAAAAGTGGGTTCACATAACCACGTCGGTTTAAGGTATGTACGTATGTACAGGATTCGCCGGTTATTATGCTGTGTTCATGGCGAGCTGGCCAGTCGAGGACCAGTCAAGTCTGAAAACATTTACTGGGCCTCGACAACCTCCTGCTGCTGCGGGACTCCGCCGGCAGCTGCGTACGCCTGAGCCTGAGCCTCAGCGTTGGGATCTTCAGGAGCCACGGGGATGGCGTCGCCCTGGGCCTGGAAGCCGTTCTCGTCGGCCGTCCAGGTGATCGTAACCGGAACGTCGTTGCCATCCTCATCCTTGGCCGTGAAGGAGTAGGAGCCCTGCATCACCACACCGGCGTTTTCTGCGATCTGCTTGATCTGGCCGGCAACGTCGTGCTGGATGGGGTCGGTGGTCTCGTAGCCGTAAGCGAAGGAGCCATCTTCGTTCTGGTTAAACTCCAAGCGGAGGATGCCGGCGTCCTGGAGGCTGCTTCCCTCCTCGACTGGCGGCAAGTCTGCCTGCACCTCTGCTACCACATCCTCCTGGGGCCGCGCGGCGGCCAGCACCATCAAAGAGGCGATCACCAGCTGAAAAAAACCAAAATAAGTTGCATCTCATCAGATTCTGCAAACAGTCCTTAGCACAGATTTGTTGCTCCATATGAGTTTGTGTTCTGGTATACGTCAGCTTGCAGCATCAGTCGTCTTATAGATAGTCAATGCCCATAGTTGTTACCCTTATAATGGCTACATTCATATATTAACCTACTTCGTAAAGGAGGGTATTTTGCATATTTTACCATATTACCATAACGTCTTAGGAAGGTGAAAGCTCGTTTAAGATATTCTGAGTGAAAAAAAAACAATAAGCTATGCTTGGATTTGATAATGTCAATGACATTTTCTTTGCCTTAAAAACGCTTTTGTACGATGCCAGTAATACAGCTAAAAGCGGCGAGCACACGAAGAAACAAGACAATGCCTCACGCATTTGGGTTGCAGTTACAGTTTCACCAATTCGCAGTCGTCCTAAAAACACTAGTGTACATTACCAATATTACAGATAAAAGCAGAAAACACACGAATAAACAAGGCAATATCTCACGCATTTGTGTGGCAATTACAGTTTTGCCACCTCACAGTCAGTAACAACATTTTCAGTCAGGACAGATGATTCTTTGCACAACAACGCATCGGTTTTCTTTACAATTACCACGCAGTATGAAATGTACTTACGAATTTCATGTCGTGTTCTTCGAGGTACTAGCTTGAGTGATGTAACCTGAGTTTGATCCTCCTTTTATACACCCAGACAGACGTATCAGTCCCATCAACGCAGAGGCAGAGGTCGTATGCAAGACTAGTTCATGCCTTGGAGTAGCATTATCCCGCTTAACTCTCTTATCTGATTACTTGCGACGACCGTATGGGTAAATCGCACTTCCAGATCTAAGCAACCAACCGAATTCCTTCCCACAGTCCGTTACCCGTCATACGCACGCGAGTGCGGCATTGCGCTTGAAAGCATTCCCGGCACGGAACAGTTAAAGCCGTAAAACACACTGGAATCTGATGTACAGACGGTAAAAATAGACCTCTGGTGTGAATCGGGCTAAGAGACTTCTGGTGTGACGTAGGCCAATACCAGATTTTGAAAGAGGATGTTGTCCTGTTCCCAAATATAATAACATTTTTCGTCTCCGATGCGATCTTCTGAGTGTGTTTTATGTCATCTTCAAACTTAAACACGGAAAACACTGCCTCAGGGCAAGTTCAAAAGTGACGTCACATGCATGAGGCGTGAAGGAACCAGAACGAAATAGCGCACGCTATGCCGCAACGTATGAGTGACTTGGATGTAAATCTACGCCTGCGTTGCAATAACGATGCGACGAATTACCACAAATAATTTACAAAACCTAGCCAGCACTTTGATCGAGGTGCGACAAACATTTCCCTGGATAAAGTTGACAGGAAAGTTGTGGAAACGAGAAAAACCGTGAATTTTATTATTTTTTACATGTATTACTTTATGTGACGTCAAAATCAGAAATAGGGAAAGACGGGAAGAGGCAGAGACAGAGACAGATACAGGAAAAGAGCAAGAAGCAGAGAGAGGAGAGGGTTCGGAAAGAGAGAGAGAGAGAGAGGGGGGAGGGAGAGAAAGAGAGAGAGAGAAACAGGGACAGAGAGATGTCCGTAAGATGATGCATATTGGCAACATATATGTAAGATGATGATGTAAAGCAACTTGTCAAGTCGTTGCATTTTCCATACATTCTGGTAAACGAAGGAAATCATTAGCTTGCACATTGCCATGTCTCCATTATGTATAATCTGTGCATTACAGACAGACAGAAACTGTAGTTACACGAGCTTTAGGGGTCATCAAAGTATGCAGTAACTTAACCCGCGCACGACCGTCGATCCGTCCCGAACATCGGCGACTGGGGGGGAGGCAGTTGACTGTCCCCCTCTAACTCACGAACGGTTGGTCGCACGATAAAAATAAGCATACCGTTGGAAAGCCTGTGACGAGTAGAGCTCGAAACTGGTCTCATTTTTAGTTTTAGATAATATGTAAGCCAATTTACGCCCTATATATGTTTTCTCATAGCCGACTGCATGAGACCGAGAAATGGCCTGAACCTCAAGGGCTGTGACTAATAACGCATAGGTAATGGCACCAGCGCACAAGTAAATGTCCGCGGATGCCGATACACGTCTAATTTCCCCAAATTTGTTCAATATATACGCCCAGACGTTGAGTTAAAGACACCGTAATTCTCCCGTCAGCCGTCAGTGTGCGCCGCTGCCGTATGCGGTGCCAAATTGACGGGAATTAATTTTAGCGTTCCTTTATTTTCGCGAAAAAATAAACGATCTATGTATATTTTATTGATCTTTGTGGTTCTTGTGATGGTTTCTCATGCTTAAATTTTGGAAAAATTGATTAGTTGCCAATCTACAAAGCTGGCGGAGCTTTATTCGCGAGAGCCTGTTTATTTCCAAAATATGCTACCGTTTCAAACTTTTTGAGGTTCCTGGTATTAATTACGTCTGTGCAAACTAGTTCTGCCATTTTCTACCCATTCTGAGTAATTCATCGTCGATTTTGACGGTGGTACATTTTGGCCCACTACAGTTATTCGTGACCTGACCTCAGGTCAATGGCTGGAAGTCACTGATACTTTGCCCAGTAACGGTAACTAGATGTCTGCTTAACTCCACACTAAAAATGTTATGGAGTATTCCGTTAATTTGCGAAAAAACGGCGATATGTCTTAAAAATGGGCTTGACCTTAGGTCAATGACCCAGAAAATTCCGACAAATCTGAGATAGAAGATTTGTTGCATCTATCACGATGACTAATCCCTGGAAGTATTATTGAGATATCTTGTTTTGCGAAAAAGTTAAAGGGCGCTAAACTTTTTTTTGACATAGGTCTGTTTGACGTGATCTAGGTCAGTTACCTGACACGACCTGAGGTCAAAATTTTGACACAAGACGTAAAATTGATGGAGCAAAAGGTACACAAAGTTTCGTGACTCTGTGTTTGTTGGTTCTCTCGCAATCCCAGAAAATCCTCAGGGGGGGCAGTCAACTGCCCCCCAGTCGGGGACGGGCTAATCCGCCACCGTTGGGGGGTTGTTTTTGCCCCCCCCGCCCGATTAAATGCCTTTTTAGTGGTGGCAGATCAAGTGCTGATTCCTGCTGTAGCTGAGTTCTAAATATTTTTACACCTTGAGTAAAATGTCTGAAATATTTACTGCAATAGGTCGTTGCTTGTGACTTGTTGTCACGGCCGTGTCAGTCGTACTTTGACCAAATCGAACAATATATTTTATTCGTTGGAAACTGGGTATTGCATTCTTGGGTTACACGTTCCTTTTATAAATGTTACTGTCAATGACCTGATTTTAGTGTATGGGGAGAGTACGGTCACCAGGGGTCAAGCTATATCAAACGTGCATGTCAAGATTGATGTCAAATGCCATTGTGGTTTTGTGTGCGGGACAAGTGATACCTGCAGTCGCAAGAATGTTTTATTACGATTCACCACGTCAATATTATTTTGATGAACACCATTTGACGTAATGTGAAGCCAATATGCAGGTTAAGGTCACGCTGGACCACAGAAATTCGAAAAACCGAAAATGCGAAATTCGACTGCGCCCCTAGCGGTGGACTTCAAAACTATCACGCCCACCACAATGATATGTTTGGACAGACCGTGAGCCCGCCTATGTGCACACCAGAGTTGGTGGCTCTAGCTCGAGTGGTTTTCGACAAGGAGCAGTTTCCGATAAACGACATGAGCACCCCTGGCAGTGACTCCCGGAACCAACGTGACCGCGATCCAAAATAGGCCCCTCCCAGCCCTAGGAGAATCGTTCTACCAAGTTTGGCAAGCATGTCGTCGCTCGTTTGACCTGTGGCCCCACAAAGGTGTAAGGGGACTATCATGCCTCCCACTGTAAATTTCAGCTATGGTAACATTTTCGTAACCTGGGAGACCAATGGGTACTCTAGACCCAAAAACCCATACGTCTTCCAATAGCTAAGACAACGACCAATATGTTGGTGGTCACAGAATCAATTTATTGTCAACAGTTGAGAAACTGTGTTGCTAAGGAAACTTCGATATATTTTGACATGGCCGCTTCGAGGTCATTATCGTAGCCTAGGAAGTCACCTCTTGACCTGAAACCAAAAAATCGGATATCGCTGAGTTGCTTACATGATTAGCAAGACACTGGTTTTAGCCGCGTTGCTCTATCTCTGTTGACTCAAAAGTTATTGGGGGGGGACGTTTCGGGCCACCCGCCTAGCGAGTGTGTAAAAATGCCCCGCGGGGCTAGGGTTAATAAGGTCAAAAATGGTCTGAATAAGCTACCGGGCTTAAGACATGATTCTACGCATACACAGCCTTTTTTGTACCGGGAGAGACGCAATTACTTTGCATTGCAAAAGCACTGACACTAAAGCGGTGATGTAAAATTGAACGTCGAATCGCAAAAAGGCTGCATGTTTCCATAGCAATATACATTTTCGTAACCATGCACTGACCTGACAATGGCTGGGGCATTTCGCCACATCCCATTGACTGGGGGGAGGGGAGGCGCTTAACGTTCTCCCTGTCTATCGCGAGAACTAATCGCCCGATTCGGCTGATTCAAACTGCAATCGATAACGTTGAGCCGTGCGGTCCTGCGACATACACGTTTTTCTGCGTTTGGGTCATTGATGACGTCACAGGTCAGGTTAAACGCCCAAGAGTAGCCCTTTTCTCCCAGACTTGCCTAATCGCAAAGAAAAGCTGACCGGGAGTAAAGTTTGCTTGGCAATATGTCTGGCAGACTGATCCCATATTCTGAGTGACACCTGGCTCAGGATCATCAAATGTCAAGGCTACAGGTTCTATCAAATTTGACGTCCGTGATCACGAGTCATGCAACACATGTTTCCTTACCGATTTGACCCGGATATTAAAAAGAACACTTTCACAGAGCCTTGGGCACAAGTAAATCCTTGAAGTGGCCCCAAATGCGTGCACATGCCGTTCTGAGACATTTTGTTGTTTCAAACTCGGAGTATCACGACCACGCTATTTGCCTCCATCTTGTACCTCTGGATACCTCTGGAAGTCAATTTGGCATATGCCGCACATTTCCACGGACTGTTGCACAACGGTGCAAAGGACGATATCTCCACAGCGGTCATCCAGAGCGTCAAACATCAGTTTGCCCACTAAGCCGAAATCTGCATGACGCCGCCAAAAGTGCAGCTATAAAAATATGCTGCATGGATCCCCAAAAATTGTTGTGTTAGTGGCATGTGCAAAATGTTACAAGACAATCTGGTAATCTACATGGCCGTATCCAAAAACCGGATTAATCAGTTGTTTCTTTTTAAAAAAACGTATTCTCACTGGACCCAGAAAGCGAAAGATACAATTTCGACCTAGAATGACCTATCAGGACAGAGGTGCTCCGTACTGAACTCTCAGCTCATGCTGACATGCAATGCAAGCGGCAGTCGACATGCATCGCAAAAGCAACGACAACAAAGCGGCGAAGTAAAACTAAACTTCGAGTCGCAAAACATGTTTGTCTTTATAACATCACTGAGGTGTGACCAAAGATGGCCTCGTTTACAAATTAAGTGTGCAACTGATGTACAAATGGCACTGAAAATTTCAAGAGGCTTTATTTATTTCTTTGGGAGACATCCAAGAAATGCACGAGGGGGAGGCGTGCCCTCCCTTCTCCCAATCAATGGCGGTTTAAGTTTGAATTCCACACTAGGTTAATACAAATCCCGAAGTTTTCAAGAACCGTTGAGGTGTGTCCTGTCCGCATTATTCGAGGAAAGACGAACGAAGTCCGTGCCAGAGATACAGAGGAAAGCGGATTCATACGGACATCTGTCATCCCAACGCAAAAATCCTTTACGACGAAGTATCTACTGTACTGGCAGAGATTTTCTGAGTAATGAACCGGACCTACGCCATCCAGAACTATAAATACGATCCGCTATCGCATCTTTCGGGACTCTTGTGACGATTTTCGGCGCACAAGCATGAAGCTCGTGAGTATTCACATCACTTGATTGACTATTTGAATCATTCATAGAATGTATCGCCATTTGAACTGAAACACAAACTAGGTACTATTATTGTTATTATCAGCATCTTTATTACAGAAACGACCTGCTAACTAATGCACCTTGACACGGGTACGATTATATTAAAATACATTTATAACTTCTTGCATATTGGTGGCGTCCATGGACTGAACACTTCGATTATTGGCTACATTACTAGTTGATATAACTATATCATCCGCTGGTACTCGAAAAACGAATTTATCGGTCCATTCCTCTCTACTTGGTTCCACCGACGGAAGAGCACTGTGGCAAAATGACAGTCACGATCTTCAAATTTCGAAGCGATGGGAATTGTCGGGAAACGTGCCGGCAACTTCCTGTGCAAAATAAGGTGCCACTGATTCTAGCACAGGAAAAAATCGAATAATCCGCCGTAAAGTTAGGGAGTTTTCCTAATTTTTTCGACGAAGTAATGTTGTATGGATAAGATTCATGGAAAGCCAGATTTATTAGAATGACACGCTAAACAATGAATTCTGGCTGTATTGGGCAAAGAACAGGTTGTAAAAGACGACGGCGCCGTGGTGGTCTTAAATATGACAGTGTCGTTTGGCTCCGAAGTCATCTTCTGTGTTCGAAATCGTCCTGAAATTTAAGTCTGGAAAAACATCTCCTCGAGGGAAATCCAACATATGACGTCTCACGTAGGCCGAGACGGTGGACCAGCCCAAACGAAAAACGCATACGTCATGCTTCCAGGTATGGATGGCATGGGTGCCAAGATCGGTTTACGCTACAATAACGGTGCGACAGCTTACCGCCAACAGTTTATAAAAAAAACCTAGTCGCAGCGTTCATAGGGGTGAGGTAAAAGTTGCCCTGGGCAAAATGAACAGCAAAGGGGTGAAAACGAATGAAATCCGTAACTTATGTTATTCTGTTCGTCCTCTGCATATCTATGACCACCTCTCACATCGTCAGTACGTGTTTTAACGATTAATGATAATCCGTATATTTGAGTAAAATTTTGAGCGACAAAGCCTGAATGGAAATGCCAATGAATGACATAATTCAAACTAGTGTTGGAAACTCACAGTATGGTTCTTTTAAAGATGATATAATTTTCACGCTCCAAGTTCATTGCACATTCCAAGTTAATAGTGAATTTCCTGCAGACGCTGTAATGTGCAATAAGTCCAGGGCACCTCCGTATGGTTATCAGTATGTACCTCTGTCGGCCAGTGACCACCGACTATCGGGCCACAGCACCCTCCGAGCAAAGTCAGACCCGCGATGTGAGAAGGGAGACCAGCGCCAGAAACTAATTTGCGACCCTGACGACTCTTTAATTTTAATTTGACTACCTTCAACAAGCGTAACACTTCCGAGCACTGTTTTTGCAAGCTTTCCGACCCTCGCACAATTTCACGTTCTTTCCTTCAGCCGGAAAGGTCTTTGTTTTGTTTAATTCTACCTTAACGCGCGGTGGGGGCGGTTCGGCCTCTCCTTCCCCCCAGTGTTTTTTTTCCAGCGCCAAAGCCAAACCGTTTGGTGCTCAAATTTCCTCACATATCACGAAAAAAACAATGTTGCACATGCCTAAAAGGTTCCAGGGACGGTTCTGGGAGGCATATGAGGCCATGCTGAGATTGCTTCAAACGAATATTTTTTCCTTTACATATCGGTACTGTAAGCCAATATTTGAAAAAAGTGTGATGCCAGTACTAGCATATATGATAACTGAACGCCCACAAAGTCCAAAATGCCAAGAGCGGATACCGGGAACATTTTGAGGGTTATGTAACGCCTTGTACAAGTGCAGCTGCGTGCTGCAAAGTATGAAACATATAAAACACAACATACATACAGACAACAAACCGACAAAAACACATCTCATAGTATTGATACGAAGGATGCATTTTGTGGCGGAAACAAAATCAAGGTTCAACGTCAGAGCCACGTATAGAAATTTGTGAGGCTTATACTTCGATACACTACCATGCTGTTTGGTTAAAGTATTTACAATGGACCAGTCATCAGGGCTAGGGTGCGTGAAAAATAGCCAAGAAGTTTGTAAATATTTTCACTTCTATGCCCAAGACAATGGATCCGCCATGGCTCCAAAGCTACTTCCAGTCATTCCTCGAGCCTATCTTAAGGCTAAAAAGACAATGTCAGAGACATATCAAGCGCTTGAGCAGCGTACGACAGACGACAAACATCGGCCGTTCATGACTTTGTGGTCTCCTGAAGGCGCTGTTGGCGTTGTTTGATACTTTTCTTAATTGGTCGATATTTTTATATTATGAAGTTAATCGATATTCCAAGCTCCAAATCAACTTCTCCGTTATCGGTATCGGTGCAGCAGGTCAGCCCCCGCTTGAATTTCAAGGGACATCGCCGCATAAGAACAGGGTGGATTTGGCATGGCCTCCCAATATGAGCGCATGTAGGCGGAGCAATCATTCCAGCATACCCAACTGAATTTGAAAGTTCTCCGGCATGCAATATGAGCCAAAGGGCCGGAGACTGCGTATCAGAAATTGCTTCTCTGACTTCACTCATTTGCTTGCACCAGATCTTCGATGCATATCGATGTAAATCGATGTATTCCATTTATGACATAAGATTCGAATATATAAGACTAAGATAAGACTATATAAGATAATACTTATAATATGAGATTCGATGTAGATCCCACGACCATCTGCTGACATCTAAGTGCCTTGATCATCTGTCAGCACTACTCCATTTCAGCTATTGATCGCCTCTCTGATGGTGCTGGCCGCCTCGCGGCCCCAAGACTTCGTGGAGCCACAGTTTACCTCCCCACCAGTGGAGGAGGGAAGCAGCCTCCTGGATGCCGGCATCATCCGCATGGACTTTACCCAGAACGAAGATGGCTCCTTCGCTTACGGCTACGAGACCACCGACCCCATCCAGCACGATGTTGCCGGTCAGATCAAGCAGATCGGAGAAAACGCCGGTATGGTGATGCAGGGCTCCTACTCCTTCACGGCCAAGGATGAGGATGGCAACGACGTTCCGGTCTCGATCACCTGGACGGCCGACGAGAACGGCTTCCAGGCCCAGGGCGACGCCATCCCCAGGGACTCCAACTCGGACACTCAGACCTCCGCAGCCGCGGCTTTCGTCGACGTCCCCCAACAAGAGTTCTTCTGATGAGTCACCTGGACAGCCAGCGGAGCCACTTGACAGCTGACCAGATCGCCGGATCGGCAGAACGTCTGCCCGAAGTAGCCGTCGCCCCCCCCCCTCGCTAAGTACCATATGCATTAATTGTCAGCGAAGTTGTTTGCCGCGTAGTAAGCCGCAATACAAAACGATATTGATACAGGTGTGTTGCTAGTTGCAGTGTTAACAAATGCTTGCTTGCCGCTATATTACCTATGGCTAGTTAGACCTGGACAGGATAACAAATAATTCAGAGTCCTGGACCTATGATTTTCCAATCCCTTGGAACGTCTAAAAATTGTATTTGTTTCGTAACAGTATTCCGTTTCAGTCGCTATTTTCCCAAATCTCAATACAAACCAAGCAGTGACGTCGCCACGAGGGGAGCAGCGGGGAAAACTGCCTCCCCCATAGCTCGGAAATATCTGGCATTATCCCAATGGCGACACATGAGAACAAAGGGCTCGAAAATGTTGGTTGCAGCCGCTGGTCTAAGTGCCGCCACTACACCCACATGCAACTCTCGATTAAAAATATTTCGAAATAATGGTCGGCTAGGCGATGTTAACCGTTCCCTGTCGTGGTGAGATCCACCTTCCCGTAACAGGGGGTCATGTTTGAACATCCCCTTCCATAACTCGCAAACCATGCATCGGAGGAAAATGGAAGATCATTTTTGGAAAGCCGTTGAAGAGTAGAGCTCGAAACCGACAAGAGTTTTAAAAACTGCCCCATAATTTGAAGGAAATGTGGCCAAAAATTGCAAAATCTAAGGTTTTGCTATTTCTTAACAGTTTCACAACAAAAACACTCTGAATAACTTTGTAAATAAAGCTACCCAATTTTGACCTTCGGCGTGAGTAAGGTCAAGTCATGTTATCGTTCCAAAATGGTACATTTGCAAAATGCACGTCCTCTTCTTCTTACTGATGAGCATGCTGTTACGGATAACTTCTTGGTTGGAGGCTGGCTGGAGGCTGGCCTCTTTGAAGGAACCTAGGCCAGTGACCTGACCTGATCCGGGGCAAAAAAGTGGTTCCAGTCTGACAATCTATGTCTATATGTTATATGTTATTTATATGCTTTTCCACTGCAGCGGAAAACCCTGAGGGGGTGTTCAAACACCCCCTGGTACGGGAAGGGTGAAGAACGGCATGATCATACTGTGTGCACAGTGTCGCATGTTGATAGCTTTCTATCGAACTACACTTATTTAAACCGATCTTGTCTAAAATATCAACTGAAAATTAAAGCAGCTAAAAGCGTGCTTTGCACGCTTTTCGCGAGTAAAATCTCATATATGGCAGTCCTCGAAAACAAAAGCTCAGATCGATACGGATACACACACAAGCCAGATATGTTTGTGTGTATATCCGAATGTATGTTTGTATGTGTCCAAGTTTCGGAGCCTCTAGTGCCCGAATGCACCGGCCGATCGCGACGCAAGTGGCACCATCGGGTGCGCCGACTCGGCCGAAAGATTGTTGCGTAGCTTTCGAAGCGAATCGCGGCGTGAGGCATGTTTCACGTGGCGTAAACCGGACTTCTGCAAAATCCAACTAATCACCAGTGCAGGTCAAACGGCGGTTGCTGTTGACTCAAGATGTGGTAGCAGCATCGGCCCCACATACCGGTGTGTGATTTGTGGTCGGCATCCACGTGCGATCAACGTGGCGATCCTCAAGCACGTGTTTCGATATGGATTCGGAGTAAAGGTTCACATGGTTGCGCTTTGGCCACCCTGTTCGATAGCCGTAGCACCCTAGCCCCAGCCAGGCGCAACTTAACCCATAGGTCCAACCCTTGACCATATTTTCAAAATTTCATTTTAAAAGGACTTGTTTAGAGTTCGATGATGCTTGAATATAAATCATGTAAAAAAACAACTTCTCAGCTGCAACACCACAACAACCATTAAATCATTGCATCATACTAGTCTAGCTATCTTACCTATCTTTCCACTTCAATCGCTCTTCCCGACGGCATGTATGCTTCTATGAAAGTAACTAAGTCCCTCTATCCTTTCTGTGTTGTAGGTAAGTTGGTTGAGCTGTATGAGATTGAGAAACCAGCCATCGGCACATGAATGAATTACCTGTTTTAACCATAACTATCAACTAACCAAAACTCGAAAATCATAACAGCAATATGGCCTTACATCAACAAGACCATGTCGACCTACCAGTAGGACTATCTTGACGACGGCTTGCTAAATTGATTGGGCAGGTAGGTAGGAAGGTACACAGCCACAGCTGAAAAAGCATTCATCTTTATCTGCCTACCTTCTTAAATGAGTCTGTGATGATTAGTCATAACTTACCAGGAGAATGAGCGCGACATACAGTCCAAGGCGCCTTCATGAGCATGCACGTACTGTAACGCTAATATTAAAATCCCCGCTGAGCAACGAATAGAATACAGCTATGAACAAATGTACCAGCACCACGCAGCAGCGGTGGAACCTCTGTGAAGATGGGGGTAAACGCGATTTTTGCCTGGTTTCTTTCCATGCAACGCCATAGAATTAATGTTAAATGTTGTCCAATGTTGGGGGAGCAGCTGCCCCCCCCCCCGTTCCAATTGCCCTGACACCGCGAGATCCTGACCAACATCAACCAACACATCTAAGGTAGAACAACTTTGGAAAACGATAAAATATGACGTCCTTTTTTTACCAAATATGACACACGACAAAATATGACGAAAACATTTCACGGGAAATCATCGTTCAGTTCATAAAGGAATGATACATAAACTGTCGATATTTGGCGCAATCTATTTAAAGTTCCCGTGGGAGAATTTTGCAAGACTTCCGTATATGTGGAAGACGCAGTGTAACTGTCTGTCAAAACGATACGGAAACTTAACCCTATTCCCGGCAGGGGGGGCTAAATCCGCCCCCCCTCGGGTTTTTTGCTTGCCATTTCCAGGCTTTTTAACGCAGCTTCACGAAACTTGGTCACTTTTCCTAGCTATTCTTTCTACGTGCTGTGACAAAATTTCAAAATTCTGTCTTGCTCAGGGGCGGAGCCAGGCAACGTTTTTGGGAGGCACCTCAGGCCATTTTTGGCCTAGTTGAGGGTAAAAGGAAAATGTCTGCCAAAGACAGAGTTTTAAAGGTAGAACTTAAAACTTTACATGGGTGTATAGCTAAATAGTTGGCCAATGTGCACACAAAATTTTGTTTATCTGAGGTCACTTTACAAGATCAGGTCAAGGTCAAAAGTCAAAATTTGTTTTTTCGCTATAATTTCGGCGCCGTTCTTTCAAATGCCAAACCCGAAATATATGTGACGTAGAACGGTATTTCCTACTTCTGTACCAAGTTTCAGCCTGATATCAGGTCGGGTCACGGAGCTATGACCTAAAATGTCAGTGCGCGTACCCTATATCGCAATAGCCATAAAATGAAATTTTTGAAATAGAGTGAATTCAAATGATTGAAAATGTTTATAGACAATATTAAATGCACACGAGATCATTCAAAGTGACCCCAAGGTCACTGGAGGTCATTTAAGGTCAAAGGTCACAAGCTGATCTGAGAAAGGTGTGACCATGACAGTTCCCCCTTTTTCATGTCCCTGGCACCGCCTATGCTAACATTATACAAACATTGTAATGCGATTTGTACTTCTTTGGTATAACATGACTAGCAGAAACCAAAAAAGGTGTTTGCCTCTTTTGTTCATTCAGTTGTTAGAAAACTAATCCTCCTATTTTTGAAACCCTGTGAACACCCATTAATTTTCTCAAAATTTGAGATTTGTGCACCCATGGTAAAAGCCCTATCCATTATCTCTCGATTCATGCCAGTTTTATCGAAATCGGTCGATAAACAACGGAGTTATAAGAAGTCCAAAAGTACCCCCCATTTTGACATTTTTGCCCCCCTGTATCCACAAATTTCAAAATTTTGAAAATTTCTTTTTACAAAAATGTAGTTCACGTCACGGCGAATCGATTTCCGTTTGTTGCGATGAAATCGGACGAGTAGTTCTCGAGATCTCAGGGGGGGGCCGAATCCGTCCCCCCCTGCCGGGAATCGGGCATACCGTCTAGCCCTCCGGGAATAGGGTTAATGAAAGGACTAAGCACGAGATCTACTAAACATCACATGAACGTGCAAATTTAATGACAAAAATGTCCCCTTTTATGATATAACACCGAAACTATTTTTCTATCGTACTGTACTTGTTGAATCTTAAAGATTAACCACCCCCGACTGGGGGGGGGGGGCGGTTGACCGCCCCCTAGGTTTTCCGAGATTTCAATAGAACAAACAAATGCAGCGCAGCGAAACATTGTGTACCTTTTGCGTAATCATTTCTACACCTTGCATCCAATTTTTGACTTCAGGGCACGTAAAGTGTCTGACCCAGGTCAGGTCAAGTGGACCTACGTCCAAAAAGATTAACGCCCTATACCTTTGTCGTAAAACATGATACCACAATAAGACCTTCAAGGATTAGAAATTTTGACAAATGCAACAAATCTGCGTTCTCGGACTTTCCGGAAACGTCCGGGTCATTGACCTTAGTCGCCTTTGTAGACTGTGTAGTCAAGCCATTGGTCAAGCTCGTTTTCGTAATAAGTCGTCATTTTTCGGGAGTTGACGGAATTTTTTTAGAACAGTTTCAGTGTAGGGAGATCCAAACATCCAGTTTCCGTTAATGGGCAAAGTTTCAGTGACCCCGACCACTGACCTGAGGTCAGGTCACGAATAACTGTTATGAGCCAAAATGCACTGCCATCAAAATCGGCGATGAATGATTCAGATCGGGTCGAAAACAGCCGAACTGGCTCGCACAGTTACGACTTATACAAGAAAGCTCAAAAAGTTTCAAAAAAGTGATATATTTTGGGAACAAACAGACTTTGGCGAATAAATCTCCGCCCATTTTGTAGATTGATAACGACTGAGTCTTTCCAAAATTCAAGCATGAGAAATATCCCAAGAACCACTAGGATCAAGAAACAACACTTCGAATGGCATATTTTGCGGAAGTAGAGGAACGCCAAAATTAGTTCCCGTTAATTCCAGACCGCCTTCATCGGCGGCGCCCACCTTGCAGCGTTGCGAAAATCACCGGTGATTATACAATCACCGGTGGAATATATACACCAGCCGACTGCATGAGACCGAGAAATGGCCTGAATCTCAAGGGCTGTGACTAAAAACGCTTAGGTAAAGGCACCAGCGCACAAGTAAAGGTCTGCTGATCCTGATACACGTCTAATTTCCCAGATTTGTTCAATATATACACTGAAACGTTGAGTTAAAGACACGGTAATTCTCCCGCCAACTGTCGCTGTGGGCCGCTGCCGTATGCGGTACCAAATTGACGGGAACTAATTTTAGCGTTCCTTTATTTTTGCGAAAAAACGATCTATGTCAATTTTATTGATCTTTATGGGTCCTGTGATGGTTTCTCATGCTTAAATTTTGGAAAAATTGACTAGTTACCAATCTACAAAGTTGGCGAAGCTTTATTCGCTAAAGCCTGTTTATTTGCAAAATATACTACTTTTTAAAGCTTTTTGAGGTTCCTGGTATTCATTACGTCTGTGCAAGCTAGTTCTGTCATTTTCTACCCATTTTGAGTCATTCATCGATGATTTTGACTGCGGTACATTTTGGCTCACTACAGTTATTCGTGACCTGACCTCAGGTCAATGGCTGGAAGTCATTGATACTTTGCCCAATGACGGTACCTAGACGTCTGCTTCACTCCACACTAAAAATGTTATGAAATATTCCGTCAGTGCCCGAAAAAACGACGACGTGTTAAAAATGGGCTTGACCTTAGGACAATGACCTGGAAAATCCCGAAAAATCTGAGATAGCAGATTTGTTGCACCTATCATGTTCACTTATCCCTGAAATTATTATTGAGATATCTTGTTTTAAAGTAAAAAGTCAGAGGGCGCTAGACTTTTTTGGACATAGGTCTGTTTGACCTGACCCAGGTCAGGTACCTGACCTGACCTGAGGTCAAAATTTTGACGCGAAATGCAAAATTAATGAAGCAAAACATTAGTTTTGCTTCATTAATTCAAACACAAAGTTTCGTGACACTGTGTTTGTTCGTTCTCTCGCGATCTCGAAAAACCTCAGGTGGGGCAGTCAACTGCCCCCCCCGTCGGGGACGGGTTAATGGTAATGACACGAGGTTAAACGGACATATACTGCGTTTATTTACACGGGAACATTTAACTCGCCCGAATATATTTCTGCATATATGCGCGCACTGGAATCTTGGGTGGAACTTTGTATCTCTTGGATATATGGAATCTCTTTGTATCTCTTGCAGCTCTTGGGCATCTCCCAATGTTCAGCTGACCTTCCAATGTTGAGCTCCCCCTCCCCAACGGTGGGGTGGGCCCCCGCACAGTGTGGAACTTTGCCCCCAATATTTTATCAGTTGGCAATGATGAGAACTTAGCCCTCGCCGGACGAGTGGGTGGTTGCCACCCCCAGCATTGTTTCCGGGGCCACGGCATTATGTTATGTATATTATATATATATATATATATATATATATATATATATAGTGTATTATGTTCCTTATATTATTATGAACACTGGTAGCGTTGTTAAAAAATATTTATTGGAAACGAAACGACTTATATGAACAATCGAAGCCACATCAAACAGCACCATCAATGCCAAGTCCCATGAAGATCTTAACAGTGCATACGTAACGACCTGCTTCCTAGCTATATATATTTATATATATATATATATATATATATATATATATATATGTGTGTGTGTGTGTGTGTGTATACAAATATGTATACATGAAAACAAACCAAAATCTTCCATCAATCTTTTTTAACATCAACTTCCGTCGGATAAAACAAAGCGCCCCAAATCCGTTGGGAGACTCACATTTGGGGGAGGTGAGGTTGTGAGGCCTCTCTATCCGACCCCTCCCCCAATCTTTCCGACATCCTTGGCCTTGGGCCTCCCGTAGTGTTCAAAGGGCCCCCCTCGGCGTTGGGTCCCCTCATCCTTTAGGACCCCCGAAAAAAAATCCTGGCTACGTCACTGGTTTAAACGCCACTTCGTTTTTCTTCCTAAAACTGAGGGTTATAAAAACTGTCAGAAAAACAACCAGTATTCCGTTGTTCACTCCTTCTCGCGGAAGGTACCCCATTCGATCCACTATTTACGTCTCAGGTCACTGTTCAATTTCCTTTTCGACGATATCACATCCTGCTCCAGGTGTGACGCTAAAAAAGTAAACTAAACGGAATGCTCAAAAGCAGAGATCTGAACATCTCTTTAACCAATGTGAAAAAAATGCAGGGGTATCGCAGATCGGGCGATTTGCAACAACTCTATTTCAGGAAAGCATTTCACTGCCTGACGCCTGAGTGGACGGAACTTATATGTCTGCACGTTTCAGCCGAACTGGCTGCGCGCCTGACCGCATAATAGAGGAAGCATGCAGTTGGCAAGGATGCAGTTGATAAGGAGGATATTGAAGGGTAAACGGTTTTGCTTTCGTCGGTATGTTTCAGCAATTCAAAGAAATAGCACTTTATGCGAGCAAATAAACTGGTCTGCTTTGGGTTTCTACCTTTACTTGCGTTTTAAAATAAAATCCGTGCTTCATGGCCAGCACATTCAAACAAATTTGGGTGACAAATATTTGCAGTTATTTTAACTGAAAGGTAATGAATCAAACAGCGCTATGAAAATATACCGCCTTTTGGTGCTGAAGCTCCTGGTAGGAGTTTAACGATGTCGAGATGGCCTTGATGTATTGTACGGTGCCCACTGGCTGGTCCCTGATTTTAGTCCTGATTCGATAGAGTTTTGTACGGTGGGCAAGCGGTTCAATCGCCAAATGATCAACGTCCGGAATAAGCAACGTCTAGCAGTTATTATCTCGTATCCATGCCGCTTCAGTAATATATTTCGGTATCAACATATTCCACCTTTTCCTAGCTTGTCACATAAGGATTCAAGCTTTAATGAAAAGGGAAATCGATTAGACTGTGATTTTCCACAGCCAGAAAAGCCGATTCGAAGCCCACTTTCCCCCGTTAGAACTCACCGGTACGGATTACGCCTGAAAAAAATTGTTTAACGACCGTGAAATGGGCGTCAGGTGCAGCGTGTACCGTGCCTAAATGACCGAAACGCGGAAAGAAAATTACTGCAGGCTGTACAGCCAACATTGCCATTTACGAACGTCAAACTTTTCATGAGAAATTGCTGCTATGATAATGCCTCATCCCCTACGGTACCCTAGCGCCGACATTTTGTTCATCTCGCAACCCACGTTTGCTCCGCACGGGGGGGGGGGGGGGAAAGATGGAATCTGTGGACTTCAACCGCTGACAAGGCTCAGCTGGGCCGAGTTGCTTCCCACCGCTCGCAAGCTCGAGCTCGGTTGGCTGCGGCCGGACTGGTATCATGGACAGGAGCCATGCCGTCAGCTTCTTAAGCTCCGAGCTCGGTGCTGCTGTTGGGATATAAAAGCCAGCCGGCACCTCGGATTTGGTATCAGTCAACACTGCTCCTGGCCACAGCGATGAAGCTCGTGAGTAGATCATTGCCTTCTAGTTGGTGTGCAGACCGAATAGGAGTACTGCTGCGCCATTCATCTCTGTGCCTTGTTAGAGAGGCATTTCTTGGTATTTGTGTGTGTTTAATGCTACAATGTGCAACTAATGTTCGGAAACCACAAACGAGTAAAAGCCATTTACAGAGGCGTTTGCGATGTACAATTGACCGGCACGTATCTGTGAATAATAGAAAATACATACAGGCGCATTCTTCCAATCATCTTGATAAAGCAGATACAAATTTTTCGATTTTTTTTTTCTTTAGAAGGCTGCCTTTATCTCCTAGCTAGTCACATCCTGACGCGCCGTTTGTTGGTGAATGTATGATTTTTCGTCTGTCTCAAACATTTTGCACTTCGGCTTTTATACCCAATTTTACAGCTAGTGTCATCTCTCAACCATCTCCTTTTGTTACTCACCTCTGCTGCCATTTCGCATGGTGAACAACAATGTTCTCGAACTACTCGGCGTTTAGACTGTATCGTGTCTGTGATTTTTTTCAGCTGTTGGTCATCTCTCTGGTGGTGCTGGCCGCCGCGCGGCCCCAGGATGTCGTGGATACCGAGCTGGCGCCAGTCGACGTGCAGCCCCAGTTTACCTCTCCACCAGTGGAGGAGGGAAGCAGCCTCCTGGATGCCGGCATCCTCCGCATGGACTTTACCCAGAACGAAGATGGCTCCTTCGCTTACGGCTACGAGACCACCGATCCCATCCAGCACGACACTGCCGGTCAGCAGAAGCAGATTGGAGAAAGCGCTGGTACGGTGATGCAGGGATCCTTCTCCTTCACGGCCACGGATGAGGATGGCAACGAAATCCCGGTTTCGATCACCTGGACGGCCGACGAGAACGGCTTCCAGGCCCAGGGCGACGCCATCCCCGTGGCTCCTGAGGATCCCAACGCTGAGGCTCAGGCTCAGGCGTACGCAGCTGCCGGCGGAGTCCCGCAGCAGAGGGACTCTGTCGAGGTCCAGTAGACTGATGACTTCGTTGAATGATTTCACACGTTGTTCAGACCACGATCGCTTGACGGCTGTTGTGACCTGGCCGACTGGAGATGAGCCTGAGCCCTGCCTGTCTTCCGATCAGCTGCTGTACATACCCTCACTCCCAGATAGTCACGTGCACTCACTGTTGTTTTGTGTATGGTTTTGCATGCTTTAAAAAATGCCAATAAAAAGCAGGAGTTCAGACACTGCATTTTGCATACAGAGAACGTTAAACTACATTAATTAATTAAGACGAGGGACGAAATTGAATGATGTCGGAATTTCGCTCGCTGCGCACGTCTGTTGCTTATCTCAGACGGTAGTTTCCCGTTTTAAGACATTTTAAGACCTAAGAATGGATGGACGATCGATTGTTGCGTTTAGGACAACTTAGTTGAGCTGCTCATAACCACTTATTTGTCTGCGTATTTATATGGCAGACTACTGGAAACATACTTTTTCTCCCCGCATCGCTCGTAAGGATATGGTTTCCTATCTCTTTGTGGGTGCCCCCGCACCCACAAGGTGGCAATGGGCACCCACAAATGCTTAAATATTAAAATATAGCTATGTTCTCAGTCCCATGACGTTAACTACCTCAAATCAGCTTTGCAAACAATAATCAGAACTCATTTATTCCATTGTCACCCACCAGTTGCTTTTCCCCACTACTATCCAAGTAACAATGTGTCACGCCGGGTGCTAGAGAAAGGTTCTCCATTAAAGGGAGTGTATGTACTCAAATCGTGATTTGTTAACTGTGCACGTACTAATGGAGAGGACATTTTTATGAATCAAAGCGTAAGTACCATTCATTCTTGCCAACTGGCTCTCGTTTGCTCGTATTTTACTGGGGTAGGTGAGTGCGGTGATTTCCAGCCCAAGTTTAATCCATTTACCCATTTTGTTTTAAATACTAAAATCGCCGATGAATCGGGTAAGCGTATCGTTAGCCTCAGTGATGTGGAAGCTTACAGCAGTTGAAGAACACCAAAATTATGGAGGCGGCCATCATGGATTCAGGCAAGTGCCGATGCTGTTCCTAGAATCTCCCTCGTAGGTATGTATTATGTAAATGGGTCGAAATACGTCAGTGTTGTTTGTCAAAACAATCGTCGCTGCTCTTTGTAACTGCATCTGGTACAGCCAGGCAGAGTGTTGGGTAAGCATCGGGTGCGTCCATAGTTTACGTACGTACTTTCCGCTGGCCGATTGGCATCTTTCTCTAGTACTGTGTATTGTATTTTGCCTACAGATATCACTGTCGATAAATACAGTAACTAAAATACATCAAATATTGATCTAATATGGTCAGAATGCACTTCTCATTTCCATAATCCATAACCCATCTTAAATATTCCCCCGAGTGCGTTTTGGGGATACCGGAAAAACCAGATATATTCCCTTTCAGGATGTTGCCGCCATTAAGACATCTATGATTTACGGAAATCATCCTTCCGTAATTTTCCTCACGTAATGCATTTTTAAACTCATTTCACTGAACTTTAGGCGTAAACGTCTGTCACGACCACGCGTCCCCCTCTCCCGATACGCAATGTCTGGACGTCCCCATATGTGTTTTGGGCACCCACAATCATTTTCCGAAAACCACACCCATGATTGCTCGGGCTGAAGATGACAAGAGCCAGTACTATGAAAGTCACCACGAACTCAGCAAACGATGCTGCTACATCTGTTGACACTAAGGGAGAGAAGGGCAGTGTCTTATTTCATACGCCACGTACATATAAACATCCCGTTATTCGAATGTACCGGCCCAGGGAAAAACGGATTAAGCCGCTGGTACGTTACAAAAATATGCCAACTGCAACAGCGTCCGAACTGCCTGTTTATCGCAGTTAAAAAGTGGCATGTCCAAAAGCCGGCCTATGTATAGTTAATATCGACATCAAGACATCGACGCTTCTCGAAGTGCATCACACCGACACCACGCCGTCTGACGTCATAAGACTGCGGTGCCCCAAGATCGCATGAGCCCAGCTTAGCACAGGATAACGAAGCACAGTTGCCTGGGATAACCTCGAATCACGCCGGCGACCGCAAAAAATGCATCGTCAGCAGATCCACGGCCGAGAGCTAACTTGTCACTTGCTACGCTGCCTAATGGCTTCAAAACTGCATTTGGTAGAAGAAAACAAAACTGTTTTGAGGTAGGCGTAAACGGAGAAACGGCTTTGCTGCCTAATGCATTACAGACGCAAGAGAAAACATTATAGGTGCGGTTCCCACTTCCAGAACGGGGCGGACGGCAGGGCGGTACGTCACCACGAGCGCGCCTGAGCACCGCTGGCGTCATCTGCACCCCACGAGAGCTTGCATTGGGTCCGCCGTCTTCTGCACCCGAGAGTTCACCCTCTCTGCGACCATTCCCGAAATCACCAGGAGGAAGAATCGAGCAGTTCGGGTAGAGAGAAATTCAAGGGGCCCACTCGCCGGATCACGGATCAAGATCAAGGATCACGAGCAACAGAGAGATGCAGAAGCAGCCTGGGAGCGGGCGTGACCGGAACCGCGTCTCACCGTCCGCTGCGAGCTCCCGCCAGGAGCGGGACTTTCCAGAATTATTGTGGGTGCACAAATCAGACTGACTCTAATTTTTTCCACGAAACGCCATAGGCGTAATGTTATATCTTCATGTAGATGGAGATGCACATGCAGCCCTTAGTTACGTTAAAGTTCCGTCCATGCTCCAGCACCAGGAACAATGGGCCGTCAGCCGCGACGCCGTCGCGCCCCGCCGCTGATGAGGCACGTCAGCATCACGTCAGCATCACGTCTCTCACTGCTAGAGTGACCGAGGCCAGCGCTCTGTTTACCCTTATTCCGTGCTCCTGCCCGGTGCGTGCGATGTCGTGCTGGTGGGTGGGGCAGATTCTGCCCCCGCGCTCTCGAAAACCATTGGTCCGATTTCCTAGCGCAAAACGGCGTTCGAAAGCCTGTAGAAAGGTCTTTTGAAATAATGAAATCGTGGGCTTAATTATGATTTTTAAAGGGGGTAATCGCTGGGGAGTGTGTAAAGTTTTTCTTAAATTCTATGAAACTGGTGAGACCATGTGTATTAAGAAAATATTTCCATATATTTCGCCTATATTTGAACATTTTTGAAGTGCTCATATGCGGCTACAGGTACGGGAAGGGGGAGGAGTAACTACAATGTGATGGCTGTGTTTTATTCCGTAAATCGAATCAGGACTTCTCATGGAAAAGAAATACAATTCCCTTTTTTAGATTACCCTGGACCCGTCTCTGATTTTTATTTCGATTAAAAACGCGGCATTTAATCGTAATATATGTGGAGCTCACAAAACCAGTCACACAGAACCAGATGTCTGTTAGACCCACTGAACACAGGGACGTAGCCAAAGAGGGATGCAAGGGGGCCATGCCCCCCGAGCCAGGCGGCCTACAGAGATATTTAGAGGTTCCGCAGGAATACGGAATAGTGGTCATATGTGTGAAGCAAGAGTAAACATTATATATTTTCCCTTACGTTGAATAAGAAGTCAATGACAGAAAATTGCTGCCCTTCCTATGCATTTTTCCATAGGCCATTGGCTTATGTCAAAATTGGACATTTGCTCTTCCCCCTATGAAAATCATGGCTATGTACATCATTGAACCTGTTATTGGAAGAAATATGCACCCGAAAACCGATGCCTACAGGCGCCCCTGGCAGTTAACATAGGTGGATTACATGCCCAAATTACGACAAAGATGTTCATATCATACGTAAACTCAGTCTTATTCATACAATGAATAATAAATTCTTAGGAATACGAAAACATAAATGCCCTTTTTGCATGTTCCTGGATCCGCCACTGGCAAGCACTTCTCTTCCAAATACCCACAGTACTGGTTTACGATGCGTCCCCCGGCTGGGAGAGCATTACCCACTTGCTCAGCCTCTGTCACACACCTTCAGAAACGCGCCATCACCCCCCCCCCCCTCCCTTCCTCCAAAGGACGCACCTTAAATCAGTACGTCATTGGTTGCCCACTCGTACTGTACAATCGACGATCGAGACCAAGACAGATAAGGATTACTAACTACAGCGACATCTATCGGTCGAAATGGGAACTAATCAGCTCACTACCTTGATATACCCTCGGCGGGTCGCTTACTTCAGTCCGAAGGCAAGCAATGAATTTGCACTGATCACGGCATTTATTGGCGAGAACATTCCACGTAAAATGAGTGATGACGATTCACGCAGACCGACTATGCGTTGACACGCCTCGATCGAGATGTTCAGTTTGATTGCAAGATCCGCCGCGACATAAAAACAAAGAGCCTCAGTGAATGAAATGTTACAGTCGGTTATGAAGAAGGTCTCTCCATTGTTTCCCATATCATAGCTGATGAAGCCCATGAGCGTACTGACAAAGAAAGACAAATAACGTAATAACGATCGAGATCAATACAGATAAGGATAACTAACGACAGCGACATCTATTGGTCGAAAAGAAAACTAATCGGCTCACCAGAATAGTACATGATCACGTCGAAGTTCGCGCAATCTTCAGAGAGCGTCGTATCTCTCAAAACACGACTCCCGGAAATGTCTCCTAGAATAAAAAAAAAATGTCCTAGAATCGCCCCTGAGAAGGTAAATTTCTTAAATATTGTCACAACATGCAAAAAAATTTGCTTTTGTGACGCACTTTCCAAAAGCCCAGGAACGGCGAGCGAAAACCGAAGAGGGAGGGGGCAGAATGTGCCTTCCTCCTTCCAGCACGGAATAGGGTTAACCCTCACCCATATAGGGCCTTCTGCATATTTCGAACGTATAGGGGGGAGGAGGTACGACCCCAAGCCATTTCCACACCAAGCGTCCTAGAGCGACTCGGAAATACCAACGTGTTGCGCGTAACGAGATCTCGCAACCGGTACCTCTTTTTAAGATATCAGGTCAACGGGTGGCCTTACAGGTCGGGTCAGAGGTCAAAAGTTGTCGGAAAATGATGCTTTTTTGAGTTAAAGCGCAAATGAACGCCAAAAAATAAATCATGATGAAAACGAACATCATAGTGTTCGTCGATCAACTTCGAGTCTATCTGCACACCGCATGATTATATTTGACCATGGAGTCCGATCCTGGTCAAGCCAGGTCAGTCCCTGGGAAACGGTGCCATCGGCTTAAATGCGTTCTCGGGACCGCAGACGCATTTTTGTAGATAATAATAAATGTTGAAGCAAAATGTAGCATCTCAGTTAACAAGCACTATTGTGAAATAAGATATAACGGTCATTTTATGTCATCCAATGTTATCCGAAGTCTAAAAATCGCTACTTAGGCGATATGGCGAGCTTCCAGTGCGCGTTAACAAGCGCACTAGAATGTTTTTTTTGTGCCCCCACCTGGTTTTGTTGAATATCTCGAGAACGGATCGGAGCTGGCTGCTGCTACTTTGTGACATTTATGGCAATTAAATAACTCATCGATTAACGCAGAAAAACCGAAAATCGGCCGAACGTTTTTGAAGCTTCAAGCATATGAATTCAGACAAACGTAACGAAAACTACGGTTGTCACTGACAACTGAGAACTTTGACAGAACCTGGATACGCTTATATGTGCCAGGGTCATTTCAGGTCAAGGTCATCAAAGTTCAAGGTGAAACAGCTGGTGACCTGATCCAGATTTGCTTTGCAACATGTCGATTTGTATGAAATGTGCATTCAAAGACCCTGATAAAAATAGGTGTGCGCACATGAATACGCTTATATGTACCAGGGTCATTTCAGGTAAGTGTCATCAAAGGTCAAGGCAGCTATTTTGTGACTGGGTCCAGATTTGCTTTGCGATATGTCGATTTGCATGAAATATGCATTTAAAGACCGTACTAAACACACGTTTGTCACACTGACATTCATATGTAGATACATATATACCTATACGTACATACGTAAATATAAACGCTGGAAGTGACCAAATGTACCGATGTTAGCTACCTTTACTGAAAATACGCCAAAAGATGCGTGTAGGGCCCTTATTTACACTAGAGCTGTCCCGTGTTGCTCGAAATCTGATCTGCAAAAAACGAAAAATGACGCCAGAGGTCAATGCCCTTACATGACCTCGGTCCGAAATCATCACTGAAGACGTCAGATGAATTGAAATTGTCGTATTTCACGTTTAAACGCCCAGACAAACACCGTCTTCCCGTTTCATTCGAAAAGTCGCACGGAATGTCCTGTACAGGCCGAGTGTCCAAAGTTGACCTTTTTGACCCCGTCTGACCTTAAAGATATTGATCTGGGGTCATGAAAACCGCACACAATGTAAATCGTGATGGCCCCATCTTGTCCATGAGATTTCATGTCTTTAGCTCTTCCCGTTTCCGAGATCGGAGGGGGCACTTTTGCCCCCCCACTTCCGGTGCGCGTTAGCGAGACGCCCCCTTCCGCTGTGCGGATTAAAGGTGTTTTCGAGCTGATATCCAACACAAAATCTAATTTTAGGCATACGGCGGTACTGCAGACTCCTCACTCCGCGCCCGACGCCGCTCCGCCCGTCAGACCGAAAGTGAGGAGTTCGCTGCATTGCGCCCTGCTTTGATGAAATCAAAGATAAATTGCACCAGATTTGTATCACTCGAATCCTTACACCTCAATCAATCCGAATCTATAGGTTGTTTTGCGATGCCTATTTCCTATCGCATTCCCAAAGGTAAAAAACTGCGTGTTTCCCGCCGTACCTCATGACCTCAGTTTAAATCCTCGATAATCCCGACAGCGCACACAAACCTATTAAATCTATGTATAGTCTTAAAGAGCATGAAATTTGGAACGAATTGATTTATCTTTTATTGCATTTGTGCGCTCCAGCCGTCTTACAGTGAGACAAAACTGAGACCATTGGAAACCGGCCGCGTCGGCGGGCGAAAACGGCTGACATGGTTGCCGTTATGACGTCATAGCTCGTCACCATGGTAATGTCGAATTTCGCGCCAAAAGATGCGATTGGACGCCCCAGAAGGTACACCAAGTTTCAGATGGATCAAACAAACCGTTCGGATGCCATCCTCGGGAACCTCAGGAAGCATCAAGCCTTCCCCCTCCTCATACTGGCGAGAGTTAAGAATCAGTACATTTTGTGTCTCTCATAGGCCATGCTCAATCAGGGTATTTTGAACAGCCTTCTTACGTTCCCTTAGTAACCCATTGCTCCCGTCTAGCGCCCCGGAATTTACTACTTGCGATGAGGCAGTATCGTCTTTCATTTTGCCTCGCTTACCATCATCTCTTTTCCGGTTCACCAACATGTTTATGGTAATCAAGTAGTGACCTGTATTGAATAACCTTGTTCGGCCAACTGAAAACAACTTTAAGAGCCCGGCGCACATCCATGGGTTATATGACTCTCTACGAGACGCAGACACCAAATCGGCGACAAAGGTCGTAGCTCTCCTCGCGCCCAACCTGCACCGTACTTCTGTGAAAGTGGCCCGCTGTGAGCTGGCACCGCCGGCCGGCCTGGCGGGGACAGTCCCAAGAGGCCACGCCCCTCGGAGAGCACGTAACTGACGCGTGCTACCCACAGGATGCCAAACATACAACGGATTAAAAAACAGACATCGCACCACAGATAAATTCCAAGCGCGAACCGGCCGAAGTTCACGGATGATGACGTCAGAGGTCTCTGCGCCCCGCAGGCAGTCGCAGACACCCCGGGGCTATCTGGGGTTCCGGTCTTGTCCTCGGCAGACACCGCTGCTAAGCAACGGTTGCTAAGGCCGACGGTCGACCGTCACGAGGTTGGTTGGTTATTGGGGCTTAGGGGCGCACCAACTACAGGGTCATTCGGCGCCCAGACCGTCACGAGGCATGGCGGTAACACTTCATCATCACATTCACAGCAAACCCATTTGGTATCAAGGTAAAATACATTCTTTTTCAGACAGCTGGTGAAGCCTGGCATGACCGCACTGAAAACAAATCCACTCCAAGGCAGAGAGTTCAAGGCCGAACAACCCTTAAAACAGGCGTATTTGTGCAGGTGTCACTCCCCGAGCAGTTTTGCCCCAGAGTGACGTATTTTACTCCCATCTTCATTCGTAGGTAACCTACTCTTTCCCTTCCTATCTACTCTTGATTCGGTGGTAACAACGTTTGCTTCCAGTTCCGTTATCCGCAGCATATCGCTAAGTGATATTTACCACCGTATCGTGGGTAAGCGCAAGAGTAAACGATGCTCTTACTTCGAGAGTGGTCAATCCTTTTTCATAAACTCGAGAGTAATCTGCCCATGCTGTGAAGTTTTTCCCGCGCGACACTTCCGAGGTCTTCTGACACGTCATCTTTTCCATCGCTGACTGAACGGGGGGAGGAAGACGTTCATAAGGTACGTGAATTTTCTCAGGTATTTCGGTTCCAAAAGCGTGAAACGAATGATAATCTTCAAACAATAACCAGGGATCACATATTGCATGCCCACATGGCTCATGCCAGTGACTGCATCATTATCAGTCCGCACGTTTGGGGCTGGACACAAACATGGCACGATGCTAACTCCAATTTTGTCATCAAACAGTAGATTGCATTGTTGTCTTGAAGCAGGATTATCTTGACACAGGATAAAGCCTGCAGGATTCATTGTTTTTGGTAATCAATCGTGCCAGTGTTTGTGTCAGTGTCATGATGAATCCAGGCATATGGAAATGGGGGACAGGCTAGGACTGGCAGTTGTAAATTGTTCTGCCAGTTGTAAGAAGTTGCAGTTTTTCGGTTTCACCCATCTCTTTTATTGAATTCTTCATTATTTCTCACTTTGTTTTTATTCCTGTATAGTTATTGCATTTATATATGCCGTATTTTTGTAAATTTTATTATTATAATATATTCACTAAATTTATTTTATTTATTACAGGAATTAAACATTGGTTCCGGTGCATTGCATGATAAACACGGGAACTAAAACCAAGATTACAAACTACCAATGACCGTTTTTTAAAGTATGCCATGCACTAACATATGATAAGATAAATATTTGAAGCACAAACGGAGTTCCGTAAAATTAGAGGAGCACCTATGCCTAGATTTCCTCCAAATGCTGTTTATGGCTCTTTTCTGGTATTTCTAAACAAAGCCTGACGCACAATGAGGGTCAAGGCAAACCTTGTGGGCAAAGGGTGACGCAATCCCAAAAGACGCAAAGCTAAATGATTACGGGCATAGAAAAATGCCAAAGTTGTAACGCAGTTTTGTGCCAGAAAATGTTAACCCGCCCCCGACTGGGGACGGTTGACTGTTCCCCGAGGTTTTTCCGAGATTGCGAGAGAATAAACAAACGCAGCGCCACGAAACTTTGTGTACGTTTTGCATGATTACTTTTACACCTTGCATGCAATTTTTGACCTCAGGTCAACTAGGATTTCTGACCTAAATCAGGTCAGGTGGACCTATGTCTAAAAGAGTTTAGCGCCCTTTAACTTTTTTGCAAAACAGCATATCACAATAAAGCTTTCAACGGCGAGAAATTTTGATAAATGCAACAAATGTGGTATCTCAGATTTTTCGGAAATGTACGGGTCACAGACCTAAAGCCAAGCCCATTTTCAACATAAGTCGTGGTTTTTTTCGAAAATTGACGGAATTTTTTTTTAAACAATTTGCATGTAGGGAGATCCAGACATCCAGTTTCCTTCAATGGGCAAAGTTTCAGTGACCTCCGACCATTGACCTGAGGTCGGATCACGAATATCTACGCACTGCCATCAAAATCGGCGATGAAGAACTCAGGTCGGGTTGAAAATGGCAGAACTGGCTCGCTCAGTTGTGACTAATACCAAGAAGTTGAAAACGTTGAAAAAAATCAATTTGGAAATAAACAGACCTTTGGGAATAAAGCTCCGCCAGTTGTGTAGACTGATAACTACTGAGTTTTTCCAAAATTTAAGCATGAGAAATCATCCCAAGAGCCATAGGATCAAAAAACGTCACTAGGAATGGCATATTTCGCGAAAATAAACGAACGCTAAAATTAGTTCCCGCCAATTTCATACCGACTTTGTCAGCGGCGCCCGCCGTGCAGCGTTGCGAAAATCACCGTGTCTTTAACTCAACGTTTCCGCGTACATATTAAACAAATCAGAGCAATTCGTCGTGTATCGTCATCTGGGGACTTTTACCTGTTCGCTGGTACCTTTATCTAGACTTTGTTAGTCAAAGCCTTTGAGATCCAGGCCGTTTCTCGGTCTCATGCAGGCGGCTATGAGAAAATAAACATAGGATAAAAACGAGACTAGTTTCGAGCTCTACTCATCACGAGCTTTTCATTGACGTGCTAATTTTTATAATCCTGCCAACCGTTCGTGAGTTAGAGGGGGCGCTCAACCCCCCCCCCAGTCGAATGTGCATGGCGCCGACCCACAGTCGGGCGCGGGTTAGCAGTTCCAGTTACAAATCGCATTAGTGATTTCTAATTTTCCCCTTGTTGTTTACTTTTGCAGCTATACCTATGGTAATACCAGCAGCCATATAAAATATAATATAAAATAACAACATTAGTGTTTTCAGACAATCCGCGGCAATATACCAATATAAATATTCTTGAAAGATTAAATGACAGCACACATGATCGCAATATTTTCCTATCATACATTTGTTTCGCACGAGCAAAATAAAATAATATGCTATGAAATTTGCAAGATCCAGTTCATTCAAATCCGATGTAGCTGAAAGTTTTATTGGACATCTGATATGCCTATTTACAATTCTTTATCCAGTAAAAGCATATCCACGAATGCAAGAATATTGTCAACAGGAAAAGTTTAAATACTGCCAGGATAGTTCTACCCGGTTCATTAAAAAGATGTGGTAACAATGTGAACGCTTGCTAGTCAGGTGGAATACCTCCCTACGCCTATAATTCATGTTTCTGTTGCGGTCTAAATTACCCAGGCTTACAGAGGCCCAAAATGTTGTAGAATTTTTATCATCAACTATGAACCGCTAAAAAGGCTGAATCGCTAAATCAGCTGAATCAGGAGGGTACACTGCCACTTTCCGCGTCTTTACATCATCAATATCTCTATGAGACTAATCACGTCGTGCAGGAAAAATATGGGTAAAAATCTCAACCAATCGTGAACAAAAGCACAACCGACCGTGGACAACAAAAACAGGAGCATAACAGACTCAGCCATATGCAAAGCCAGGCGGTGTTTGAGCACCACGTAAAAAAATCGCACGACCTAGCAAAAAGTAGCACCACTTGGAAAAAGCACCGAGTAGATCTAGATAGATCTTTGTAACATAGACCATACCACTTCTTAATATGGTCTGTAAACATTGTTTGCTTTTAAGTTTAATACTTGTTTCACAAATGTTTTATGAGGTACATTGCATAGACAATGATGTAGATCCATGCAACCAAGTGCGTGCATCATATCACCAGGTAGAGAAGCACGTAACCTACGGGAATGGGAGCACAGATAGTATAGGCCATTTTGGAAACCATGCCATGTTTCAGTATGCCCTGTTGAGCTGGCAACATGAGTGAAGCTTGAGCAAGAGCATCTGAAATTTGGGTTAGTTTTGTGTATTTTAGGGTGGCTCTAGAAACTTTCAGGTAGATTCTCGAGACTTGGGAGAGTTGTATGAAAGTAAGGTTCCTGAGATGCAAATCTGCCGATGCTCCACCATTGGACCTAACATTGCTCAAGTTTTGATAGCAGATTCTGATTTGGTGGCCCCTCCCCCAGGATTTCTATCACACCTCCAACATTGTTTACAAAATGGGATTTGGGTGAGTTTCACGGCAGTGTACATATTGGCTATCGCTAGGCAGCTAATGCAGTAATAGTCGAACCACTCAAACCTTCTTTACAACTTTACACGTATTCAAAGACGAAAACAGGAGGGAATTAGCGACGAAAACAAAGCAACACTGTTTCTTTGTGGGTTAGGGCACACATCCTCTTGCGCTGAAGTGTCCAAAGTCTTGTGCCCAAGGGTGCGGGAAGCAGGATGGGGGGGGGGACATGGGGCTGCGACCGCCCAACTTTTTAAGACTTTGATATTAACCTTTCGGCTGTTGGCCTGATAGAATTCACCCAAATACTCCCCCCCCGCCAACTGTGGAGGAGTTCCCGCCCCCCTGCTTGTGGCAATTTCGTCTTTTGCACCGCTATGAAGCGCCATTCCATTTCTAAACTATTGCCATCCCCATGTTACGACTGCTAAATTCAAACGCATCATACCTATTGCTAGAAATTCAGAGGCTGCAGAGTAGACACACGCACACACACTGATTTTGCCCTCTTCGTATATTTATTTTTATTTTCTGTATCCGATTACGTGAAGGACCAGAAGGCAGGGCAAGACAATTATTGGCATACTGACACTTTATTTATGTACAAAAGAACCGCCTGGAATGCAGATATTACCTATTGCTAGGTAATTAATGCAGTGATGGCCACGTCACATCAACTTTCTGTGCAGCTTTCCCCGTATTCAAACAAAAAAAAAAGCAGAAAGGAATGTGATCCTGTCACAAAAGGCTTGAGAGAGCACCGACTTGACCTAAGGCCTTTAACCTTGAACTGCTTCTAAAAATTCGACGCACAAAACTGCAGGTCATGTGAGATGCCATTGCTTATGCAAGTCCAGCGAAATCAATTCGCCCGTGGAAGTTATAAGGGATACAGTTTTTGGATAGCGACCTCTGGTCTTGCCTAGGTCAGTACCCCAGCATGACCTTACAGTACAAATCTGACAGATGCCAACAAATTCAGGAATAGGTACAAGAAGTTCCAGTGGGCCCTGTTTTTTTTTTTTAAGTAATCGCCAAAAACCCGAATGAGGCGCTCAGTTTTGATGGGCTCGGCGCGGGTTAATAATCATCTGATACTCATACTCGGTACCCCAGGGAGTCAAAGGCAATTTCCTGTAGCCATGGTAAACGCAAAACCATGGCGCTAGCCAGGAAACAACGTTTCAATGTTCTACTGCGGGTTCAGACTGTTTTCTTCGGGAGGTTATCTGTTTATGAAGCATAATATTCCACAGATTTGCTTTATATTTCTTCATGAGTTCGCGTACTTTTCGGAAGAAGCAGTGGAGCACCTGCTGTACCTGTTGCAGGAGTACGACGTCATGTTTGGACCTCCTGCGCCCCGAGGACCTCTTTGGGTGAACGGCAACGCACTGTACGTGGAGGGGAAACAGGTGTGCCAATGCGGCCCTGCAGCTGATGACGTCACGACATTGTTTACTTGGGGAACCATGTTTGCAGTGTTGGCACACAAAATTAGCCATTTGGAGTGTAGAAACATCGCATACAGGCAAGTGTGATTTAAGTTTTGTTTCTGGCGAGGCAAGTCTGGTTTTGTGTTTGGCTTTGCGTCTCTTGTTACGCATACTCGTGATTTGGTGCGCGCATACTCGTGATTTGGTGCGCGCATACTCGTGATTTGGTGCGCGCATACTCGTGATTTGGTGCGAGCATACTCGTGATTTGGTGCGCGCATACCCGTGATTTGGTGCGCACATACCCGTGATTTGGTGCGAGCATACCCGTGCGTGATTTGATTAGAAAACTTAATAATCAATGCCATGTGAGGCCGCAGCGTGTCGTTATTCATTTGGAACGGGTCAAAGCTCATGTGGATTTCAGGCTAGAAGTTGGTGGATTGGCTTTATCCACGGAGCAAACGTAGATTGAAGCCATAGTTCCCCGCACGATATGGTTAAGGAACCTGCAAGAGGAGAATAATTTTACTCCCAAGTGGAGGATATATACGTGGGCGAATCTCCTACCTGAAAATCGAGCGTTTTCGGTCCCCCACGTACTGGAACAAACGGTACGGGTTACCTACCTGATGAGAATTTTTAACCCCTGGACTAACCCCTGGAACAAGGAATATGTTAAAAAAAGAGTGACTCTCAGGGAAATCTACCCTAAGACTGAGGGTAGATTTTACCCCTATTTCGGTAAATGAAAAACGGTTCCTCTCAACCTTGATCCTCTCCACCCGTATAGAGGGTTAACTCTCTGAGAGGGAGAAGAATTGTTTTAGTACAAGCAACGACCAGAGAACGTCCCACCTTCGAGTGACGTGGGCCATTTTCTCCTCCTCTGCCTGCCTGACGTTCGGAATTCAGTGATTCAAGCGGTTATCGATAGCCTGCTACTACGAGGTTTCGAATGTAACAGATTTGATTTCAATGCCAGTGATGACGCCACAGTTTAGGTTAAAGCCACCATAATCCACGTAACTGTAATGGCCTTTCAAATCGGTATTTAAGGCGCAAATATCGCCATGTCCTGACCCTTGGTTTTTACATGCATCTAGCAGAGTTTCACAAGAAGTTGAAATTGTCCTCACTCCTTTGCATTTGCAATACTGTGGGCACCAAAGCCGAATAAGTACAAAAATGCAACGCGGCGCATGATGCAAAGTGAACCGTAATCATATAGTCGTTTTTGAGCTCACTTGGAGTCATATGTCTTGCATAGCCTTCTTCGACGCTCTATCAGGTTTGCGAAGGAAAGGCAACTGGCTTTCAGAGGTACATCATATACCCGCAGTTTATAACGGCACAAGCCGCAGTTTGCCATTTTTGGTACTTTTCTCTGTTTACGTCTCCTGGACCTATTAAAGAGAACACCGATATTCGGCAGTCAGTATTTCATGCCGCCCCCATGATGGTCGGCTGACACTGCGCTGAAACCCAACCGTCGTTGCCACAGCCAATCCAGCCGCCTCACGTTCAGTCGGCCGAAAAGCGGTTCTTCGGTCGGCGCGAATTCGCAGGCGTTTGCAGGCGGCCACCCGCAGACAGACGCCGACGAACACGGCCGGGTGCAGACGAGGACGGATGAAGCTGGTGTGTTCCCACTTTATATGTGTTACGATGTGGTATGATATCTCTGTGTCATCAGATCAATCCCATCATGCTCGGCGGAAGTCATTTCAGTTTGGTTACTGCAGTTACCAATGATAACTTGTGCGTCACTTCAAGCCAGTTTTTTTCCTGGCGGTTTCATTCCGTTTATCTTACAAAATGTATAGAGGTGAGAACACGGTGCCTTATCCCCTAAAACGGACTACATCACGGCCATTTTGTCGCAGTTAGGTGATATTTAATCAGCACCAGGCGATTACGGACAAATGCAGAATGCTGCGGGAGAACGGCCGTAGAGACCCGTGTGGATGGCCATTTACAGTATGATCCAGAATTTACAGTATGATCCTTAAAAAAAAAACTATCGAAGTGTGGACTGGGCAAATACGCAGTTCAGATCTCTATGTTTTGATGGTTTATGTACCACAGTATGACACTGGATCCCGTGTTAATGTTAAAACACGAGATACAAATGACTGGATGGCGAGTCGACAAGCTACAAACATGTTGACTGTGTTTCCTGATCATTCGGGTCGACACAATAGAGGTACTTTCTTGTAGCTTGGACACATTCTTTACGAAACACACTCAGGTTTTTTGGGCATTTGCAATAAACCTGTAGCATGCGCTGAAAGACTGCTGCAGGTACGCACGGTAACAGGGAACGGAATTCGTCCGTGCCTCTTAATTTTTCAGCTTTCATCTTGAACTCTCGTAGTGGAATGGGGTTTCGCGCTAACGCGCACTGGAAGGGGGCACAAAAGTGTCCCTCCGATCTCAGAAACGGGAAGAGCTAGAGACATGAAACTGTAAACAGCGTGGCGTCATAACGATTTACATTGTGTGCAATTTTCATGGCCCTAGGTCAATATCTTCAAGGTCAAATGGGGTAAAAAAGTCAACTTTGGGCACTTTCTCTGATCGTGCAGGCCATTCCGTACGACTTTTCGAGCGAAACGGAAAAAGGTTGTTTGTTTGGGCGTTAAAACGTGGAATACGACAATTTCCATTCATTTGGCGCCTTGACTGAGGATTTCGGGTCGAGATCGTGTCAGTTCATTTACCTAAGGCGTCATTTTTCATTTTTTGCAGATCACATTCCGAGCAACACGAGATAGCTTGCGTGCAAATAAGGGCGCTACACGTATCTTTTGGCGTATTTTCAGTGAAGGTAGCTAACATGGGTACATTCGGTCACTTCCAGAGTTTATATTTATGTGTGCATGTATATGTACATGTGAGTATTAATGTGCAAAAGGTGTTTGTTTTTAGTAGGGTGTTCGAATGCATATTTCATATAAATCGACATAATGCAAACCAGATCTGGACCAGGTCGCAAAATATTCGCCCTTGACCTTCGATGACCCTGACCTGAAATGATCCTGGTATATATAAGCGTACCCATGTGTGCAAATATGTTTTTATTTGGGTCTCTGAATGCATATTTCATACAGATCGACTTGTCGCAAAGCAAATCTGGGCCAATTCACAAGATATCTGACTCTGACCTTTGATGACCTTGACCTTAAATGATCCTGGTATATGTAGGTGTATCGGTGTGCGCACACGTGCTTTTATTAGTGTCTTTGAATGCAGATTTCATACAAGTCGACATATTGCAAAGCAAATCTGGATCAGGTCACAAGCTGGTTAACCTTGCCCTTTGATGACCTTGACCCTTATTGACCCTGACTTTGGTCTTGGTACATCCATCATTTATGCCCAAATGACGTTGCATGATTGTGTTCAAACGGTAGTCTTAAGCAGAACGCTAGTTCTTTCACAAAATTCCCATTTGTCAGCGACAACCGTCGTTTTCGTCATACTTGCTGACTTCAAATGCTTGAAGCTTCCAATAAATGTTACCGAGTAGCAGCAACCAGCTCCGATCCGTTCTAGAGATATTCAAGAAAAACAGGTGGGGGGGGGGGGGCACAAAAAGATCCCTCTTCAAGTGCGCGTGTAAAACCTCGCCAGACGTATGGATTTTAACTCACACCCCGAACAAAGGGGTGGTTGCCACCCCCAACCAATGCCTGTCGTAGAAGAACAGCGAAACCGTATAACACGTTTCTTTCTAATTCGAATAATAACTAACTTGATCAGTTCAGTTCCATTGGTGATTTCTCAGGCCACACAGTACCCGGTAATACTGACAATATCGATAGATGGATATCGGGAGTACCACATCCTTTGGCGCCTCCGCTGGCATCGCTGTAAACAGCATTCGTCTGTAATCTATGCTTTGTAGCGACCTAGTTCTTAAATGGATCTGTGGATATGTTTCATCACTGTTTTTCTTTTGAGGCTAAGGTCAGGTCAGTCAAGGTTAGATGTCATCGTCAGCTTTCACTATACTGCTGGTGACCAGAACACTGCTTGAACGCCACAGCCGAGGGTTCTGATCGCCTACGGCACGGGTAAAATCGATGTTATCACTGAAATCGGTGCAAAAAACATCCTATGATCGATTCAGTCATTCTAAGATGGTATGAGGGCCAGGCCCTCACCGAAGCCTGGCAGGGTCACTGACTTTTAGAATTGGTTGGTTGGTTATTGGGGCTTAGGGGCGCACCGACTACAGGGTCATTCGGCACCCATGACATTTAGAAATCCCACGTGTTGTCAAGCATAACTCCTAACCGTCCCTCGTCGAAAATTTAACTGACTCCGTATCTCATCCTGAGGACGAAACCGAAATGTGCATTAGATCCAGAAACAGGGTTCGCAAGCCCCGAGTATGCCATCATACCTCAGTGATTTGGCAGGACCTTGCAAAAATTTGGGGAAAAGATGCAGTAAGATTGCGAAGACGGATATCATAATTTTCGCGCTTTCGCACTTACCGTTCGTCGCCTGTCAACGAAAATCCATACGGCGGTACCAGCAGCCACCCTCCCTTCTCCGTCGACGGTAAAGCGAAAATACGCATTCTTTTCCGTATATAATCCAGTTATATTCTGTTATATATCTGTGGATATATATCTATGGATTATATATCTGTGTAGAGATATCTTCACGCTCATCTGAATTAAAACAGTATAAAAGTTTCCATTGACCCCATTCCCGGCGCCAGGGGGCTGAATTCGCTCCCCTCGGGTTTTTCGCTTGCCGATTCCAGGCTTTTTTACGCAGCTTCACGAAACTTGGTAACATTTCCTAGCTATTGTTTCTACGTGCCGTGACAAAATTTCAAAGTTCTTTTTTGCTCAGGGGCGGAGCCAGGCAACGTTTTTGGGAGGCACCTCAGGCCATTTTGGCCATGTTGAGGGGAAAAGGAAAATGCCTGCCAAAAATAGCCTTTTTAAGATAGAATTTAAAACGTTATATGGATGAATAGCTAAATAATTGGGCAATGTGTGCAGATATAATTTTGTTCAACTGAGGTTACTTTACAAGGTCAGGTCAAGGTCAAAGTCAAAATTTGTTTTTCTTCAATAATTTTTGCGCTGTTTTGTCAAATGCCAAACCCGGAATATATATGACGTAAAAAGTTGCCCTCTACTTGTGTATCAAGTTTCAGTTTGAAATCAGGTCGGGTCATCGAGCTATGACCTAAAATGTCTGTGCGCGTACCCTATATCGCAATAGCCATAAAATGAAATTTTTGAAATAGAGCGAATTCAAATGATTGAAAACGTTTACAGATAATACTAAATGGACACGAAATCATTCAAAGTTACTCCGAAGTCACTGTAAGTCATTTAAGGTTAAAGGTCACAAGTTGATCTGAAGAACGTTTGACCATGACAGTTCTCCATTTTTCATGTCCCTGGCACCGCCTATGCTAACATTATACAAACAATGTAATGCGATTTGTACTTCTTTAGCATAACATGACTAGCAGAAGCCAAAAAAGTATTTTTGCCTTTTTTATTGATTCAGTTGTTAAAAAAATAATCCTCCTATTTTTGAAATCCTGTGAACGTCCATGAATTTTCCCAAAATTTCAGATTTGTGTACCAATGGTCAAAGTCCTATCCATAATCTCTCCATTCATGCCAGTTTCATCGAAACCCGTCCATGAACAAGGGAGTTATAACAAGTCCAAAAATACTCCACATTTTAACATTTTTGCCCCACATTCAAAATTTTGATTTTTTTATAAAAATGTAGTTTATGTCATGACCAGTCGGTTGCCGTTTGTTGCAATGAAATTGGATGTGTAGTTCTCCAGATCTCAGGGGGGCCGAATCCGCCCCCCCCCCTCTGCCGGGAATCGACCATGTCGTCTAGCCCTCCGGGAATAGGGTTAAATTCCTGAATAAATCTTAAGATTTACCTTTACAATGCAGCATCCTCAATCGCGAAGCATTAAGTGTAAACCCGCTGGGAAACAGAGCCAATGGTTTGGATCAAAACGTGTAAGCATTCGTTGGTTAAACCGTAGAAGTGCGATGAGGTCATGCAGCAGCTTTCATTTCTTCGGCGATTTGCAGCTACCCTCTTAACCCGCGTACGACCGTCGGTCCGTTTCGAACATGGGCAACTCCGGGGGGGGGCAGTTGGCCGCCCCCTCTAACTCACGAACGGTTGGTCGCACAATAAAAATAAGTGCACCGTTGGAAAGCTTCTGACGAGTAGAGCTCGAAACTGGTCTCATTTTTAGTTGTAGATAATATGTAAGCAATTTACGACCTATATATATGTTTTCTCATAGCCGACTGCATGAGACCGAGAAATGGCCTGAATATCAAGGGATGTGACTAAAAACGCTTAGATAACGATAACTTACACAGCACACAAGTAAAGGTCCGCGGATGCCGATACATGTCTAATTTCCCAGATTTGTTCAATATATACGCCGAAACGTTTAGTTAAAGACACGGCATTTCTCGCGGCAGCTGCTAGGCGTGCGCCAGGTAATAGGTAATAGGTACCTATTTTGGTACCTATTATGCGGTACCAAATTGACGGGAATTAATTTTAGTGTTCCTTTATTTTCGCGAGAAAAAGACGATCTATGTATATTTTATTGGTCTTAGAGGTTCTTGTGATGGTTTTTCATGCTTAAATTTTGGAAAAGTTCATTAGTTACCAATCTACACAATTGGCGGAGCTTTATTCGCGAGAGCCTGTTTATTTCCAAAATATGATATTTTTTGAAACTTTTTGAGGCTCCTGGTATTAGGTACGTCTGTGCAAGCCACCTCTGCCATTTTCTACCCATTCTGAGTAATTCATCGCCGATTTTGACAGTGGTACATTTGGCTCACTACAGTTCTTCGTGACCTGATCTCAGGTCAATGGCTGGCAGTCACTAATACTTTGCCCAATGACGGTAACTAGATGCCTGCTTTTCTTCACACTAAAAATGTTTTGAAATATTCCGTCAATTTGCGAAAAAACGGCGATGTGTCTTAAAAATGGGCTTGACGTTAGGTCAATGACCCGGAAAATTCCGAAATATCTGAGATAGCAGATTTGTTGCATGTATCACGATGACTAATCCCTTAAAGTATTATTGAGATATCTTGTTTTGCGAAAAAGTTAGAGGGCGCTAACCTTTTTTGGACATAGGTGTGTTTGACCTCACCTGAGATCAAAATTTTGACGCGAGATGTAAAATTAATGAAGCAAAAGGTACACGAAGTTTCGTGGCTCTATGTTTGTTCGTTCTCTCGCAATCTCGGAAAAACCTCACGGGGGCAGTCAACTGCCCCCCCCCCCCTCCAGTCAGGGACGTGTTAAAGCAGACAAAGTACCGTTTGCCGCCACCCAAATGTTCCCCATCTAACCCATCTGCACCATTTTTGGCCAAAAAAACTCCCAATTGCACTATATTGTTGCACGCACGTAACCACAAACGGAGAAGCCAGATGCTGCTCACACGAAAATAATTATTTCCCAGCTTAGCGCTGAGTATTTAATTACGTCGCGACGCACTTCATGCGCTCTCCTGTAAACCATGCACTATCTTGAGACGCGCACCGTACTTTCAAGCGCGTAATCTGGGATTAGCCGTCGACTTGATTCGGCCAATAGCTGCAAGACTGGTTACAGCAATTCCATGTGACCAAACCCCAAAATCTGACGTCTCGCACAGGGCTCGGGGGGATATAAAAGCCTGCGTGGAGAGAACTCCATCAGTCGTCTCTGTGCTCGTGGTCGCAACTATGAACTTCGTAAGTCCCCGAAGATCGCCTGAAGGTTTCGGGCCTGAGTCTACCAACGCGTCCTTCCATTTTGCTGTATTATCACCCGTTGTACAGCTTTGAACACATTTTCCTGCCACTTATCGTTTTATCATATTACTGCATATCACTTTTCGTGTTCCGAATGCCTAGTCCCGAGTACGCTGTTTTATTCGGATTGCTCAAACCAGTGTTACATCGCTCATACGCCGGTTGGCTTTGTCTAGACTGCTTGTCATGATGTTCTCCGGCCCTTCTAACTTATTCGTAGTTTTTAAAAGGAAAATGGGAATGCACACAAGAAGCAGCGACCTCTTGATAAACTGTCCTACCATACCGTACAGACGCGTAAATCCTCTGATAAATGAATTCAGGTCAGTCTGATGAATGACCCATGACATTCGTGAGATTTACGCGCTCCATGGCATGGAAGGAAACAAATTTTGCTTTATCGTTTTCAAACATTATCTCTGTTTAGAGAGCCAAAATCTGATCTGTGTTTGGGTGTTTGTGAACGGCTTTTCCCTTTTCAGTTCGTGCTTGCCTCTCTCGTGGTGCTGGCCGCCGCGCGGCCCCAGGACGTCGCGGAGCCCCAGTTTACCTCTCCGCCAGTCGAGGAGGGAAGCAGCCTCCTGGATTTCGGCATCCTCCGCATGGAGATGACCCAGAACGAAGATGGCTCCTTCGTTTACGGCTACGAGACCACCGACCCCATCCAGCACGACGTTGCCGGCCAGATCAAGCAGATCGGAGAAAACGCCGGTGTGGTGATGCAGGGATCCTACTCCTTCACGGCCACGGATGAGAACGGCAACGAAGTCCCGGTTTCGATCACCTGGACGGCCGACGAGAACGGCTTCCAGGCCCAGGGCGACGCCATCCCCGTGGCTCCTGAGGATCCCAACGCTGAGGCTCAGGCTCAGGCGTACGCAGCTGCCGGCGGAGTTCCGCAGCAGACGGACTTTGTCGAGGTCCAGTAGACTGATGACTTCGTTGAATGATTTCACACGTTGTTCAGACCACGATCGCTTGACGGCTGTTGTGACCTGGCCGACTGGAGATGAGCCTGAGCCCTGCCTGTCTTCCGATCAGCTGCTGTACATACCCTCACCCCATGTAGTCACGTGCACTCACTGTTGTTTTGCTTTTTGTTGCATGTTCTGCGGAAATTTCAATAAAAAATAAGATGACAAGATAAGCTCTGTTCTTAAACCAAAGATGTTGAAAGGGGACAAGACGGTGGGAAAGGGTGCAGAGGACTGTTGTCTTTTTGTTCTATACTGGGTGCGATCATTGTTGGCAAACCCGATTTTTGCAGTTCCGATTTCTCCGGAAGTTCACAGTTTGATTACAGGGGAAACCATTTCAAAATATGAAATAAACACTCATGGGAGCCACATTTGTCCGTTTAATACGAACCAAGTCCTCTTCGCATGTATGGGGTGCACTACAAGAAGACTTGGTTTTTGCACATCTCACGCACCTTCACTGCTTGCGGTTTGATTAGCCAAAGCGGCTAATTGGTCGCAGAAGTTTTGCGTGGTGGCATCTGATCCCCATCGCAGCAAATGGAATTTGGCGACATACTCCAGCAGCTGTTGGGTCAAACTAAACCGGCCATCACCTAATCGCCGGCCATATGGTCTACCCGGCAACACAAAGATACACACGTGGAACAAAATGCATGCTCTCACTGGCTGACATATGCGGGGGTGGTGAAGGCGCCGCCGTCTTTGCAGATGACATGTGGGTTTGTGCGCCATTTTAAGGCCTGGGGGAAAACGCATTTCGGGGGGATAATTTGTTAACGAATGAGCCGAGAGCGGGCAAATGGATGTTTCTGGGTTTACTCTGCATCTTTTTGCTAGGAATCCGCCTTGCTCTTTTGATCCACCCAATAAAGGAACATTAGTGCCACGTGAACAAATAGCATCCCAACATCAACACTGGCAGTGGCAATCCGAGGCACTGACACATACACAGCCATGCTACGTGGTAAAAATGGCCTTCCAAGACTTTATCGTTGTGCATTTGATTCATGAGGTATACGCATTTTACTTAAGTGAAAAATATAGTTAAAAATGTTCTGAAATAGTTCCGCTCACTTGGCTGTGACATTGCGGTGACTGGCCTGTATGTACATGAAGAAGCGAAATTTACGTTTTATTGCTGAGCACAGATGCTGAATGACACCAAAAGACAATCCATTTAGCAAGGAGACAACTGGGCGACCCAGGATCGTAGAGATGCATTGTTGTGTACCAAATATGTTGAATACTCCAGTCTGCATATGTTCTTTCCTGGCACCTTATTTGTGATTATAACTGAAAGTCGGCGTGAATTTTGACCATATCTTGCATTTTCAGGGGTGTGTGAAACCAGCAGAACTGAAAAACAAATATTTCGCGAAACAGCATTTGTTTGCCCTTGCATTAATAAACTGTGAACATAATACAACTGAATTCGAAAGCCTACTCGTACACCGTCACTCTTCTGTGTCTTCGGGAGCGATTACCATCATGCGCCATGGAAGCCATCGAATGTGTTTGTAATGCCACCAGAATGAACAGAAAGCGAGTAAGTAGCGACATTTTCGGGAGAGGAAAGCGAAGAAAGGAGTGAGAGAGTGCGGCAGTCTTGAAACATGCCGAGGAACCCAAACCAAATCATTGACTGCTCTCACAGTTGGAATGGGCAGGCCTGCAGCATGCTCTGAATTTCGCCGACACGTCAGGCCCTGGGACTGCGGCGCCAGCACGGCACGACACCCGTCCTCCAGTACTTTAGTCGGCCCTCTGCCTTCGGGAGATGGGTCGGCCAGAGGGACTGCTGACAAGGCGTAGGGCTCCGGACAACCGAGCCCCCGCCGTTAGAGCCATGCTCCGCGAGAGAACCGCAGTCGGCTCTCGAGCTTCCCGAGCCACAGCCTCCGGGCCGCCGTAGATCCCGCGGTGCCAACTGACAGTCAAACAGCGAGCATTCACTCACCGAGCTGTCGGCGTCGTCGTTGTCGGCGGGTGGAGCCAGCTGACCCCGTACACCAGGACTTCTGCCGCCTCCACCAAAGTTAGTCTTACCCAGTTATTCCTTCTCAGCACACGCATACACTTTTATTTTTACACCCATTACTTCGACTTGGCCGAAACGACGGTGGTGCCACTAGCGGCCGGCCAGTGAACTAAAAGGCCCATGCAGAATGAATGAGATCGGAGCAACAAGCGGGCATATATCTCATCTTTGGTTGTCTGGAATTAACGTGCGTGGAAAATGCACGGCTCTGCAGTCAGAAATGAACATTTTGAACATTGTTTTTCGTTCTGAATAGGTATTTTAAGCTATTTTCTAATACATAGCTATCGTAGCAATTTTCTTCAACTTTAGGTCCGTTATTTTGCGTTTGAATCTAAGCCTACAACCCAACGGCCACAGTAAACGGAATTAGCGAACGGGACGGCGGCTACTCACTACTCACTTCATACAACAGACGGCCTAAAACGTTGGAGATGTTCTCCGCAGGCACTCCCAGTTGCAGTGCTTTAGCCGGCACCGCCTCGCGAGTTTTCTTACCAACGACCGCTTGGGTGGGGAGGGGTGCCCGATGGGCACTCCTTATCTCAGGATCTAAGCATCGGACCTAAACGAGTTTACCACTAGTTGATATCCCTGAGTCTTGCGATTCAGAAAATATTATGCTAGTCCTGGTCGCATGGCTGGTGATGTCACAGGTCACCTAAAATGCATAACACGACGCCGGAAAAACTGATACCGGTTCGTACGTCTTATTAACCCTATTCCCGGCAGGGGGGGGCGGAATCCGCCCCCCCCCTCGGGTTTTTTGCTTGCCAATTCCAGGCTTTTTGATGCAGCTTCACGAAACTTGGTCACTTTTCCTAGCTATTCTTTCTACGTGCCGTGACAAAATTTCAAAATTCTACTTTGCTCAGGGGCGGAGTCAGGCAACGTTTTTGGGAGGCACCTCATGCCATTTTTGGTCATGTTAAGGGTAAAAGGAAAATGTCTGCCAAAAACAGAGTTTTTAAGATAGAACTTAAAACTTTATATGGATGTATAGCTAAATAGTTGGGCCATGTGCAGATAAAATTTTGTTTACCTGAGGTCATTTTACAAGGTCAGGTCAAGGTCAAAAGTCAAAATTAGTTTTTTCGCAAAGATTTCGGCGCCGTTTTTTCAAATACCAAACCCGGAATATATATGACGTAAAAGGGTGCTTTCTACTTGTGTACCAAGTTTCAGCTTGATATCAGGTTGGGTCACGGAGCTATGACCTAAAATGTCAGTGCGCGTACCCTATATCGCAATAGCCATAAAATGAAATTTTTGAAATAGAGTGAATTCAAACAATTGAAAACGTTTAAAGATAATATTAAATGCATAGGAGATCATTCCAAGTGACCCCAAGGTAACCGGAGGTCATTTAAGGTCAAAGGTCACAAGTTGATCTGAGAAACGTGTGACCATGACAGTTCACCCTTTTTCATGTCCCTGGCACCGCCTATGCCAACATCATACAAACATTGTAATGCGATTTGTACTTTTTTAGTATAACATGACTAGTAAAAGCCAAAAAAGGGTGTTTGCCTCTTTTGTTCATTCAGTTGTTAGAAAACTAATCCTCCTATTTTTGAAACCCTGTGAACGCCCATGAATTTTCTCAAAATTTCAGATTTGCAGACCCATGGTAAAAGCCCTATCCATTATCTCTCGATTCATGCCAGTTTCATCGAAATCGGTCGATAAACAACGGAGTTATAAGAAGTCCAAAAGTACCCCCCATTTTGACATTTTTGCCCCCTGTATCCACAAATTTCAAAATTTTAAAAATTTATTTTTATAAAAATGTAGTTCACGTCACGGCAAATCGATTGCCGTTTGTTGCGATGAAATCGGACAAGTAGTTCTCGAGATCTCGGGGGGGGGCCGAATCCGCCCCCCCTGCCGGGAATCGGCCATACCGTCTAGCCCTCCGGGAATAGGGTTAAAAGCAATACTGGTCGTAGAACCCTCAACTGGGTATCAAACGAAAGCTCACGATCTTCTACAACAGAAATGTGCCCTAATGTTAGAAATGTCGGATCAAAGTCAACCTGGGTCAGATGAAATATTGATCTTACTTTACCTACCGTAGACTGATGCTTCCTCGCAGCAGTGTTAAACCATGTCACAAAGAAGACTGGCTTCAAACCTCCTGATGATCGGTTTTGCATTACTTGCCTTTCATGCAGCTAGGGGCAGTTTAGTTCAGGTCAGATAAGACTTGGTGACTTCTTGGTGACTGACGTCCTGGCAAACCACAATAATAACTCGCTGGGATTCTCAAATGCGTAAGTACAGAACTGCAATGACATCACGTGACAATTAAATTTGCGCCATGTGCTCTTTACCTGGTCAAGGTCAAGCCAGGTCAGGACAAACAGTTATTTTTCTGACTAGGCGCAACAGTTGCTTTCTGCTGCTTCTGAACTATCTTCAAAAGACAACGTGGTAATTGATTTCGTTTTGACGTCTTGCTATAACGTGACCTGACATGACGTCACGATCCACCTGGTGAACATTGGGAAAAGGCGCATGTAGATTCGCTTGCCTAGCTAGGACTATAGGAAAGGTCAGCGGCAACCACTTCTATCAACCATAATGCAAATCATGTCCAATTGTCATCATGTATATGACTTAACATGGTCTCTAATGTCGACGTAACGTGGTTGTATGTCTTTTTGAGGACCGTGTCCAATGTAAATCCAAACAATCCATGCATTGTGTTCGCGAATATTATCAAAAAAAACGAAGCATGTTCGTGCTACCACCCGAAGAAGCGAAAACATGCATACAAGGGTTCATTTATAACGTCACACTTCCATGACCTGACCTAGCGTGAAAATGGTTCTGAAGTCAGAATACGCAACATTTTTTGATGGACAGGCAATAGAAGTTTGGTTGAGCTGGCTCTAACAGATCAAACCGAAACCCTGAAAATAAAACAAGTACATGTTGCGTTCAGCGCTTTGTGTTCTGTAATGAGACTGACTTTTTGTTATGAAGCTTGTAGACTCGTCCCATGGGACTATTCCAAGCAGTGCGACTCGCAGAGTCGGACGGTTTAAATGCACCACTTGGCCTATATAGTGTGGAACAAATGATCGTCAGCACTTCTATGTCGTAAACCTACCAGATACCCGCTAGTAAAATTAGTGACATCAGTAAATGGCAGCTGACACTACCCGCTGGTGTCCTATTGCTGCCGTGCCAAGGCAGCTGGCGCCGCGTGGTGAGGCTGGTCGGCCACTGCGTACCCGAAATTTGGGCGCATCGCCAACTCAGTCCCAGCCGATCACTTCGCCCATTGCCGCAGATGTTCTTTGATTCTTTGATTCTTTGGTTCTTTGACGTCACGATTCTATCCCCGACGGGAGATAAAAATGAACCAGAACGCTGGCATTAGGAAGAAATGCAGGGAGTTATATCAGCCACATCTGCGAGTTTGCTTAAGAATCGTTCGCAATTCCCATTTTCGATGGTCCGCCTTCTCAATGAACTCATTTGTCCTCACACTGTGTGTGTGTGTGTTTGTGTGTGTTTGTACCGAGGGTGTCTTGATCCGGCCCCGATTGGGGGGCGGTTGACGACTCCCCGTAAGGTTTTTCCTGGATTAAGAGAAAACGAACCAACGCAGCACCACAAAATTTTGTGAAACTTTTGTTTGATCATTTCGACATTTTGTGTCAGTTTTGTGATCTCAGGTCGAGTCAGGTATCCGACCTTGGTCAGGTCAGGTGGACCTAGGTCGAAAAAATTTAGCGTTCTGTAACTTTTTTGGAATGCAAGATATCGCAATGAAACTCTCAGATATGGGAGATCTTAAAAAACGCAACAGATCTGCTGTCTCGGATATTTTTGGGAACTTCTTGGTCACTGACGTAAGGTCGACCCCATTTCCAAGACATGTAGTCGTTTTTCGGAAAATGACGGACTTTGTTGTGAAATATTTTAGATTGCACATTTGAGAAATAAACAAGCTTCCGGGAGTAAAGCCCTGCCAAGTGATACCTACTCAGTTGTTCCAAAATTTAAGGACAGAAAACCACCACAACAACCAGTAGCATCAAGGCACATCGCTGAGTAAAGCATATGTTACGGAAATAAAGAAACGCTAAAATAAGTTACCGTTAATTCCATCCCGCGCTAGACACCAACACACGCGGTTCAGTGGCGCGAAAATCGCTGTTTTGAACTCAACCTTTCCGCATATTATTTAACAAATAAGAGAAACTGACGTATATCGGCATCTACGAACTTTTATTTATTCGTCACTGCCTTTAGCTAGGCCTGATCAGCCACGGGCCTTGAGATCCAGGTCGTTTCTCGGTTTCGTGTAGTCGACTATGAGAAACCATGTATACGAAAATGTTATCATAGCCAAAATTTGCGATGGGAGGCACGATACTTCCTCCACACCTTTGTCAGGTCACAAGTCAAACAAACGACGACGCGCTTGCCAAACTTGGCACACCATTTTCCCTCGGGATGGGAAAAGATCGCCTGTTTGGGGTCGCGGACAGCCTAAATCCAGGGACGATCATGTCGTTTTACGGAACTCGCTCCTTGTTGAAAATCACTCGAGCTAAAGCCACCAAATTTCATGTGCGGGTGGGCGGGCACACAGCCTATCCTAGCATATCATTGTGGTGGCTGCGATAGTTCCTCAGTCACCGCTACGGACGCGATCAGAATCCGAATTTTCGAGTGTTTCTAACCCAGCGTGTTTCTGACCTTGACCTGTAAATTGGACCTACATCAGATCAAACAATGTCCGTCAAAATAAAGTTCACGAGGTGGCTCGTAATAAAGCATTTTTGTAAATGTAGGCATCACTTATCCCGTTTACAAAACTACAATGGTGTTTGACGTCAAGGTTTAATATGCACGTTGGACCTACTTTGACCCCTGATGTACCTTTGACCCGTACCTTTGCCATACATTAAAATCAGGTCATTGACACCTAGATTTGTAGAAGAAACATGTAGTTCAACATTACAACACCCAATTCAAACAAATGAAATGGATTGTTCGATTGGTTTAAATCACGACTGACATGGCTTTGACAAAAAGTCACAGGTCACGATCTGTAAGACGCAAAATTATGAAAATCGCACTTCGGGTATATAAATGTTAAGAACTCTGCTACAGAAGAAATCAGTGATCTATTTCCCATCACTAAAAAGTTTTTCGAGGAAAACCGCAGGGAGGAGGGTTCCAAAACGACCTATCCACGCCGGGCGAGGGTTGACCCGAATCAGCCCCTGGGGAGCTGTCAAATAGGGCACCCACTCGGTTCTTCTTGAAAAACTTCTGAACCATCAGAATCAGCCCAATCAAATTCTCAGCACTTCTTTCTCAATTTCACATATTTTGACATCAAAATCATTGCTATGCTAGGTCAGGCCACGGAGATATGACGTCGTAAGGGAACCTTTGCATGCATCTTTTCGCCTCTTCGGGTGGTGGTGCGAACATGACTTGTTTTTTTTTTGATGATATTCGCCTTATATCAAATACGCATTTTTCACTTTCTGGTTCCAGTGAAAATACATTTCAGAAAAAGAACCGAATGAACTGATTTTTGGATACGGCCAGATAATCCGATTTGTTGCAACATACTGCGCGTGCAGCTTACACAATATAATACATAAATTATCTGAATTGGTGAGATATGGTCACCAAAAGGATATGCAACCGTGACACGTCAACATTATAGGCCATGCTAGGCCACATGCATGATGATAATTGGGCTGATTTGCATTGTGGGTAATAGAAATAGTTGCCGACGACCTTCCCCATCGTTCAAGCCAGACAAGCAATCTACATGCACCTTTGAGGAAGATTCGCCAAATGCAACGTAAGGTCTTGTCAGGTCACGTCATAGTTAGATGTCAAAACGAAATGAAATACAGCATTCTGGAATATTGTTCAATGGCAGCAGAGAGCCATTATTGTTCCTACTCAGAAAAAAAAGACCTATTTGTCCTGACCTGGCTTCATCTTGACCCGACAAAGCGCACAAGGCGCACGTTTAATTATCATGAGTCACATCAGTTTTCTACTTCAGGCAATTAAAAATAACAGCGAGAAATTATTGCTCTTTATGAGGAAGAGTAATACAACCTTGTGTGACCTGGCCCAGACTGACCCTGACAGAATGAAAAGCAGGTATGTAAAAATGATCATCAGAAGGCTTCATTTCCGTCCTTTTTCTCACGCGGATCAAAACGGCTGAGTGAGTACCTCTTTGTGTGAGTGAGTACGATCTTTGGCATGCAAAGTAAGACCAATATTTCACCTGACCTACGCTGACCCTGGCCCCGCGTTTTCTAAGATTTTGGCATGCTTCTGATGAAGACGATCGTGAATGTTCGTTTGATGCCCAGTTGAAGGCTCAAGACTAGTATTGCCGATGATATGATGTACAAACCGTTGGCGGTTTTTCCGACGTCGTGCTTTGCGTTTTACATGTCCAGTGATCTCATCGGCCACATGACCAGGGTTGACATAGTATTTGCTGAATCGCAAGACTCAAGGTTATCGATTGGTGGTGGACCGGTTCAGATCCGACGGACAGACCCCGAGATAACAGGGAGTGCCGTATTTGCCCCCCCCCCCAGACCGCGGGTACAAAAACATGCCAGGGGTGCTGGGTTAAGACAGTGGCCAACAATAATCTACTGCAACGCTCAATAAAAATGTAAGCCGCACATGTTTTGGATACCGGTACATCCCAAACGACTGATTCAAATGCCCTTTTCAAATGACTTTTAATAACTATTATTGCAATTCCCAAGACAATTTAACAGACCGTTGCAGTACAGAACCAAGTTTGTAAAATATTACATACGCGGAATGGCATGATATTCCATAATCTGGTATCGCGTTCCACCAGACGTTGGCGATGATTGCGACGTCCATGCTGGTTTGCTGCCCGTTTGGGGTGCAGTCGAAAATGAGGGCTCACGTTTCCGGTGGGATATACGACAACCAGAAAATCTTTCACATCGAAAATGTTTGCTTCATTCCCAATGTCAGACAAACACCCCGACTAACACGATGGTGCAAACGACAGCTAGTGGTCCTGGATTTATACGGATTATCACATTAACACGCCAATGACAGGCGCCTTTCTTAGATATCTTTCACACAAATACACGCAGTGTTCTGAACATCTCATACGTCAGTTGTTCATATACTGACAAAAAGTGGGGAATGAGATCATCTTAGGTAACGTCCCAGTGATGTCATAAACACAACTGTATTTTGCGATTCGACGTTCAATTTTACTTCGCCGCTATATCGTCGGTACTTTCACAGCGTATCGTGGTAGAGGTTACATTGCACATCAGCATGATCTGAGATTTCGATATGTAACACCCCTGATCTCAGACTAGGTCACCTTGTATCAAATATGCATTCTTCGCTTTCTGTTTCCAGTGGAAATACTGGAAACAGAAAAGTGAAGAGTATCTAGCAACGTAAATAGGAAGGCTTGTTCTCGGAAACTAACTGGAGAGAAGTATATTGCGATAGGAATGACGCCACATCGTCTAGCAGGTACAGATCTGTAAACTTTAACCCGCCCCCGACTTGGAGGGGGGGGGGACAGTTGACCGTACCCCTGAGGTTTTCCTGGAATTGCGAGAGAACAACCAAACAGAGCCACCAAACTTTGCACACCTTTTGCTTCATCAGTTTTACACCTTGTGCTAAAGTTTTGACCTCAGGCCAGGTCAGATGCCTGACCTTGGTCAGGTCAAACGGACCTATGTCCAAAAACGTTTAGCACCCTGTAACTTTTTCGGAAAACAAGATATCACAATAACACGTTCAGGGATTAGTGGCCTTGATAAATGCAACAAATCTGCTATCTCAGATTTTTCGGAGTTTTCCGGGTCATTGACCTGAGGTCAAGCCCATTTTGAAGACATGTCATCGTTTTCTTCGGAAATTGACGGAATATTTCATAACATTTTTAGTGTGGAATGAAGCAGACATTCAGTTACCGTCATTGGGCAAAGTATCAATGACTTCCAGCCATTGACCTGAGGTCAGGTCACGAATAACCGTTGTGAGTCAAAATGTACCACCGTCAAAATCAGCGATGAATCACTCAGAATGGGCAGAAAATGGCAGGACTAGCTTGCACAGACGGAAGTAATACCAGGAATCTCAAAAAGTTGAAAAATTGCATATTTTGGAAATAAACAGGCTCTCGCGAATAAAGCCCCGGCAATTATGTAGATTAATAAGTAATGAATCTTTCCAAAATTTAAGCATGAAAAACCCTCACAAGAACCACTAAGGTCAATAAAATTGACCTTTGGTGGTTCTTATAATAAAAGTCAATAGGCTTTTTTCGCGAAAATAGAGGAACGCTAAAATTAGTTCCCGTTTATTTCTTGCTGCGTACGACTGCGGCGCACGTCGACAGCCGGCCGCGAAAACTGTCGTGTCTTTAACTCAACGTTTCGGCGTATATATTGAACAAATCCGAGAAATTAGATATGTATCGGCATTTGCCGACCTTTACTTGTGCGCTGGTGCCTTTCCCTATGCGTTATTAGTCACAGCCCTTGAGAGTCAGGTCGTTTCTTGGTCTCATGCTATGAGATAACATATATAGGACGTAAATTGCTCACATGCTATCTAAAACTAAAAATGAGACCAGTTTCGAGCTCTACTCGTCACAACTTTTCCAACGGTGTGCTTCTTTTTATCGTGCCACGAACCGTTCGTGAGTTAGAGGGAAGGCGACTGCCTGCCTCCAAGGCGACTGCAGCTGCCCCCCCCCCCGCCAGTCGGGCGTGATCGTCGCCGACCGACGGTCGTGCACAGGTTAAGGTGCTAGCCAGGATTCAGGTCACACAGGTTTTGCTGCATAAAACTGGAATAGACGGATGTATGTAAACATTGCAATATGAAAAGTGAAACTTTAATACATAAATTCTGGGACTGTCGCATTACTAAACGTTTTTGGGCAGAAATCAAGAGGTACCTGAGACAAATCAACGTTTTGGAGGAAAACCAAAATATAAGCACAAGGGATGTAATATTGGGCACAAATATAGGTCTCATGGTAAATTAAGCACTTTCAGTGACGAAATATATGACGAGTAATGGGTGAAGCTTAAATAAGGATGCTTTCATTAACAAATTAAAGGCTGATTGTAGGGTGGAACACGTTTAGTCTATAACGAACACTCAGCACCAATTTCACATGAAGTGGGAAATGTTGTTCATCCAGCACAGCAAATACTGCAAAAGCGATGGGAAACTGAATTTTTCTGCCCTGGTCGAATTCGGTTCATTCGGTAGTGATGTTTGGCAGATGACAGATGGCAGATGGTGTCTGGCATATGATGTTTAATGAATGTTTGGTGTGGCAGATTTGAATGTTTGGTGTGGCAGGTGACATCTGACTCATACTTGGATGTTCGGATGCCGATAATTAATTAGCCCTTTAGTGGGAACAACTGACAAAAAAACTTTCAGCTCGAAGTCAGCATTCAAAAAGCCATGTGCAATTTACAATAATTCTTCAACCTCCTGCTGCTGCGGGACTCCGCCGGCAGCTGCGTACGCCTGAGCCTGAGCCTCAGCGTTGGGATCCTCAGGAGTCCCTGGGGATGGCGTCGCCCTGGGCCTGGAAGCCGTTCTCGTCGGCCGTCCAGGTGATCGAGACCGGAACGTCGTTGCCGTCCTCATCCTTGGCCGTGAAGGAGTAGGAGCCCTGCATCACCACACCGGCGTTTTCTGCGATCTGCTTGATCTGACCGGCGACGTCGTGCTGGATGGGGTCGGTGGTCTCGTAGCTGTAAACGAAGGAGCCATCTTCGTTCTGGGTAAAGTCCATGCGGATGATGCCGGCATCCAGGAGGCTGCTTCCTTCCTCGACTGGTGGGGAGGTAAACTGTGGCTCCACGAAGTCCTGCGGCCGCGCGGCGGCCTGCACCACAAGAGAGGCAAGCACAAACTGAAAAGAAAAAAAATGCGTTCACTCCGATGTGAATCACACCTGATTCTCTGATGTTGCGAATTTTTTTTTCACAAGATGCCTAAGCATAGTCGTATTTAATAATTTCACGTCACGGCGTGGTAGTGTTACGAGAGATATCAGAGGATTTACATTAGGCCCTGACGACGACTAAAAATAAATGGTCTGATATCCTCGTCAGACCACATCGTCCCTCCCCCCCCCACAGAAAAAAGATTTTTCGCAAATATCACCATGGGCGTTGCTCACGAACTTAAGAACTTCATAGCTACGATTCAGAGCACACAGGACAATGATGCTGCGTATAACTCCCCACAGCCTTTTGGATCCTGATATCCCTTGAAACCTGTGCGGGACGTGAGGGCTTCTTAGCCGTCCACACGATCTTCCTAGCATTACCAGTCTTGCAGGTACTGACCGAATTAGGCGAACGGCTAATACCAGATTAACCTTCTAAAGAGACGGTAACGGGACAAAATCTACGAAAAGCATGCGTGCATACGACGACTGGTCGTAAGCAGGATGCCGTATGTACATGACATATGCGGAGGCGTAAATAAGCGAAAATGTACAAATATCAAATCTACCATCTTTAAACGTGCAGAGGTGCAAATGCCTAGGGCCAAATGTACTAACGCTAGCACTAGTAATTACACATTTTGCAAACACAGCAAACGAGTGTACACGGAAATATACGCACCAGCATACATACCTACGAAATGTGCCCATGAGCAAAAGTATGCAAACATAAAAGTAACAAAGCGAAGAACGGACCTCCTTCTTGTCTCAAGCACGCGCTAATGTTTTTCCACGGAAAAAGCATTTCAGCTCGTCATCGTCAACCAAATATCAAATCCACTGATATTCTGACACCATAATTTTCCAAATGGAATGGTCATTCCATGAGCAAGGTGCTCATTGGGCTTAAATCGCCTTGCGGTTTAACACACACAGGTGCCATGCACCGTTTTACTCATACACAATGTTCCGCCATAACCTTCACTGTGTCGCGATTTGATCGCTAAAGTAACATTCATCTTATGCGTTTCGGCGGCGCGGTCCGATTGATGTACAGAACAATGAAATATTTCACGGAATCAAAATATTGCCCTGGAACTTTCAGCGACGCCCCATGACCGGTCAACGCAACAAAGCCGCCGCATCGCTTCTGTAATAGATGAGCGCACCAGGCACGTACGCTGCGAGCAGAGGACTGAGCAGGTGACCCTTTGACAAACACATGGAACCGATCGGTAGGCCCACTACTAAAAGGGCTTTACGAAACGAGATTTAGCGAGAGGACAAGCGCGCAAGATCAGTGTTGCGTTTCTAGCTTTCATTAACCCGCCCCGACGGAGCAGGGTTGACCTTGAGGTTTTTCCAAGATTGCAAGAAGACAAACGAACGCCGCGCCACGAAGCTTTCTGTGCCTTTTGCTTGATTATTTTTACATTTCGTATAAACGTTCTGAGCTCAGGTCAAGTCAGGTGTATGACCTAGGTGGGATCAAGCGGACCTATGCCCAAAAAAGTTTAGAACCCGTAACTTTTTCGCGAAACATGATATCACAACAAAACGTTCAGAGATTAGAGATCTTGATAGGTGCAGCAAATCTCCTATCTCGGATTTTTCGTAGTTTTCCAAGTCGCTGACCTGACGCCAGCCATGTTTCAAGACATGTCACTGTTTTGGAATTTAACGAATTTTTTAACAATATTTTTAGTGTGGGGTGATGGAGAAATCCGCTTGCCGTCAATGCACAAAGTATCAATGACTTTCAGCCATTGACCAATGGACGTAGCCACGGGGGGCCATGGGGACCATGGCCCTCCCCCCTGAGCCAAGCAGTCTACACTAGATACACTAAATATACTAGATACACTAGATACGCTGTGTATGTCATATTGCATCCGTATCGCAGGAATACGGAATAGTGATCATATATAAATCGCAAAAGCAAACATATGCATCCCTCTGAGTTAAATCTGAGGCCAGTTACATAAAATTGCTGCTTTTTCCTATAAATTTCGTCATATGCCAGCGGCATATGACACAATTTGACACTTGCCCCCCCCCCGAGACAATCCTAGATACGTGCCTGCATTGACCTGACGTCGGGTCACGAATAACTGCCATGAGCCAGAATGCAACGCCGTCAAAATCAGCGTTGAATGACGCTGATTTTGAAGCCAGACTAGCGGCTGGGGCTCTTTTTCGAACGTCTCGCGACAAACCACTGACAAAACTTGGACGGGACACACTTGGCACTAGATGCAGTATACGCAGCTTTACCTTCCGTCACAAGCTTCTTGACCCACGAATCGGGACATCACAATACATCACAATGCATCACAATACATCACAATACATCACAGACATTATACCAGGAACCAGGCACGATGACACTGCCCAACAAAAGAACAACGCTCTTCTAGCAATCAGTCATCCCAAGAGCTACCAGACAGTGAAACCGTCTGGTAACTCTTGGGAACTCTTGCCCGAACCCGTCAAAACCGAGCCTTACCCCAAAACCTTTAAAAGAGCGATAGGACCTCGATTCGGCGCAGTGAACCGTTCGAAATTCAATGCCATCGGATCAAAAACTTGGAAATTGTTTATACTTGCCTCAGACTTGATTCAATGGATACTCACGCGTATATATATATATATATATATATATATATATATATATATATATATATGAATAAATCTAATCGTTGGAAGTGATCAAATATACCGATGTTTGCTAGCTTCACTGAAAATACGCCAAAAGATGCGTGTAGGGCCCTTATCTACACTGAAGCTCTCCCGTGCTGCACGAAATCTGATCTGTAAAAGATGAAAAATGACGGCATAGGCCAATGACCTGACATGACCTCGGCCCGAAATCCTCCGTCAAGACGTCATATAAATTGAAGCTTCCGTATTCCACGTTTTAACGCCCAAACACCCTTTTGCCGTCTCGTTTGAAAATGTTCGTACGGAATGGCCTGTACGTGCCGAGAAAGTGTCCAAAGTTGACATTTCTGACCCCATTTGACCTTGAAGATATTGACCTAGGGTCATGAAAGTTGCACATAATGTAAATCGCTACAGCCCCACCGCGTCTACGAAATTCCATATTTCTAGCTCTTTCCGTTTCCGAGATCGGAGTGGACTGAACGTCGGAGGGGGGCACTTTTGGGCACCCCTTCCAGTGCGCGTCAGCGCGAAACCCTTTCCGCTGCGCGGCGGGAAGACCCCACAGGCCTTCCAGGGGGGATAAAGACTGGCGAATGCCTATCTTCCCATAGCTACTACAAGCCTACCAGATTTCATCAACATCGAAAGGGGCCGGGTTAGTCTTGTGCGATTTGACGTGGAATGACCCTGAATGGTTCACGATGTCGAGCCAAAAAATCGTTAACATAAACGTTTCCGTTGAATTTCTCTGTCCTCGCTGCCTCTTCTTGTTCTGTTTTACTCAGTGTTGGTACATGTTTGCCTACGTACAATATTTAGTCAGAATGTGAATTTTGGAAGATCCGTACGATTTTTATTTTCCGAAAAATTGGTTTACGGGGGCATATAGCGCTAAAACGCGTGGAAACGGACCAAGCTGCCATCCGCCCGTAAAGTACATACGTGACATGCAGTCAATCTGGCGATCTGGTGAATACTGAAGGCGTGAGATAAGCACTGACTCTGTATTTTATGCCTAAATTAGGGACCTGACTTAAACTGGAATTTAATTCAGGCTCTCCTGCTCATTTGGTGACGGAAGCCCACTGACGCAGGACTGCCTTGTCTGTGAATCGCAGACACTCTGTCCGAGTATCAGACCAGCCAGGGACGCGGTCAGTAATTCTGTAGGCCTTATTGCGCGATCATATAACATCTAAGGCTTTGGGTGTATCACTGCGTCTTTTCGCGTCAGCACCGTTTGGCCTGGTCCCGCACTGGGGAAACAGCACGGTTCCGCGGCGTGACCCTGATGGGTACGGCTCGTGCCAGTGGAATCATACTCCCGCTTCCTCGCAGTCTTCCTTCTTTCTGCGACTTACTACCGCTGCGACAAAGTATTCGATGGTGGTGCAATGATTTCATTCCTAACCATTCCATTGGTTCCCGGGACGACGGACCGAGGCGAACAATTCTCAGATGGCGAATTGTTTTTTTCAATGCACCATCTGAGAACTGAATTCTCAGATGGCGAATTGAAATTCTCAAAGAATTCGGTTCTCTGAGAATTGAATTCTCAGAATCTGAGAATATCCAACTTCAATACAACTGAAAAGTGTTTTCTCCTTCGTCCCCAAAAATCCCCCGGCAGCGATCGCGCGTCATGCGCCATCTTGCTTTACAACACATCTCGTTACAACAGTATTCTGTAAGACGATTTGGGACTGCACCACAAATTCTATGCATTTGAAGGGGCAAATATGATTAAGACGCCGCCAAAGTGCAGCGTCTCAAGTCAGGCAGCTACGAAGTTACAGAGAACGTCGGCCAGTCTGCAGACGACGCACGGCACACGGCCTAGCTGAAGCTGACCAGACCACAACAGGACCGTTTGACCACCAGCGCTCTCGCAGGGCCAGACCTCATCTCAGCCTGCTCAGCGCCATCACAGGCCAGCGATCCAGCAGGCCAGCCGGTGTCGTGAGAACCGCCGCCAGATGGCTAACAAACTCAATCTCATCCGCATTGTTTGTTTTCTTATTAAAACTCGACAAGTACAAACAGCGACAGTCCAAATCACAGATGGACCAAGCGGATTCGGCCTGAGGCAGTTGCACGATGAAACGATGATTGAACGACGTCTTCATCAGTCTACTGGAAATCGACAAAGTCCGTCTGCTGCGGAACTCCGCCGGCAGCTGCGTACGCCTGAGCCTGAGCCTCAGCGTTGGGATCCTCAGGAGCCACGGGGATGGCGTCGCCCTGGGCCTGGAAGCCGTTCTCGTCGGCCGTCCAGGTGATCGTGACCGGGACTTCGTTGCCATCCTCATCCGTGGCCGTGAAGGAGTAGGATCCCTGCATCACCGTACCGGCGCTTTCTCCAATCTGTTTCTGCTGACCGGCAACGTCGTGCTGGATGGGGTCGGTGGTCTCGTAGCCGTAAGCGAAGGAGCCATCTTCGTTCTGGTTAAACTCCAAGCGGAGGATGCCGGCGTCCTGGAGGCTGCTTCCCTCCTCGACTGGCGGAGAGGTATACTGTGGCTCCACGACGTCCTGGGGCCGCGCGGCGGCCAGCACCACGAGAGAGGCGACCAACAGCTGAAAACGATAGGTTGAAACCCAGTCTGAATGTCACAAAACAACGGCTCCATCGGCGCTGACGAAGCGACACTGGGAGAGGACATCCAAGAAAGAACAATGGCGATGAATTTCAAGCGAGTCAATTGCCAACATAAACCAGCCTCATGCGCACACGGATGGAGACGATGGTAAACGGGGTAAGCGAAAGAACCGTTCCTTTCTGTAACGGTAACCTGGATCCTGGATAACGCATCCATTGGAAGTGAGGCAATGCTGATCAGACCACGCTTACCAGCTTCATGTTTGAGTCGGGCGGCTCCTGGCTGAGTGACGATTCGGGCAGTGCGCCGTGCCTTTTATACGGCAGCCTTTGTGAAGCGACGGTGGATTATCGGATCAGGCAACCGCAATGACATTCCCGTTCCCTGGAGCAGACGTGCCTGCATGGCGCAGGTGAAGCCGTCGGTGACAGGTCTCGGGTCTGTACTGGTTTTCCGCGCCGCACAGGGCGGCTTTTGCAAAGCCGCTACGGCGCCCTCGTCTATGCGCAGAATTATCCATGTTTCTTGTTCCCTGGACCTGAAAGCCATACACTGTAGCATGCATTCGAGGAAATCGCTAACGGTAGCTTAGCAATGTCTGACATATTTGCCACAACCTGAATAAAAAGGACTACCACGCTGTTAGGGCTACGAACGCCGGCATTCGTTCATTTTCAGCAACATATTTTCATGCCATGGTTATCAGGTTATCACAGGCTTAGATCAGAATGAACTAATGAGGTTACTTCGCTTCCAAAGATATGCGTTTGAAACGGATCATCCTCAGGGTACATCACTGACAGGTTCTAACTACAACCGACGCCTGTTCCAAGAATGTCACGACTGAATACGGTCAATTCTGGTAAAAAACGCACGCGAATTTCATGAGTCCGGGCAAGATATCGAGCAGGGATCTGGAGCAACTGCTGCCGGTTGGACAGCGTGCGTTGCGCAGGACTTCCTCTTATGAGCTTCCAAATGTTTAATTTTTAAATGGATTTCAAGCTTTTGTTTCATTCATACGGAACGACGCATTTGGACTTCTCTTCATTTGCCATGTCGTCTTTTGAACTGATCTCAACAAACGTTTGTGACATCCTCTCCTGCAGTTGACTTCGACTGTCCTGGAACTGAGCCGAACTAGAATATGTGTACTTTAAACCTACTCCAATATGGGGCCTCTCCGTTTTCTAGCTCGCCATTTCCAGGAGTTTTTGAATGACCTTTACGAAACTTGGTCAGTTTTCTACCTCCTTCGAAGCTTGGTCACCTTTTCTGTCTCATCTTGCTAAATATTACGTCGAATTTTCATAATTTTATTTCGCCCAGGGCGGGAATCAGGTGACGTTTTTGGAAGGCGCCTCAGGCTATTTTGGCACTGTTGGAGATCAAAGAAAAATGAAGATCAGAAATAGCTTTGAAGATAAAACTCAAAAATTTATACCGTAGACTTCGCCTAATAAATCCCTTTACGTAACAGAAGTATCGGATTTATTGGCCAGCGGATATGTTAACCCGCTCACGACCGTCGGTCGCCGATCATCACACCCGACTGGGGGGGGGGCAGTTGGCCGTCCCCCCTCTAACTCACGAACGGTTGGTCGCACAATAAAAATAAGCACACTCTTGGAAAGCCTGTGACGAGGAGAGCTCGAAACTGGTCTCATTTTTAGTTTTAGATGATATGTAAGCAATTTACGTCCTATATATGTTTTCTCATAGCCAACTGCATGAGACCGAGCAACGGCCTGAGTCTGAAGGGCTGTGACTAATAACGTATAGGTAAAGGCACCAACACGCAAGTAAAGGTCCGCAAATACTGATACACATCTAATTTCTCGGATTTGTTCAATATATACACCGAAACGTTGAGTTAAAGACACAGCAATTTTCACACCGGCTGTCGGTGTACGCCGCAGCCGTACGCAGAAAGAAATTAACGGGAACTAGCTTAAACGTCCCTTTATTTTCGCGAAAAAAGCCTATCCATATAAATTTTATTGGTCTTAGTGGTTCTTGTAATAGTTTTTCATGCTTAAATTTTGGAACAATTCATTAGTTACCAATCTGCACAACTGGTGGAGCTTTATTCGCCGGAGCCTGTTGATTTCCAAAATACGCAATTTCTTAAACTTTTTGGGATTCTTGGTATTACTTACGTCTGTGGAAGCTAGTTCTGTCATTTTCTACCCATTCTGAGCAATTCGTCGCTGATTTTGGCGGTGGTACATTTTGGCTCATAATAATTATTCGTGAACTAACCTCAGGTCAATGACTGGAAGTCATTGATACTTTGTCCAATGACGGTAACTAGATGTCTGCTTCACTCCACACTAAAAATGTTATGAAATATTCCGCCAATTTCCGAAAAAAACACGACATGTCTCAAAAAGGGGCTTAACCTAAAGTTAATGACCCGGAAAATTCCCAAAAATCTGAGATAGCAGCTTTGTTGCATCTATCAAGATCACTAATCCCTGAAAGTATTATTGTGCTATCTTGTTTTCCGAAAAAAGTTACAAGGCGCTAAACTTTTTTGGACATGGGCCCGTTTGACCTGACCTAGGCCAGGCACCTGACCTGAGCTGAGGTCAAAACTTTGACACCAGGTGTAAAAATGACCAAGCAAAAGGTACACAAAGTTTCGTGACTGTGTTTGTTCGTTCTCTCGCAATCCCAGAAAAACCTCGGAGGGGGGCGGTCAACTGCACCCCCAGTCGGGGGCGGGTTAAGCGGCGGACCTTTTTTGCTTTCTACTATACCACAGAAAACTGAATCTCGTGGTCATCAGCCACTACTTTTTCCTCCGTGAATGAATACTGTATAGTGAAGGCATAATCACCCATTCAACTGAATAAATCAACGGCTAGACAAAGACTGTGAATTGAAAATATAAAAAAACGAATCCACAGTTCTCCGCTTTGGTGGAAACCTCTTCCGAATGTGATCCATGATCGCTTCTCTCATTGTACATGGATGTGGATAAAGTCCGCTAAAACACATTTGGCCACAACCGGGAGCTGGATTTATTACCCTTGTATTATGAAGCGGAGTACATTACATCAGTGTATGAGTAAATAACTGGAAAAATATGCAAAAATATGCTTGTTGAGCTGAGGCAAATGTTATAAGATCAGGTCAAGTTTAAAAGGCAATTTTTGGTTCTATGTGAACATTTCTGGTATCGATTTCTTAAGTAAAAAAATCCGAAACGCATGCAGCTCAGCACGTCGTTCCCCACTTGTGATCGGAAAATTAAACTAATATCAGATCGGCTCAAGGAGCTATGGCCTAAAATGTTCGCGCACGTACCCTAAATCACGATGGTCATAAACAGGAGTTTTGGAAATGTAGTCCATTCATATGGTTGCAATCGTTTGCAAAGTCTATGGAATAAACCCAAGGTTTATTCCATACACTTCCAGACCCTGTGGCTCTGAGATCATCTGAGGCCTTTTCAGGCCAAAGATCATGAGATGAGATGATGGACATGCAACCGTTACAGTCCCTTTTTTCATTCCCCTAGCGTCACCTATGCCAACGTTATACGAACAATGTGGTATGATCTGTACATCTCTAAAGTACCGCATGACTAGTGTTTGCGCATTTTTGTTGTGGTTGTGTTCATTGCGTATCTATGCCTGACGTTCAAGGTTAATGTTGCAAAGTTTTATTTGAACGCTGAATTAAAATAAGTTAAGCCTGAAGAGGGATGAATTAAAAAAAACAGTATGCTTCATTTTCAAACCATGGTTTGGTTCAATCCTGTGCGACTTGTAGGGGGTCAATGAAACTTTACCGTATGCAAGGTAGTCAGCTGGAATAATTTTCCACAAACTTCATTCTAATCATTTTAATAGACTTTAAGGGATTTCAGAATACTTCATTTTCATTATATCGCTCCGGCTGTTCTTAATGAGCTTGGTTTTTTGTAGATGCCACATGTCGCGTGCCCACTGTTAATGGTTAGAATGGCATGACTTCACGCTGATGAAATTTCGCAGATCGCCATTTCATTTTCCAGATCCAGGGCCGACTTATGTAAAACGTTCGTCGAAAATCGAACAGACACTAAGGGAAAACTAAATTTCATTGCACTCACACAGAAAAGGGAGGGAAAGTCCTATATGAATGGGAGATGTCGTCAACGCCAGTCATTAAAAATCAGCACAACGGGAATACCCTGGCAGAAGCTTTGGGATATCTGATCACGTAATGTTATACACCGCACTGGCATCGCATTGACGAGAAACGACTGACCCGTTTGGCTTTCGCTAGGATTGAGGGGGCTTATGAGAAACCTTCCCCTCTGTCCTTTTTTTAATTTTAGTCAAACACCAATGGTGCGTGGAGACATCAACCTTGGAACACCTTTTCATAAATGTTTTTTAAGCCTTATACCAATTTTCACATCCGGGGTAAACTTGGGTCACCGGCCCATGACAGATCAAAAAGAGCCAGGTTCCAAATAATTAAAGCTGATTACTGGCCTTACATCAGTTAACCTTTTGGCTTTTTACGGCCCCTATTAACGTTGTGGGTCTTGAAGGTTATGAAGTTCCAACTTACGTCCGCATACGTGATGTTACATCTTGGCCTGTGGTATGGAGTCAGGTTACCTTTTATACCGATTCAGGCCTACAATCGAAAAAAATTATCTTCAGACCCGCAGCCGAACATAACTGATCTGTTTTAAATCCCGGGATGTCTGTAGCGCCACGTGCTTTTGAAGCACTAATACGTTGTAAGAACTTCCTTGTCAAAGTTGCCTAGTCTTATCTGATCCAGGATGGCCTTATTGGACGTTGTAAGTTGCTGCGTTGTGTTGTGTGATGTTGCTGTGTTGTGTTGTGTTACTGTGTTGTGTTGCGTTGTGAAATTTGTTGTGTGTGGAATGCTCCAGCGCGTGCGAAGTGGTCTACGTGTCGTCGAGCTCCGTGGGGTTTCTACTGAGTGGAAGATATGAAGACATGACAGGAAATAGCGGATTCAGAAGCATGTATGCAATTTTCTACCTGTATCTGGAAGTAATATACCATCTGGTCGGTTCCAAACTTCAGCTAATGCAGGGAACATCTCGTCTCCCCCCCCCCCGCACACATCCTCAGCTACTCAATACATAATTTAATATTTCTTCCAAGCCTGCAAATTTTCTCCTATCAGGATGGCCTTCAGGATCAGAAGGCTTCTGAATGTCGAGCGCAGGAGTGTGCGCTGCTGGTCGGGTCATTCCCAGTGAGTCTTCTTCTGTGTTTCTGTACTGCCGCGTGCTGCTCTGGGGTCTCACAGTTCATGAGGCAGAGCTTTCTCAAGGAAAACGAGAGAAACAAGCAGGGACAAATTTCAGACAGGAGGCCTTCCGGGTCACAGGAATAGCACGCTCGAGTTCTTCTCGGGATGGAGGTCCAGAACAAGCAAAGTCCTGAGGTTTGCACACACGCCTTGAAAGCGTCGGGAGGTAACGCGGCAGGTTCTAGCTGCAAAGAGGATCAACTTATTAACAATCCATTTGGCACTGCCTGCATCGTCACCGCATCGCACCCTCCCGTCGGTGACTGCGGTCGCCGGTCAGTGCCAGGCTGCGGGCGAACGACGCGCAATGAGTGGCCACCACCATGCTGGATGACACGGGACTCGGCCTGCCAGCTGCACCACCAGCTCACCCGTCCCCGAGCCACTCGGCCGCACGTCTCCGTAGCATCAGCCTGCTGTCCCCGCTGTCGGCCTGCCGTCAGCGGCCGGCGGTCCGGTCCTGAAGGACCCGAGCCCCGGACCAGCCACAGCGTCGCCATGGGGCAGCGGCGCCGGCCAGCCGAGCGTCTCGCCTCCGTCTCGACTCGCCGCACCCAGGAGGCGGCAGCTGTCGCCGGCGCCGCTCGGTGACCTTGGCGGCCCCTCTCTCGACGCCGGTCGCAGCCGCCCGCGCCGCTGGCCCCTGACCTTCGCCACGGCTCAGCCGACCGCAGGCAGCACCGGCGACACGGCTCGGCCGCGCCTCGACCGGCCTCCGCGTCGGCGGCGCACGCCGGCCAGCGCCGCGGTCGCGGCCGCCACTCCTGTTGCCGGGAGCGGTCCGCGGCCGCCTGGTCCTGGGCCAGAGACCAGTCCGACGACAGGCGGCCACCCGAAACCGGGAAGCTGCGGTCGGCGAACACGCCCTGCCGCCGCCACCGCGCGCACGTGCATCAGGAGGCTCTTGCCGTCCCGCCACCGCTACACGGCTCAGACGGAGAGGAGCGGCCTTTTCCTGCTGCGTTCATAGGACTGCAGTTCTTGTCCGCGCCACCAGGGGCTGCCAGGCCAGTATGGGACTCGGGGCAGACCTGGCACCGATTCAGTTCCAGACCGCTGCAGGGGGGCTGCTAAACGACTGTCACTGCAGGGACACTTTAGGCTACCGTCAGGTTACAATATGTGTCAAAAAAAGAACAAAAAACGTGGGCGTAACGTCAGCTGGCAGTCAAACGAACGTGCTGCGGCGAGAACGGCGCACCCTACACGCATACGCTTTGAAGCTTGGAAACATTGAGCTGTGAGTGCCAATATGACCGGAGCAGATTACGAGTAGATTACGTGAGCTCGAGCCGAGACGGTTTCGCAAATACGCCTTGTGATGTCACTTGTTTCGAAACGACGAGCTCAGCGCCATTCTTCAAAAACAACGGCACTGTAGTCAGACTGCATTGACGCCTTGTGAACGGCTCTGTGGGAAAGGCCGCCCGATCCTGTCTTAAGCTGGGATTCATAGACCAGTCGCGGGTATTGCCAGAACTGGCGGGGCGAACCAAGAACCGCTCAGATGACACAAAACCCGCACTCTGGGAGGCGGGTTATCGTTTATTGCAATGGAACCGGGTTGCGAAGAAAAACCCTGGGAATGGCAATGGTTTTACCATCCTAATGACGAGGAAGGTGTGGTCGTGGACACACAGCGCTCTTCAGATATTAAATTTCAGTTGTGCCTTCACCAGTGCTTGGTGTCTTACCCTGGATGATAGCGTGGTTCTCCGTAATAAGTAAAAGCAGCCCCAAAAGCCGTGTACATAAAACGCTCTCCTTCAGAAATCAGTGTTCCAGAAATAGTGCCTCTTAGAAGGCCATGCCGAGTAGAGGTTCTTGAGGCACCCTCCGCTTTTCTGAAACGATCAAGCGTCGCTTTTTGTTTTACTGTTTAGCATCTTGCGTAATCTTTCAATCTGTCGTTAACGTGGAATGGGTAAAATACCAGCGTCAAAAATTACCGAGTGCGACACCAATAAGCCAATCATATGTGAGTTTTCTGCATGCCTGCTATGGCGAATAAAACCCCATAACTGCAAAGTCGATGATATTCAATAAGAGCTGCTAAATAGTCGTGCTTTCACTGGCGTCTTCAATGGTCATCACAATTGGTTTTATGGCGTAATTCGTCATTACGTTTGAAAAATCGAGGTCACATGGTTTTGGCCTATGGTCACCGTCTCTAAGGAAATGGGAAGTCTTTGCTGACCTCCTATAACATACGGCACGTACTGCATACTTACCGCCATCTCGTAGCTCCGGGATATTGATAAAGATCAAGTGAACTCGAAAAAACGGCTGAATAATAAATTATCGTCAACTCTGTGTCGTCAATTTGACAAAACTTTGAGTGGCCTTATAACTGTTTGCCTGCCAAAACGTGCACAAATGATGTTTACAGTAAATGTTTAAAAAAAAAATACAGAGGGGTAAAAAAATTTGGGCCGAAACTGCACCGTGCGCTAACGCAATTAACGGCAGAGAAAAAGGAGTCCATCCCCTGCGGTACGTCACGGAATAAAATGTTATACTAAAATAACGTGCTCCTCTGAAGTATCTGACAACCAACAAGTTCTCCCTCTAGCTACCTCACGATGAAGGAACTTACATTTTTCGGGATTTTTTTGTGGACTGAGTTCATGTAGCATTGTTGCACACATTGATGAACGAGACATTTATCCTGCTTAAGCCCTCTTAACCCTATTCCCGGAGGACTAGACGGTATGGTCGATTCCCGGCAGTGTGGGCAGATTCGGACCCCCCTGAGATCTCGAGAACTACACATGCGATTTCAGCGCAACAGACGGCAATCGATTCACCATGACGTGAGCTACATTTTTATAAAAAGAAATTTTCAAAATTTCGAAATTTGTGGATACAGGGGGCAAAAATGTTAAAATCAGGGGTATTTTTGGACTTCTTATAACTCCGTTGTCTATAGACCGATTTCGATGAAACTGGCATGAATCGAGAAATTATGGATAGGGCTTTTAACAAGGGTACACACATCTGAAATTTCAAAAAATTTCACGGGCTTTCACTGGGTTTCAAAAATGGGAGGATTAGTTTTCTAACAAGTGAATGAACAAAAAAGGCAAAAACACTTGTTTGGCTTCTGCTAGTCATATTATGCTAAAGAAGTACAAATCTCATTAAACTGTCTGAATAATGTTAGCATACGCGGTGCCAGGGACAAGAAAAGCGGAGAACTGTCATGGTCACACGTTCTTCAGATTAACTTGTGACGTTTGACCTTAAATGACCTCCAGTGACCTTGGGGTTCCTTGGAATGATCTCGTGTGCATTTAATATTATCTGTAAACGTTTTCAATCATTTCAATTCACTCTGTTCCAAAAATTCCATTTTATGGCTATTGCGATATATGGTACGCGCACTGACATTTTAGGTCATAGCTCGGTGACCCGACCTAATATCAAGTTGAAACTTGATACACCAGTAGAGGACACCTTTTTTACGTCATATATATTCCGGATTTGGCATTTGAAAAAAAACAGCGCCGAAATTTTCGCAAAAAAAAAAATTCGACTTTTGGCCTTGACCTGATCTTCCAAAGTGACCTCAGATGAACAAAATTATATCCGCACATTGCCCAACTATTTAGCCATACATCCATGTAAAGTTTTAACCCTGTTTCAGGCAGGGGGGGCTGAATCCGCCCCCCTCGGGTTTTTTGCTTGCCAATTCCAGGCTTTTTGACGCAGCTTCACGGAACTTGGTGACTTTTCCTAGCTATTCTTTCCACGCGCTGTGACAAAATTTCACAATTCTACTTTGCTCAGGGGCGGAGCCAGGCAACGTTTTTGGGAGGCATCTCAGGCAATTTTTGGCCCTGTTGAGGGTAGAAGAAAAATGTCTGCCAAAAACAGAGTTTTTAAGATAGAACTTAAAACTTTATATCAATGTATAGCTAAATAGTTGGGCAATATTCACACAAAATTTTGCTCGTCTGAGGTCAGTTTACAAGGTCAGGTCAACGTCAAAAGCTAAAATTTGTCTTTTGCAATAATTTTGGCGCCGTTTTTTTCAAATGCCAAACCCGGAAAAAATATGACGTAGAAAGGTGCCCTCTACTTGTGCACCAAGTTTCAGCTTGATATCAGGTCGGGTCACGGAGCTATGACCTAAAATGCCAGTGCGCGTACCCTATATCGCAATAGCCATAAAATCAAATTTTTGGAATAGACTGAATTCAAATGATTGAAAACGTTTACAGATAATATCAAATGCACACGAGATCATTCCAAGTGACCCCAAGGTCACTGGAGGTCATTTAAGGTCAAAGGTCACAAGTTGATCTGAAGAACGTGTGACCATGACAGTCCCCCCTTTTTCATGTCCCTGGCACCGCCTATGCTAACATTATACAAACATTGTAATGCGATTTTTACTTCTTTAGCATAGCATGACTAGCAGAAGCCAAGAAAGTGTTTTTACCTTTTTTGCTCATTCCGTTGTTAGAAAATTAATCCTCCTATTTTTGAAACCCTGTGAACGCCCATGAATTTTCTCAAAATTTCAGATTTGCGGACCCATGGTAAAAGCCCTATCCATAATTTCTCGATTCATGCCAGTTTCATTGAAATCGGTCCATAGACAACGGAATTATAAGAAGTTTAAAAGTACCCCCCATTTTGACATTTTTGCCACCCTACATCCACAAATTTCAAAATTTTGAAAATTTCCTGTTATAAAAAAGTAGTTCACGTCACGGCAAATCGATTGCCGTTTGTTGCGATGAAATCGGACAAGCAGTTCTCGAGATTTTAGGGGGGGGGCCGAATCCGCCCCCCTGCCGGGAATAGGGTCAATAGGGAATAGGCTGCTTGGGTCATCAGACTCCTTCAGTAATGCTTTGGTATCCTCCAGCTAAGGTGGAAGGTTGAGCCCTTCCAATTTCGCGGATTCGTGCGCCGGTCTCAGTCTAGTTCATTCTGGTTCAAACTCCAGATGATTCAAATCCACATCAGTATGCGACATAGTGATCTTGACAGATGTAAGAAATCTGCTATCTCAGATTTTTCCAAATTTTCCGGGTCATTGACCTAAGGTCTACCCCATTTTAAGACACGTCATCGTCTTTTCGGAAACTGACAGGATATTTCATAACATTTTTAGTGTGGAGTAAAGCAGACATCTAGCTACCGTCATTGGGCAAAGTATCAATGACTTCCAGCCAATGACCTGAGGTCCGGTCACGAATAACTGAGGTGAGCCAAAATGTACCAACGTCAAAATCAGCAATGAATTACTCAGAATGGGTAGAAAATGACAGAACTAGTTTGCACAGACGAAAGTAATACCAGGAACCTCAAAAAGCTTGAAAAAGTAACATATTTTGGAAATAAACAGGCTCTCGCGAATAAAGCTCCGCCAATTGTGTAGATTGGTAACTAATGAATTTTTCAAAATTTTGAGCATGAAAAACCATCACAAGAATCACTAAGATCAATAAAATTTACATGGATAGGCTTTTTCTGCAAAAATAAAAGAACGCTAAAATTAGTTCCTGTTAATTTCTTACTGCGTACGGTGCGGCGCACGCCGACAGCCGGCGTGAAAATTGCTATGTCTTTATGTCAACGTTTTGGCGTATATATTGGACAAATCCGAGAAATTAGATGTGCATCGGCATTTGCCGACTTTTACTTGTGCGCTGGTGCCTCTACCTATGCGTTATTAGTCACAGCCCTTGAGATTCAGGCCATTTCCCGGTCTCATGCAGTCAGCTATGAGAAAACATATATATAGGACGTAAATTGCTTACATATTATCTAAAGCTAACAAATGAGACCAGTTTCGAGCTCTACTAGTCACAAGTTTTCGAACGGTGTGCTTCTTTTTATCGTGCGACCAACCGTTCGTGAGTTGGGGAGCGGCCAACTGTCCCCCCCCCTAGTCGGGCATGATCGCAACCGACCGACGGTCGCGCGCGGATTAAAAAAGAAATTTGGAGTTTCGCATACAGATTCCCAGCTTTTCAACGTTTGAATCAATTTCTTTCTCTAACGTTCGTCGCACTTGCAATCCCGGCTGGCACGGATGCAATCACATTGCAACCAGATAATCAAGTGCGTCTGACACGCGCATACACTTCGGAACATAAGCCTCTCTTTCAGAAACATCGGCAATGTGGCAAAACATGTTTGCGTGACACGTGGAGTTCTCAACACAACACATGACCCAAACAGGGCCGGCTGGCGTTCGCATTCCTTCCGAGAACCACCGCCCGCCGTTGCCTCAGGCCGACGGTCCTGCCGCCAGTTGCGGCGACGCATCGCGTCCCTGCCAGCCTCGCCGTCCATCATCAGAAACAACAGGCTGGCCAATAGCCCGTCCTGCCGCCCGAGCGGGTTTTTCAATGGGGCTTAAATTGCGACAGCGGCGCTACGGCAGAGTATTTGCCATCACTTGGCGCGCTTGTGCGTGGCATAGCTGAGAACGTCGGCAAGATTATCCGCAGTGCAACGCAAAAACATCGGCGACCGCATATAAGATGCGCTCCGACGTCGGAGCAGCTATTCAGCACACAGACGCGAACGAAGAACAACCATGAAGCTGGTGAGTCTGCTGCCAGTGCGGCCCGCTCTTCCCTGTAGTGTTTCGTACCTGGATGATGCTTTGACTACTTACCACAGAACTTGCAACGGACTGTCGGCGCAGTGGTCTCCCTCCTCCCATTCTCTGTGACGGAATCGATTAACAATTGGTATAGCTCGGCATCGCGTCCTTTGGATCTCTGCCTGATTCTAGTATCGTTAGTCGAACGGACGTCAACAAAGCTCACCAAAGTCTGCCAACCAACGCTTATCTCGACAGACAGGACATTGCTTATCATGCCAAGCCGAATGGGGCTTCCCCATTTTTTTGCCGCCGACTCAGGTACGAGCGTCTAGATGTTATCATACACTGCAAGATGGCTGCCTTGGTCCAGCTTGTAAATCAGCTTAATCACTGCCAATGTTGTTCCAGAAATTCAAGCATATCCCAACGATTTCCAGATACGTGTAACGCTGGTTATGTACCACGCTGACGTCCAGCGACTTTCACGCATTTCCTAAACCTAAGAGAAAAGCCAAAGCGTGCACACGCGAACGAGAATTCGGATCGCTATCCATTATTTAAAACGAGGCGTATTTCGGGGGAAACTGAATCATGCTCGACTAAACGTTGAATTCAGGGAGGAGTTCAAGCAACGGAAACATCGCCTAACTATTGGGTATAATTCAAAGCTGGATGTCATGTTTCACCTAACCGCTTGCCTTATGCGGCTGATTATCAAAGCTATAAATTCAGCTGTCCGGTGCAAATGAACCCATCTACGTCGGCCACCTTCTCTGGTGCCCACAAACACGAGGTACCCATTCAATCGACTGGAGCGAACACGTTCGTTGCTAGAACCCCAGAGCGGATCTTTTCCTCTGAGCCGCTAGACACAGATCATCTGATGCCATTTTCAGTCTGTCGCATTTTGGAAGTGAGAATGTCCCTCGTGACGTGACGGCGACTGATGGCGATTCGATTTCACGATTCGTGAGAATCGTGACGGCGATTCGCGGCGCTGGTGGCTCCCTGAGACGTCTGCGTCCGTGACCGGCTCGGCGCCGCGCGGTCGTCTCCCGACCCCCTGGCCGCCGAGCTCTGTCGCCGCCCAGCCCGTCCTGCGGCCGCCGTGTCCGCTGGCCGGTAAAGGCGCGTTCTGGCTGTCAAAGCTCGATGGCCGACCCTCGGTTACCGGCCCGCGGCTGGGTGCTCAGGCGGTCCTCTTACCGCATTAAGTTCTAACCTCTCAGTCCACTTAGCCGACTTGTGGCCTGCCGGTCCGCAGGTCCGCAGCTCCCAGGCTGCCGCACGCCGCGCGCTGCCTGCTCTGACCGGGACACGGTGCCGTTTCAGTTGGTGATCTGCCTGCTGGTGGCGCTGGCCGCGGCCCGGCCTCAGCAGTTCGAAACATCGCCTGTGATCGGGACGCAGCCAAAAACACTGGAGGAGGCCGGCATCCTCCGCATGGAGCAGCAGATGAACGAGGACGGCAGCTTCCAGTACGGCTTCGAGACCACCGACCCCATCCAGCAGGACGTTGCCGGCCAAATCAAGCAGATCGGCGAGGACTTCGGCGTGGTGATGCAGGGCTCCTACTCCTTCACGGCCAAGGATGAGAACGGCAACGACGTTCCGGTTACGATCAACTGGACGGCCGACGAGAACGGCTTCCAGGCGGAGGGCGACGTCATCCCCAAGGACGCCAACTCGGACGGCCAGGGCGCCGGCGTCGGCGTTCCGCAGGTCTTCGTGTGACGGGCGACCTCAGCTCCGGACAGCCTTGTTCCTGCGGCGGCGCGCGCCGCGGCCCGCGCCTGGACCGCGCCGCGGCGCGCAGGCGTGTGCATAGACCAGTTACTGTGTGTGATGAGCAAGTTAAAAACGCAATGCAAAATAAAAATTGTTCTCATTTCTGTTATGGTTTTGGTCAGGCATGGGGGCTGCCTTACAAGGGACCAAGCTCAGCCAGAGCCCTGGAAGGTCTCTCGTGGAGCACCGGCCATAGAAGGTCCGCGTCGTGCAGCGCGCCTTTGGGGGCACGGCTGCCATGCGTCGAATGTGTGCAGGGGCTGCAAAACGGAGACGGGAACGTTTCAAACTTCGGCCACGACGGCAAAACGAGGAGATAACGACAGAAAACGTTTTAGTGACTGTAGAGTCAACACTAGGAAAGCAAAAAACTTTGAAAGCGTTATGGTAAGACGTCATACTCCAAGTACTCGTATCTCTGTCTTTTCCCATCACAAATGCTGCGTTCGCATTCTGTTTGTTATTAGCTGTATGGTCTTTACAATAGATTTTTGGCGTAAACTTATGTTTCCTTGAAAACTGCGATGCTAGATGTATTTAGCAGCCTCATTCCACACAGATCGTTCATTATTCCTTTTATTCAGGCCCTAATGTTTAAATTCGAACATAAACATACGGACTTCTACAGAACATTAAAATGCATACTGACTACTGGTTTCAGATACAGTGACGTCACCTGTAGGCAGTTGACGTACGAAATGACACGAGTCCTGTGTTTCCAATCGTCTCCACTGCTCTCCTGTCTACTTTGTCTCCGGAAATGTTTACCAGACCTACGTCAATGTGTTGATCAGGTTTTATAAGCTGTCTGAAGTAGTTCGTCGTACCGTTATCGCGGCGTTAGCCGGTTTTTGCAACCACGCCACTTGTTTTTCCCATTGTGCGGCGTTATCCTGGCCGCAAGACTAACAGACTGTCGATTGTCAGCAGTTTCCGCGGCTATCTCTCGATATCCTGCCACAACATTTTGCCCCATTTTTCGTTTTTTCGTCGTCATTCGTTCATGGGTCGTTAAAAAAATATCGCCTTATCCGTCTGAAATGTACGTCTTATCGCGTCGGTATCCGTCCAACAATCACTGTCATCCGATATTTCACGGCGAGCTGCAGTCTAGTGCCATTTGTGAACAAAATTACTCGGAAACATAGCATGCACCTTTGCACTGGGGCCTCTCCAGCATTTACACCTTACCTTTTCCACCCTTCCACACCTTACACTTTTGAATTTGTCATAAGACATTATTTTTCTAAGGAAACATCTGAAGATGGCAAAACATAGAAGACGACCCGGGAAACAAAAATAATAGCAGTAGTAATAAAACCAGGTCAGTGCTATCTTTCAAAATCTGGCTTTGACCAACTTCACGCCAGAAGTCCAATGAACTCTTTCAAGTTGTATTGACTGCTCTTCCTCAGTACAATGTTAGCGTGTTAACACGAACACAGACTAATCCCAACACAATCCTCCAACTTCTATGGGGTTTGATTCTTTGTCCACACCAGCCAGGATCAGTTTAAATATTCCACCCAGTGTCATTTTAAGTCAAGTCACTGTAACTCTGTGTAATTTGGCTGTCATACGACAAACAAGAGACTCACTCCCAAGTACGAACCCAGTAGCTAAAACACCGCAGAGGACAACGGTTTGACTGGCGGGGAATCGCCAGTCAAACCGGTGAAAGTGGCCCTCCCCGCCCACACAACTGGCCTGTGTCTGACGTCACGGGCACCCCTGCCTCCAGATAAGCCTGACGTGGTATTCCAGACGGCCAGTCAAGGGCAGTGGAGCCACCGACAGCAGGACACGCCGTCACGTCACCTGACGGCGCCGGCCTGCACGGCGTGACGCCCGCCGAGCCGCGATCTACCGTCACATCCCAGGCGACAGTGCTGTCTGATGGCCGTGGGTGCGCGCCTGCCGCCTGCAGATGACCAGGGTCGGCGGTTTCAAAGCCGCCTTTGAGGCCAAGGTCGGTGGCCTGGCTGGTGCCGGCCACAAGGCCGCTCACGCGAGAGGATAAACGGGTTGGGAATGATGTCAGCGCCAGGGGATGCACGGATCAGGTGCGCCTCCTGAGGTGGTGGAACGGTGCACGGTTAGGGGCACAGGCGCCGCCACCGACAACTGGTCCACAGCCGGGACCGGCAGCTGGTTCTTAACCACCGCTGACAGCTGGTCCGTAGCCGTCCTAGCCAGATCTGCACCGGCCTCTGGCACTTCTGAAGAGCACTAGTTTGCGAAAATTCACGGTCTTCTCCGGACTCCATCAAAAGGGCTGGCCAGCTAACTGGTCAGCTCGGACCTAAAACTTGTGCATAATTTCCAAACCTAAATGGACTGCCCTAGAATGTGTTGAGCTTCAGATCTTTTTATATATTTCGTAATAAAGACCGACCAAAAACTGATGGTCCATTGGTAAATACCTACAGCTTAAAAGGAGAACCAATTTTCTTCAAGAAGAAAAGACGAGCCAGGTTTTTTCAAGTGAAAAACAAAACAAAACAAAACGAACAAGTCATACCAGGTTTCACGGCGGCCGAAAGACCAAAATTCTTAGAATTCTAAAACCTCAATGAGAACAATGATGTAAGGCATATGCCGCTGGTGTGATGCCGCCCACAAATCTACAGTATCCGCAGAAAACCCTGAGCCTCCCGGTCGTAAGAAACTGTGTTATATGTGTGATCAGAAGCTCACAGTGGAGGCTAAACAACGAAAAAGTTGCGTACTTCTTGCATTTTTTGCCGGCACTTCAAAGTCCGGCTGCTCACTAAGCCAGTGTAAGGCCAGTGGGCTTTGAAACTTAGTGGTGTAAAATCCCTCAATGTAGGAGACCAAGTTTGTGGTTTTGCTCTGGTCTCTGAAAGTCCTGTATTTTGTGTACCAATCGGCAATTATGCAGGCAAAAGGTTAATTCAAGAGATAAGTTGGCGCACAGGCAGGGGGCTGGCAGCCATCAGGTGGCCGAAGGCGGTGTCCGTCAGCACATCTGGTGCTGGTCCACGTCATAAAATCATCCCAGGGAGGCCTAGGAAAACGTCCAAATCTACAGATCATCTCATGAGGAGATAAATACTCAAGAGCCCCCGAATCAGTGCTTCTGACCTTAAAAAATGTCATCCCAATATTCTTGGAATCGTGTCTGAGCGTACCATTCAGGTGAGGCTACAGAACGACAAGATGCCGTCCCGTTCACCAGCCAAAAACCGCCGCTTAGTGCAGGAATGAAGAAACGTCTTCGATTTACCAAGAAGTTCAAAGGCTGGTCTGTTGTGCAATGATAAAAGTTGATGTGAAATGATGAATCGACCTTTCGGTGCGTTACCGTGCGCTAGGGCAGGATCCGACGTCCCAAGGGGTCCGACAGGTGTGATTCGCGGTATAGTCGGAGATTGCTAGGCACCCTGTTTCGGTCATGGTGTGCGTTGTTTCAGTGGGGCTTTGGGTTGGGGAGGAATTTATTTCCTTCCCAACATTGAAATAATGACAGGGAAGCGCTACATCAATGTTTTAGAGGACCACCTTCCTTCCCACGTATACCCACCACCAGTGCAGCGTCTTCATGCACGACTCTGCTCCCTGCCAGGAGTCAAAAATCCTGCTCCAGTTCCTCGAAGACAGCGCTATTCATGTTCTAAAATGGCATGGGAACCCACCCGACCTAAACCGTATCCAAAATATCTGGTCCTACACGAACAGGAGACTGCACAATCACGACACGTCATCGGTGTAGCGTCTGCAGGAGGCTCTGAAAAAGATGTGAGCGATGGATATGGAGCAGCATTACTTCCAAACCACTGCCCCGTCGATGTCCAGCCGTATTCAGATCAGCAAGGCTCGCGGTGGCATGACGTATTATTAGGAAGTGAGTGTAATGATGGTGGGATACGTATTTGTTGCCACAACGGCTCTTTGTGTAACGCCAAGAAATGAGATACATGAGAACTCGAGGTTTTCTGCGGACACAATCAGCGCCAGTGAAAACGTCCGATTTTTTGTACCTTTGCCCATAAGCAGATGAGCAGCAGTGCCCCGTCCACGAACCACCCTAACACTAAGCACCATACGTTAACACCATTTTAATGGAAAATTAGCAAGTAGCCCCAAAATTAGCAAGTAGCGGCACTCCCTGCTGAGAAAAGAGGATAACGGAAAAAAACTGTAGATCGGGAGGAAATGCGACAGTAGTTCTTACAGGCACTTCTGTGTAAACAGAGCCGCCAAAAAATGAAAAAGTAAAGGGTAAAATCAGCATTTGGATGGCCACGGCACCTTCCCCGGATTACTGTAAACTGAGGATTAATGTAAATTCCTGGTCACATCCTGGTGAAAAGCGATTTGTTACATAATGCAGGGCTCTCATGACATCATCTGGCCAAGCACAATGTTTTTTACCAGGCGAGGTCATGGAGTCAGCAGCTACCTGGGGGGGGGTAATCAAGCATGATAAATTTATATGTGTAATGGAAGCAAGTAAACCTGTCGGCGTCTTCAAAGAGTGCAGTGAACAAAACAGAAGTGATTATGAAGCGCGATAACGGTCACATATGTCATGATGTTTCTATTAGGAGCTAGATAAGAAATGGAAATGCAGAACTTCCATATGGTGTGCGGTAGTGTACATCATTTTTCTTCATAGCCAACAGTGATGAACTGTTTAACTTCGTGTTTTATGCTACATCTTGAAGCAGGACCATCACTTACGGAAGGGCATTTTGACGTTATAATTTAACTCCAAAGACAACGGCCAGTCCATGTAACAGTGTGGGTTTTACATAGTTTTGAGGTAAATGGATCAGTCGGTCAGGTGATAAGTGGCTCTGGAACTCCTACGAGAATGGTTTGCTAGAGTTAATAGCATATTAATATCTGGTGGCAGAGTTCCTGTGATTTTTCTGTGCATAAGGGAAATGGCTGCTGTTTAAACAAATCCTTGATTTTAAGAAGATTAAGGTTTTTGAATACTGGTTCAGATGGCGACAGTCTATAATGTCCAGTAATGATTCCCACTGAACTTCTCTGAAAAAGCCCAATTTTACTCATATTTGTAGCAAATGTACAACATCAAATGAGACGGCAGTAATTCAGGTATGGTGATGTAAATGCATTGTATAGAAGAAACGCTGAATTTCGATCGAGGAAAAATCTGGATCTATAGAGAATTTTTACGCCTCTGTTTACAATACTATGCGAATGACTAATATGGTTATTCCAGGGCAATATACTATTTTTGTACATTCCTGAATATTTGACCTCATCAATAAACTGTCTATTACTTCCACCCAGTACGACATGTAATGTTATGTTTTCTTGTGCATTATTATAAAGTTGGCAACATGTTTTTCTGTGTTTAACATGTTAAACACAGAAAGAAGAAGTTTTTAAACACAGAAGTTTTTTAGTGTGTAACCGTTTGCAAATTTTTGGAATCTCTTCATCTGTCACAGTTTGCAAATGTTGAACATAACTGCTCTAAAAAAATAAGGCTGTATCACCCGTATACGAAAGACAATTTGAGTTCCTGCACACGTTTGGAAGATCGTCTAGGTAGGCGGATCAAGAAAAGGAGAGAGCCAAGTATTGATCGCTGATGCATACCAATATTCAATGGACAGGATTCTGAGGAAGTAAAATTCAAGGTTATACATTCAGTCATTCCAGATAAATAAGAAGACATACGTTTCTGAACACCACCAACTATACCATATTTTTGTAGCTTTAGTAAATTCGGAACAACTGTGTCAAAAGCCTTTCGAAAATCAAAGGAGGTACCGCACACAAAATTGCGTTTTTCGATTACCTTGGCTATTTTCTCTTGTAGCAAAAGGATTAGCCAGCACATGGATAGTCCACTTTAACAACCAAACTGCATGTTTAATATTGACTCGCGCGTCGAAGAAATGTATGCCACAACATGTGTCAACGACTCTCCACAAAAGTTTCGCATACTACAGTTACAACCGCTTATAACGAATCCGCTTACAACAAAATTCGGCCAAAGCAAAGTAATTTGTCCGATCCTCTTGTGTAAAACCCGGATATCACAAAACGGCTATGACGAAATCCATTTTTCGACAGAGGTCAAATTTTTCTAAATTTAAGGCAATTTTTGGTCAAGCTGAAAACTTTCAGATTTTCCCCAAAGCATGAAAAAGAGCAAGAACTATTCAATATACACGGGTTTAGTACCCGAAATCCGCACACTAAAGGCGCCCTCACCAAATATGACGGTATATTTCGTTAGGGTACCAAATGACGAACCTTTTTTTGATCAGGGCACGTTCGCTTCTGGCCTGCAGGAAATTCGCCCTTAGCACACGCGCAGGTGAACCTCAAAACGACGCCTACTGATGGGGTGGGCGTATTTTTCTCGTCCCCATCTTCTGAGTTACTCCACCGACTGGGACAAAATTCTGTGGGAAGGAAGTTTGTGTAGTGAACTTACATTCCTCAGAAAGTGGATGTGAGGTCATACGAATCAACTGTACAGTCAGTAGTTCCCGCTTCTTTGCCCAAAACTACAGGACCGATGGCAACAACATTTTGCGAAGTTTTAGTCCATACCACGGTCTTACATCGCGTGAAGCGAAGTCGACCAAGGTCTGGTTAAACGAGATAGTCCCACGTCGCAGTTTGAAAATGTCGCATTTCGCAGAATCGATCATATCACAGTCTGGTGGGTTTTGTTAGGTAGTAGATCGGGTATCCTTGTATAACCCTATGTTAGGTGAGTTACTTAAGTTATATGATGTTATCCGAAGTTATCTGAGGTGAACAAAATACTTCCTCACAGAATGGAATTAAATCTTTCGGTTGTATCTGGATTTTTTTATGATGATGCATTTATATAATAGTCTTGAATTATTATATCCTGTTTAACATTTATTAATTAGCAAATAAAAGTTGGTTTAGATATTAATAAAGTAATTCATTTTTACTTGTTCTTTTTTAACAAGCAGTCTGTAATTTACACCAATTCACCCCACATAACTTCAGATGGCCTGGCTAAGCTTTGCCGTATTGTAAGGTAGCTGCAGTTATCATTTGTTCAAGGTCCCCACCACTCATAAGGCTTTTTTAGCGAATGCCGCAATTTGCTATACATGACCCCCGGTTGACCTCGACTGCCCTAACCCAGGCAACCTGTACTTTGGATTGTAAATTTATCGCATAGGCTAATT